>CM060913.1:936447933-937047933 GCA_030737875.1 Allium sativum | reverse complement strand
ATTTCATATTTAGCTTTCTTAGCTTCCCTTTTCTGCATCGATGACATAAAATGTTGAGATATTTGATCATTCTTGGCTGAAAAAAGAGAATTCATCTCTGTGCACTGATTTCCCAAATTCAGATTATTCTGTTTCTCGATCTGTTGAAGCATGTGATAAGCTCGATTTACATTTGGTAGGGGATCCATACTAAGCACATTTATTTTAGCCTGATCTTAAGATTTGTTCAACCCATATATAAACTGAATAAGTTTTCTAAGCTGATCTCCTTCAACCAATTTTTTCAAGAAACCACATAAACAACTATCTTACTGCTCTGCAATAAAAAAAGGAAATAGATCTATGATTTGCAATTGATCCCAGATTTGTTTCAGATTATCATAATAAGTGGCTATATTATCATCATTTTGTTGAACACTCATCAAATTCTTATGAAACTCATAGATCAGAGGAGCATTCGAATGGCCATACCTTTCTTGAACCTCATTCCAAAGTTTCCTTGCACAGGAATTGAAAATAAAGCTTTCAGAAATCTTCTTATTCCTCAAACAGAGGATCCATGTTGTAACCATGTAATCATTACGAATCCACTTCTGCAAATCTGGAGAGTCATCTGATGGACGAAGAAGAGATCCATCGATGAATGAGATTTTATTCTTCGCTCCAAGTGCAAGTCGAAAACTATTGCTCTAGTTTACATAGTTATCCCCATTGAAAATAATTTGACCTAACTGAGAGTTTGGATTATCTCCATTAGAAAGGAAGTATGGATCGTTGTAATTGATTGCAGAATTTCCATGATTCTCTGGATTAGAGAAAGAAATTTGGCTTGAATCAGGCATTAGGGTTATGGACGATTTTCCCTTCGCTCTGATACCATGAAGGAAGAAGAGCATATTTTATTTATCTTAAAACCAAAATACAACACACCCAAATACTTATACCCATTACAACCCAAACAACACACCAAACAACAAAAGAGTAAAAAACAAAATACGGGAAACCGAATAGAAAACAAAATGTAGCAATAGATACAATACAAACTTAACATAGTACCTAATACTCTACACTTCTTGTGTTCTTAAGACATTTATAAAAAGTTACTTGTATGCTGAAAATATTCTGTTTATACGAAATTTCTTGTATGCATGAAAATTGATAAATCAATCGCATATACACACAAATCTAAATTGAGATACAATGAAAATGTTTGGTAAATGTACTATCCATATAGAAGTAATAATTTTGGAAACTCAACATGAATAGACAAAATGAAAGCACAGAATGTTGCGTTCTGAAGGAAAATGGCATTCAGATATAATTTTACCTCTATTGCATTCCAGTATCACACGGCTCTGACAAAAGAAGATGTTATCAAACATTTTGAGCTTGGCCTAAAATGTGTATGTCAGTTACTATAAGTTTAGGAAGCTTTATACGTTCCAGTGCCCAAAATTGCCAAAAAAACTAAAGCATTGTTGCTTCCAAACAGTCTGCTTAGACGAACACCATCAAAATCAAAGTTCAAGATCATAAAAGAAGCTAGGCACAAAAAATGAAACTGAACCGAAAATTTATAATTAATGTTTAAAATTTGAAGAAGAATGAAAATTATCAATTCAATCCACAATAATCATTAACATGAAATCAAGCAACTACTATTAATTACAATGAATTTTTCAAAAAAAAGGCTTTTAAATATGGATTAATATGCAGATACAAACCATTTACTAGTCAATTTAATGAATAAATGAGGAAATCTACTAGGGTTTAGGCTTTTGCGTGAAATCAACAAGGAGAAGTATTTTGTTACTAAATGTTTGAGTAGAAAAAAACGAAGCTTTCACTTCATGGTAAGGATTCCACTAAGATTCAAGATGAAACTCAATTTCAGATAAGGAGTTAGGGCTTCGGAAGTGAGTATATATATACCACGAAAAGTGAACACGAGAAGAAGTAAATATGGGATGGAAAGGGAAATAATTTACTGTAAGTTTCTTTAGATTTTTCCGAGGTCTTGGATGGCGTGAAACTACGGTGTTTCGAACCTTTATCGCCTTAGGAAGAGATGAAGATTGTCAGAAGAGCTTAAAGGATGTAGCAATATGCCATGAATAATTATTATTTTTTGTAGTGTTATCAAAATATTATTATACCAATATTGTATAATCCACCTTTCAAATGAACATGTAGGACGAATATAATTAATATCGATCGGTTCAATATGATATGATAATGGTAAAGCATGTACTCTAAGATCAATAACCTGAAAAATCAGTCAAAAATCATTGTCTATTATGAATAAATAAACTACAATGGTATTTTCTTATATAAAAATGAAAAAATTACCATAAAGTACATATCGTTCTTGCCCCAACTTCAACTTATCCATTAATGTAGTTTGCAAATCATTTCGTTTGACTACCTATCTGTGTTCAAGCTTATGTTCAGAGCACTACCAAATTATATATCTGCTGGTGTGTCAACTTTTCTTCCCCATATACCATGTCTCAAGCTTGCTTAAGCTTTTGCCAACGTATAATTAAGGATACATATAATAGAATTTTTTTGATACAATATTTCCAAAATTAAATAGATTTTGGAGATATTCTAGGTATATTAGTTACCCTTTTATGCATGAACGAAATGAAAAGGAATATTAAAGAAATATAGATTTTGAAGATATTTGCCATATATTTGTTGCCATATTTTGTGAAAAAGAGAAACAGAAAGAGTTCATATTGGGATAAAATTGATTGACGGAGAAAAATGGAATGTTATCAGTCAGTTATATGGAAAGTAAATTAATGTGAATGGTTCTTCCATGAATCGAATTGATTTATTTACATAAATCAATTATTTCATCTTAAGTAATCCTTCTCTATATAAAAAGAGTCATAGAGAATGTTAATTTCATCCCACCATCTCTTATGTTATTTCTTCATTTCTTTGTTTTACTGTAAACTCTATATCTCTTCAATATTAATAAAATCTCTTTCCCATTAAAGTGGATGTACACTATCTCGCGATAGTGGAATCACTATAAATATTTTGTGTTCTCTCTTGCTATCAATTTTTTCTGTGATCTGTGATTGATAATCATTTAAATCTGTTTGTTTTATCACATCATTGCAAGAACCTATTTAGGTTTTTTGCTAAAAGGTATTGGTCACCCCTTACAACTGGTACCAGAGGTAGATATGCAAAGCAGGTATTTGATAGAATGACAAAAGGAGATGAAAATAATACAAATAGTACTTTGGAGGTTAATCTAGTGCCAGTAGTTGCTACATATATCAGCGGCTCCTATGTGGCTTTAGGATCACAGTTGACAATAGAGAAGTAGAATAGTGAAGGAGACTTTGAAAAGTGGTAATGGATGATAAAAGCGGTTTTGAGAAGAAATTACGTTCATCGAGTAGTATTTGATATAGAAACAATGCCTACTGATGTTTGATCAATAAAATTAGAAGAGATGGAAGAATGAGTCTTTACTACTCTTCGACTTGCTATGAGAAAGAATGTAATTTTTGAAATCAATCATGAAACAACAGCCCAAGGCATTTGGAAGAAGTTGGAGGACCTCTACATGAAGAAATCTCTAACTAACCGCCTAATCCTATTGAAGACCTTCTTCGCTTAAAAGATGAAGGAAGGTTCTTCAATTAAGACACACATGATTGTGTTTAGTGACCTGTTGACGAAGATGAAATCTATTGAGTTGAAAGTTGATGTAGAACAGAAAGCAATGGTTCTGTTGTGTTAGCTTCCAAACCGATACACTGGTTTCACTAACAGCCTTATATGTGGTAGAGATACATTGAAATTAGATGATGTGAAGACGGGTTTTCTAAATGAAGAGTTGAGAGACCAGATGAAAGGATTTAGTATTGGTGATAGTAGTGGAAAAATTAGTCGTAGTTCAACTTTATTTATTGAGAGAAGTAGAGCAGAGAAGAAAGTGCAGAATTACAGGGGGTGTTCCAATTCTTGGAAGCCTCATTGGTGGGGTAAATCTAAAGGTGGGAGGTGCCATAATTATAAGAAACCAGGCCATTGAAGAAGAGGTTGTCCAGATTTGGAGAAGAAGACTGATGGTTCTTCATCTATTGCAATGGAGAAAGATGGTAGTTATTTGTTGATAGCGGTTGTATCAGATGTTGCAGACCACTGGATTTTGGATTCTATAGTGTCATTTCACATGACTCCTAATAGAGATTATTTTTCTTCCTTCGATACCAAAGAGGGAAGTTCGATCCTTATGGGGAACGATGCTACATGTAATTCTATGGGTGTTGATTTAGTTTGCATTTGCATGTATAATGGTATTGTTCGCATACTTTTAGATGTTCGCTATGCTCCAAGTCTTTGGAAGTCATTGATATCATTAGGCTAATTGGCATCATTGGAATGCAAGATAACCATTATCAGAGATGGTTTGAGAGTTTCTAGAGAGGCACTTGTATTGATGAAGGGTGTTATGGTACAAAATCTGTATCTGTTAATAGGTGCCACTGTTCATGGAGAATTATCTGTTAAAGTCGACAGTTCTGAAAGCTTGGATTGTAACAACCCATATTTTTACATGTATTTAAATTTGCAGTTGGTAAATAAATTGAGCAATAATGGTTAAAAATTTAATCTTGTTAATTTTGATAATAAGAATTATTTGAATTGAAAATATAAAAATAATTAATTTAGCTTATATAGGTAAATGTTGAATTAATATTTGGACAATTGAATAAAATTTGAGTTATTTGGTTTATAACTGGAATTTAGACATTGCATTGTCCTTAGTCAATTTGGGAATTTAAATACTTGAAATCTATTTATAAAATGGGTAAAAGTTAATTTTAACAATTTTAGTAATAAAGTAAATTGCATTGAGTACAAATGGAATTTTTATTTAGTTTATATTGGTGCAGAATTGAAATTTTGAATATAATATTAGCGAATTTGATTTAAAATTTGAACTGTTAAATTTATAATTGAAATACAAATTTAATTTGATAAATAATCAAATTTGTGAATTCAAAATGTATGGAATCAATCTATTGGATTTATTTAAATTGTAATTGGATTTAAATGGAATTTATTAAATATTTAAATTGAATTAAAAAACATTTAAATGAATAACTGGATATTTTATCGATTAATTAACTGCGGAATTTAACTGTTTTGGCGACTGTCTCGGAATTCGACGAAACTGGTGCCATTGGATTCGGAACAGTGAATTTTTGTAGGATTTCAACTTTCGTTAAAATCGGACTTGTCATTTGATCGTACGAGAGAAAATATGAAAGAGAATCAATGTAATTAGATAATTTTTTGTTTCCTATGTTGGGCCTATATATATAAAAAAAACTTAATTCCTTTCTTTCACATCATCCCATTATCCATATACATATAATTTTTCTCATCTGAGTTTTCCTCCAATGGCTGAAATCAATTTCAAAGACCCTAGATCAAAGAAAAATGCAAACTTTAAAAATCAAATCTCCTCAAAATCCAACATATTATATATCAAATCGAAGGCCTTGACGATACGAAGCTACGGGTACCCTATGTTTTGACATGCAGTAAGCGGATTGGCCGGAAATTGATGGTCAAACCTGCCATTCGCGGAACCCTTAATTTAAAATTGGGGATTTTTGATTCTTGCATCAATCGGAGATTTGGGCATATGGGTATGGTAGAGGAGGTCGATACAAGCTCGTGGGTAGTGTTCACTGGTCATAGTTCGGCCTGAGTTGATCGAATTTCTCGATTTAAGGCTCGGAATAACTTTCGCTCATCTCATTGTCAAGGACAAAGTAGGGGACCGGAGGTCTCGTCGTTGACCTGGGAGGTGCGGCGCGAGCTAGGCTCTCTGTTGGTGGTGGTTTCTGGTTCTAATTTGGTCGGAGGAGGGCGCAGTTGGTGGTCAAAGTCACGGTTGAGAATGGGTTTTTCCGCTAGTTCCTGTAGCAAGTAACGATGGTGAGCGGGAGAGATATGATGACGTGGCAAACTGGGTTTGGGTGAGAATTATTTAATTAAATTTTATAAATTCAAAATTCAAATGCTAAAACGTTGATAACTTTTACATGCGAAATCGGATTTGGATGCGACTAGGTGCGTTGGGATCGTGGTGAGATTGCGGACGATCTGAGACTGGTTTGGCTACATTTGGAGACTGTGAATTTTTGGGCTTTGGTTGGACGTTCGATCCGCTAAGACCCAAAGGTGAGTGATTCTTTCGCTCACAACTAACTAAATTATTCCCATATTTATTAAATTAAATTATGAAATAAGTTTGGTTGCGTGGTTGTGTTTGATTATTGGTGTGTTGTTTAAAACTGACATGCAAGTGTGTGAATCTGAGAAATTTAAGTTGACAACTAGTTATTTTAGTTTATTAAAATTCTAGTTAGAAACCTCAACCCTTGTTAATCAGTGAAATGATTTAATACTTACCATTTGAATAAAATGCTTGTGATGAATGCCTTGGTTTGATTGATGAATTGATATTGATACTGAAATGTCCCTTTATTCAGTATATGGATGTTGTATGTTTATTGTGATGATTAATCCAATTTTTCACCCTAGATGTTACGGGCATCCAATGAACCCGGGATTAATCGATTTAAAATGAATTAAGAACAAGATTGAAATGATAGATATTTGTGACCCTGATTTGGATTGAAATGATATATATATATATATATCCATCCCCGGAATATCGAGAAATTAAATTAATATCACTTGGCCATAGGATAGAAAATTTTATATGGACATCGGTTGGTTAAATGATTTTTAAATATTCGAAATTCTATTCGATGGAATTTTATTTAAAGGAAAGGTATCAATTTTCGATTAGTTTTATTTTCCTTTAAAACCTGAACCTTGAATGATTATGAATTTGGCAAGGGGATTATCCAAAACAAATTTGAGAATTTTAAAAATGGAAATTTTAAGTATGACTTGGGGTTCAAAATTTATGGTAAGATGTGAAATTTATAATTCTCTATGAACTAAGTTTTGGAAATGAAAGTTATTTGAATATATTCGGAATTACTTCGAATTTGATATGAATTTGGGTTGAATCCTATAAATCGAATGGTTGGTTTGAAATGTGTTTGAAACAAGATATTGAAACTATGTAAACTCCATTGAGGCTGGGGTATAAATTCAATTATTTGAAACTCGGAAGAAAGGAACAATTACGGTTTAAAGAAGTTTATAATTTTTATAAAGATTATATATATACACTGCTTGATTTCAAATAACTATTCCTTTTCTTAAAATTTATTTATTTAAAACTTTTAACCTATAAAACTATTTTGTTATAAATAAATTTCCCTTATATTTTATTACTTAAAATTATTTAGTAAACTTTTAATTTATATACATAAATAGCGATTTAAATTATCTTACTTTATTCAAACTACTATATTCTATATATATATTTATATTATATATAAAGATTTTTCTTTATAAGCATCTATTTTCATAATTATATTTTATGAATTGTAAATTTCTTCCGAATGGAAAGTGTTTGGATTTAAACTGTTGGTTCAAATGGAGTTGAGATAAAGTATATTCTATTTGAATATGAATCGATTTTTAATATGGAAATGTAGATTTTATTCTACTCGAGTATAAAGATACGTTTTTTTTTGAAAATACAAAGTTATGATTTTTGAAAATATAAAAATACAACCTTTTCTATACAAGTAACACTATAAAAATACGATTTTTATATATGAAGTAGAGAATGTGAAATAGGATTTTTATATTAATAGCGATTAAAAATATGATTTTTATATTAGTAGCATATTAAAAATATGATTTTTATATTAGTAGAGAAATAAAAATCTTATCTTTATAATGTTTGAAATGAGTAAAAAAAATGAAAATATATATTCTATTTGAATTTGAATGGATTTCTGACCATAAATCATTTTGGAATAATTATAATCCTGGATATGAAGTATATTCTACTTGAATATAAATCGATTTTGTGAAATATTATATGATTATAATATAATGAAGTGGAATATATTCTAGTTTAGAATATAATCGATTTTGGAATGATTATGATATTTTGATATGAAATTATATTCTATTTTGAATATAAAAATTTGGTTCGAAACAAACATGATACTTTGGATATGAAAGCGAACCTTACTGAAATGTAAAAGAACCGACCGATGTGGAAAATGTAAGCGTTGGTTGTTAAAGAGACCAGAGTCGGTAAGTGGCATACTCTCTGTCAGTACCGATACCACTTTAACAACTGTGCACGTGTTAAAGCATCCGGAACGAAGCATGATGACTTGTAGGCAACGATTGAATCGAGGAATGCAAATGATGATGAAATAGCCCTGACCATCGAGTCAGAATTAAAATGACTAAAACAGGAGCTATATCGTGACTAATAGAGGTAGCACCTCTGATTGGACGCACTTCTCTTATACTATTTCTATGACTATGATGATGATTAGGTCCCTTTTGATATGGGAGTGTGATCCGAGGTGGGCGGTAGTGGCTGCTATGCGTTACCACTGGTCCGGGAATGCAATTGGTAGAGTCCTACCCTGGTATTGTCTCGAGTGCCTTGTCATGTTTATCCTTATCGAGCCCCTACGATTTTGATTTGTATCGTACCTATGGAGTGCCCTCTGATGCCATCGGTTACGGTGGGTTTACGGTACTGTATAGACTACGGTATTATAAACGGTGTAAGGGTAAAAATGTCATCCCTCTTACGCTATTTTCATTATGTTTACTTTACTGAAAGGTAAAACTCCCGCAAGGTTTGGATTCCCTTGGAGCAATGCTTAAACATTTGGAAGGTTTATCAGATGGTTCAGAATCAGTTGATGAGAAATCTGAAAAGACCGAGATTCCCAGTTTTCAAACCTGAAGTGGAGTTGTTACTATTGATAATAGTGGCAGAGTAGTTGATGATACACCACATGATAGTACATAGATTTCCTCTAGTAGTGATGGTGATGGCCATGAAGCTAGAGAGGATTCATCTCAAAGTGGAGCTAAAGATGGAGCTGAAGGAGAGTCTGACTGTAACAACCCGAATTTTAATAACGTGTTAAGACAAGAATCAAGGCAGAATTTAATTTTAAAATCTGAATCAGGGGAAACGGGCAGTGCCATTGCGTTCGTCTCGGAAAAATACACGAAATAGAGTCTGAGTTTTCGAGAATCGGAGTCCGTATGACCAAGTTATGGCCCGTCAAAGTTTTCAGAAAATTTCAAGTTCAAAACAGCTCCGAAAATTCGAATTCAAACACACAGGGGGCAGGGCGGGAAAATTCCCGCCCAGGTCAAGTCGACAGGGGTGTCAACTGCACAGTCGACACCCCCCCCCCATGTCGACTGCCCAGTCGACATGGGTGTCGACCGGGCCCAAAAACCCATTTTGGGTCTGGTCGGCCTGGTGCACCTGCTTGCTCGTTTGGGTCTGTTCTGTTGGCCTGTGACGGATTTTGATGGTTCAGATCTATCCTAAGGTTAATCCTATGGCCTAAACTAGTCCTAATCTCTATAAAAACACCCCTATACCTAGCCTAAACCCTCACAAATCATTCTTGCCACGAAGTGCTGCCCAAATCTCTCTTGATCATGGCCTCCATCTCCAACTTCAAAGGCTTGAGCTTTCAAACTAGATCCATGACAAAGGAGCAAGCTTTCTGCATCAAATCAAGGAAGTAGAGCACCATCTCAACACCATTCTATGACGATTATTGCTCTTAATCCTCTAGCCACGATTTGTAAGTTCTAGATGCTTTTAGATTGAAACGATAGCTTGAATATGACATGTGATAAAGTTGGAACTGGATTTATGCATGATAATCAATCCATATTCATTCTTGTTCATTTTGGATCTTGACCTTTGGGAATGTTGCTATGACATTAATTTGAACCTATGCATGTTGCAAATCACTCTTTCATGTCCTTATCATGCATGTAATGATGATTTTCTCTCGGATCTTGTTTTATGCAAAGTTTATACCTTCCCCTATTTATTTTCTTTTGATGAACCTTGGTCAATTTCGGACCTAGGCCTAAACTACGATGTGCGTGCGATTTGTATAAGGGGGAATATTGGGATATCACCTCTTTGGGTATAGGAGTGGGTGGTAGAATTTATGCATAACATGAACAAGGAAAATTTGGGGTATTGCCAATATTATTTGCAAGTTTGGGCATACATGAGTTGGCATATGAAATAAATCACGGGTTTTGAGACTATGCAAGTTAAATCAAGGGATTGGGCTTATGTTAACTAGGCATAAGTGGAATTGGAAACATGAACCATGATTTGGGTTCATTTGGGCATGAACTTGACAACATGTAACTTTGGCTAGAACTTGATAGGGTTGGGATGTCATAAACTTGGCATACATGCAAATAGGCGAGAATTGGACATAGGTAAAGTGGCTAGAATTGGGTACATATTTTCATGGGCATGTAATGTGGAACTTGGGCATATGTTTAGTGTTAGACCCAAATGTGGTTCTAACACCCAAATTGATTAGAAACAAGATAAAGTAAAGCAGAAATAAAAAAGAACACACAAGGTTTATAGTGGTTCGGCGAAGAAATGCCTACGTCCACTTAGTTTTCACTATATTCAGTAATTCAATTACAAATACAATGTAAGATTCGCTCACAACTCACTTTTGTTCACTCAGAAAGATAAAAACAGGAAATGAAAGATGGTTTGGATTTTCCGGGAGTGAAGGAATTCGAATGATGGAGGTACTTGGATTCTCAAAAGTGCTGAAAAAGATCCTTCTCTCTGTCTCTAGATGGGGTATTTATAGGTGTGAATCTGCCTGAGATGCAATCCGGGTCGGAACACGTGTCATCCATTGCACTCTCTTCGGGTTCGGATGGGCTATCAAGCTGACAACGCATCAATGAGATGGACGTTAGGGGTAGGAATTGGTCACACCCGGTCCGGTTCTCCAGGCGACTTTATAGGAGATCTTCCTGGATCATGGGTGCGGGTCGGAGACGTGCAGGTTGGGGGCTCGGATCGGAATACCCGACCCGAACCGGAGTAGCTTGGACGTCTCTTCTTTTCTAATCATACTCCGCTCCGCTCCGAAGTCGTGGCAAGCAGACGGCTTTCCGATCCACCTGAGATTCATTGGCCTTCCGATCCGATCAGGTATGCTTTGCCAATTTATCCAGTAAGAGATATCCGATCCGAACAGAGAATTTTACCCGATCCGAACCGATACGCTGCTATCAATCTGAATTGTGGAGTTTCCTTCCGATCCGAACCGGAGTCGCATAACTTGAAATACTCTTCAACGGTTGGTTTCTTGACTTTGTATTGCCTAGTTCACAAAGTAGGCTAACATTTTGCCCCCTCAAAGGATGCTTTCGTTGTACAAAGCGTCCTTTGATGTCGTTCAACCAGAATTGTCAAGAGTAATGCATTGATTTCTATTCGGTTCGGCGTCCGATCCGAGTGCCTTTTCTTCATTTCTGAGCAAATGTGGGAACTCTACTCGCCGTGTAATGCTTCTTGTAGGTATGCTCCTCCTTTACTTCCCTTCTCTTCAATTCGAGTCGGACGTTAAATCAATCGCGTGAGATTTCCGCTCGGTTCGGATTCCGATCCGAAGCGTCTTCGTGAGTTAAGTTCTTGGACGTTGGGCCTTCAGAGGGAGTTGTGCTTCTGGGCCTTCATTCCGGTCCGAGCGGGTGAGATAAAATGGGAAGACGAGGAGTCAACAACATTCCCTTTATAAACTCGTTACTGCCTTCATTCCTTCCTTCTTCGTTTTTGCTACCGCTCCCGACCTTAATATTGAAAACGTTAGAAACTCGAAAATTCTAAAACAACTTCCTGTAGATTTCCCGAATCAAACATATAGGTAGCTTTTCTAATCTCAAATACTTTTGTTGCAACCGTTCTCGATTTCAATTAGCGTTGGATTAGGATGGTTTGGCCATAAGCATCACTCGAACCCTCCGCCGCTGCTGGTGGACGCGCCATTGCTTCGAGGCGTTGCGAGGCTGAATAGGGCGAACATTTGTTCTTCACGGCGGCTTCGGTGATAAAGTGGACTCATCTGTGAGTAGATGGAAAAAAGGAAAGAGATGAAGAGTGGGGTGACAAGCTGGAGTTGATTCGGGTAGACGACGAAGGAGCAAAAAGGAAAAGGAGGGAAAGGGAATCGGCTCGGGTCTCGTTCTTAGGAAAGATGGAAAGGAAAGGAAAAGGCGGTTCGGGTCGGAAAAGTGAATGGGATAAGAGGCTGAAGTAAACGGATCGGTTAGGTGATGCTGGTTCGGTTCGGATCGGGCTACCCGATCCGAACGGATCAGTCCTGCTTCCGAACCCGTTGCTTCCCTTGTCTTGAACTGACCATGCTTTAGTGAGGCATCCGAACCGACTGTTATCTTTGCCTGCGTCGAGCTAGTCATCATATGCATATCCGAACCGACCCGAACATATTGAACTTGACACATAAAGACCACTCAACTAATTCAACTAACACTTATTCTAGACGAATATGCCTCGCGGACAGTTAGGATAGTGCCTTGTAAACATAAACGAGAATTAAGAACAATTCTGATTATCACCTTCTCTTTAAAGCTTCGTCTTACATTGCTGTACTCTTATTTTGCACTTCCCGCATTTGTTGCACACACTTTAGTTCACACACATACACAAAAAGGGGACACGGGATAATTCACTCTAATTCGTGCTATTGCTTCTTCAATAGTTCCATGACAATGAGGCCCAGACGCTCTTCTCGTCTAGCTGAGAGGAAAGAAGCTCCAGAAACTTCCCACAAAACCACTCTCAAGGATATATCTTCTTCATCTGACCCAGAATGGGACAGCGAGGGTCCGGATTACGGAGTTGGTCATCGGGAAAGCGATGAAATGTCTTCAGAAAATGAAGTTTCCCTAGGCTTTGAGGAGGAAGGAGGGATTGGTGACAACCGAGCACCCGATGAATTCGACTCAGCCATTATATTGGAGTCACCTCCAGATTCCGTAGAATCAACAATTGACAACGACCGACTCGTGAGAATTTGCTTGAAGTATGGAATAATGAAGAGAGACACTCTAGTGCCCTCACGTTCTGACCGTCCACATAACCCTCCAGAAGGATATATGACGGTCACTCGTTTGATGTGCATGGTTGGCGCCATTCCTCCTTTCTCGCCTTTCATCGTCGACTTCTTAAGACAAATGCGGATTGCCCCCATGCAGCTGCATCCCAATTCATATGCCTATCTGCATACCTTATTCATAGCATATCGTGAAATTCTAGGCGTGGAGCTTACGTTTGACGACGTTCATTTCTTCTATAATTTCAAACATCGGACCAGGGAAACCCCTTCTTTCTGTTACTTTGAGTCGGTCCCAAAGAGGAAGATAATCTCTATACCGTTTAGCAGCAAGGCTGGAGATTCCAGACTGGAGTGGTTCTATATAAAGCAACAGTCTGGATGCGCCAGAAGATGGACAAAATCAAGTAAAGCACTGATTTTCTGACCCTGGGTTCTATACACTTGAATCATCACCCTGACCTGTTTTCCTTTTTATTTTCAGTCGATAATCCCAAACAGGTATCAGACCAAGTGTTCTTTGATCGAATGCACCGTCTCCTCAATGGCGACCAAAAATTCCTTACTATTGATGAGGTTCTTAAAGACGAGTACCTTCATTTTCACGGGCTGCTATCCGTCTACCGTAGCATCGGTCATGGGACAGTCCCTTATGCATATATTCCTCCAGTGGAAACAGTTCCAGAAATAGGAGAAGGCTCGGGAATTCCTGCAGCTTCTCTTCAAACTTCACCCTCTCCCTCTTCCACTCAAGACGATGAGCTGGCTAATCTGGCCAAAAAACATCGGGAAGGGTATGTTGCCCCCGAGGAAACTACCTCGGTAGACAAATCAAAATCTCCCCAAGGGTCGCCACTTCACGCTTCCGAAGGGGATGTTCCTAGCGCCGACGAGCACATATTCCAGGGTTTGGGGGATCTCCCTTTACCCGAGACAATATACACTTCGGAAGATTTCAGAAAGGACCCTCTAGTCTTCACTTCTTCTGAAGAGACTACTCCTGCTAAGGCCAAAGAGCCTGCCCGCACCACTTTAGCTTCAGACTCGGGTTGGTTGGGGGGACACATACACTACATAGGATGCACTTTGCACCGTAGCACTAGCATTCATTGCACTTCTTTTTCCATGGATCCGCTGATTCTAAACTTCGTTTAACTTATCGTGCAGGTACAATGTCTCGATCCTCTTATGACATAAGAAAGCTTCGCCGCAGCATGTCTAATCCTCCCCAGGATGCCGAATATAACCGCCGGGATGACCGTGGCAGGGAGGAAAGGAGACCCTATGATCCTTATCGATCTCGATCCTCACGCTCCCGCTCACCAGTTCGACCGGAACAGGAAAAATACAAAAGCTATCAAGGTCGTAGGGAGGAGGATAGACCACAATCTAGGGATTCCACTTCCTCCCATGAAAAGCGAAGCAGAGAGAAAACACCTCCAAAGGAAACTGGGTCTAGAAGTAAGCAAAAAGTCCCTGCCACTAAGCGACCTCGGACAGACAAGGGTTCTACAGAATCTTCTTCGGGAAGGGACGCTGAACTAACAATCCTAGCCCCTCCTCCACCAGATGCGGGAACTGCCGTAAGGCTGGCATACTTAAAGGAGCAATTTCCCGAGCACTACTTCGAGACTCTGACCTTTCTACCTTCCCTTGAACCTATTTCTTCTAATTGGGCAGAGGAGGCCAGAGCAAAGATTGATTTGGTGGAAAAACAATATACCGAAATGTTCAAGTATTCCCGCACTCTTTCTAGAATCATTCGCACGCTACTGACAAATGCCGACTCAATGCACAAAACTGCAGAGGAAGATGCTAAAGCCCTAAAAACCTTAGGAAAAAATTTAGAAGATACTCAAGCTCAACTAGCTATCGCTCAGAAGAACGCTTCTAACTTCAAACAACAGTTTGAGGACATGCAAAAGCGCTATCATGATTTACTAGAATCCCATACTCAGGAACGTTCCGAGTTAAAGAAGCAAGCTGACAAAGCCAAATCAGAGGCTACGAAGGCACGTCTTGCTTATGTTGAGCTTGAGCAGAAAAACGCCGAGTTAGCGAAAAGGAGCGCTGAGTTAGAAAAGAAAAACGCTGATTTGGCTTCAAAATTGTTAGAGGCGGAAAACAGGGCTGCTCTGGCTGAGGGCAACGTTGAATGCGCCATTAAATCTGCGGAGGAAACCCGCAAACAGCTATCAGAGGCGGAGGCCGATATTCAGGGCTTCGGGGAGCTAATGATCGAATTCTTTGCGCACATTATTCGTCGTCGAAACATTTCCTGGATCGAGGACTATCCATCCACTTTGGTTCATGTGTGGAATCAAATCGTTGAGTGGGAAAAAGAAGAGCTTAAGGTCGATTCCCTCGATGAAGATAAGTTGATGGAGAAGTACCTGAGAGACGACGAACCGGAGCGCCTAGCTGAAGGTCGCCGTCTAATTGCTGAGGCCATGGAAGAAGAGAGGCGGAAGTCTAAACAGAAAACCATTCCTGAAGCTGGCTCCTCTTCTTCTGCTCCTGTAACTCCTGAAGTGGAAGGGTATGATCCCGAAAACCCGGGAATTCCCCGATCAACTTTACTATCTCCCATTCCTGAAATAACTCCAGAGGTAGTACTCACCCCCGCTGAGAAGTCTTCAGAAGGTATCCCTGTCTTTTCTCCTCAACTTGTCAAGGCTACTACTACCTTTGGCTACATGATTGAACGTTCAATGAGAAATCCTTTGCTCTCGCCTGAGTTGATAACCGATGTTTCTCATTTTGTAGGCGTTGAATCCTCCGCGAAGACAGATGTAGTTCAAGGAGCTACCACTGGGACAAAGCCCGCTGATAGGGTCAAAGAAGGAGAAGACAAGGCTGCTTCCACAGAATTGGGGGAAAGAAGTGAATCAACTAAGGTGACTACTCCCCATGACGAAGAAATGATTGCAGCTTTAAAAGACGATGGAGGAGACGAGGGGCATGATGAGGAACCAGAAGTTACAATAACCGGGGAGTCGAAAAGCGCTGAGAACATTACCTTGGCTGCCATGAAGGCTGATCAAGACAAGCGCTTGCAATTAAAGGCTGAAGAATTAGACCCTGAGGTCCTCAAGCCCCTCGCAATTGTGGATGCAGGTTCAAGGTTAGTGGTTAAGCTCTCAACTAGATCTATCACCGAAGAACTTGCTAAAAAATCTTCTTTTGATTCCAGTGCCCAGCCTTCCGGGAAGAAGTCTGCCGGCTCCAGTGCTACACCTTCAGGGAAAAAGAAATCAAAGCGGATCTTGACTGAAGCCGAGAAGGAAGCAAAAGATGCAGAAAAAGCTGTCAAGAAATCAAAGGCTCATTCCAAGCCCAAATAGTGGGTTCTTCTGTGTCCTTTTAGCGTCTTTGTAAATCAATAAGTGCTGCTATACCAGCAGCTTTCGCACTTTCTTTTTCAGTTATTTCCCTGTACAAATTCATTCATTCGTAAATAAAAATAATTCACTTTCTGCAATGTTTATTTGTTAGCAGTTCTGCACTTATGTAAAAATGCATATCTATAGTTATGAAACTAAGTAGTGAAGAGGGGAGATATGTGTATGGGTATGTGCCCCAGTCAATCTCCGTAAGTTATTCAGTGCCTAACTATGCAATCTGGATGCTCCCGATTCTCTAACGGGATAACATTTCCTGTATCATCAATATCTGTTGTTTTTCCTGGCATTTCTTTTATACTCTTTCTCACTCTCTTGAGAGTTAGAGTTCGAGTTCAGTTATTTGTTTATCCCCCGGTCGTTCAACGGGAAAAGATTTCTTTCTCGGCGCTCGGTCGGAGACGCCTTTATACTCTCTTTCTCTCTGGAAAGTTAGAGTTCGGAGTTGAACCTCTTTCTCAGCGCTCAGTCGGAGACGCTTTTATACTCTCTCTCTCTTTCTCTGGAGAGTTAGAGTTTAGAATAGAATTTCTTTTTCAGCGCTCAGTCTGAGGCGCTTTTATACTCTCTCTCTTTCTCTGGAGAGTTAGAGTTAAGAATGTCGTTTTCTCATTCTTTTATGTCTTATTGCACAAACAATCATTGTGCTTCTTTTTATGCCCAAACTGTATCAACCTTTTTAGGCTCTAAGTTGTCCTGTATTTTATAATCACAACAGAATAACTAACGAATGTAAATGCATAAGAGTAAATAACACACAATATTTTATAGTGGTTCAGCTAAGTCATAGCCTACGTCCACTTTATAGTCCTTTATTCATATCGTCATATTTTCCAAAGGCAAGTCGTGCCTTATTACAGAGTTTACAGGAAGAACAGCAAAAAGTATAGCATTTTTAATCCAAATATCGCATTAAGTGTTGGGCATTCCATGCTCGAGGGACTTCTTCGCCATCTACGGTCGTTAACTTGAATGTTCCTTTATCAAGTTTCCGTTGGATGACAAAGGGTCCTTCCCATTTTGGGCCGAGGTGAGGAAGAGATGGAAAAACTCTCTTTAACACCAAATCTCCTGGTTCAAAAGTTCTGAGGCGAACTTTTTTGTCATAATAGTGTGCCATCTGATGCCGATGTCTTGCTGCACGCAAGTCTGCTTCGTCTCTTTTCTCTTCGACTTCATCAAGAGACTCAAGTAAAAGTGCTCGATTCGTCATCGGGTCATAATATGTCACCCTGTGGGAAGGAACTTCCAGTTCAACTGGAATTACTGCTTCTGAACCAAAGGAGAGGGAGAAAGGGGTATGACCAGTAGCCGTTTTAAACGTTGTTCGATATGCCCACAAAGCTAGGGGCAATTCATCAACCCATTTTGCCTTTGCACGCTCTAATCGCTTTTTGAGGATGGATTTTATTACCTTGTTTATTGCCTCTACTTGCCCATTAGATTGTGGATAGGCCACTGCAGTATATCGTTTGTCTATCTTATATTTCTGGCAAAAGTTTCTGAATTCAGTGCTATCAAATTGGGTCCCATTGTCAGTAATAATTGTCCTTGGGATTCCGAATCGGCATATAATATTTCGGACCACAAAACTTATCACCTTTCTTGTGGTGATCTTAGTCAAGGGTTCAGCTTCCACCCACTTCGTGAAATAATCCACGGCTACTATGGCATACTTAGCCCCCCCTTTAGCAATCGGTAAAACTCCAATGATATCGATTCCCCATGTGGCAAATGGCCAAGGACTCACCATCGATTTAAGCTGGGTTGATGGTGCCCTGGGGATTTTGGCGAATCTCTGGCACTTATCGCAGCGTCGTGAATAATCAGCTGCATCCTTGTTGATCGTAGGCCAGAAGTATCCGTACCGCAATATTTTCTTTGCTAAAGTTTGACCTCCTGTATGATCTCCACACTCACCTTCGTGTACTTCTCTCAGTACACGCTTGATGTCGTCGTGTGCGATACATCGTAACAGGGGCATAGAAAATCCTTGCCTATAGAGGGTATCGTCTTGCATAACATATCTGGCAGCTTTGCGAACTACAGCTCTCTTCTCACTCTTCTTCGATGGGAGAGTCCCGTTCTTAAGAAAACTCTTGATTGGAGTCATCCATGACTCCTTCTCTGGTTTCGCTTCAAGAACGAATTCAATTTCCATTGATTCGAAGCTTGGCGATTCCAATGTTTCAATTGGAATTACCTCAGTCCCTTCTGGATTGTCGGAACTAGCCAACTTTGCTAATCTATCCGCTTTCTGGTTTTCTGCTCTGGGAATATGTGTTATGTTGTACCGTTCTAAGCTATTCAATAGCTCTTTTACCTTCTTGAGGTATGTGATTAGTCGAGGTCCTCGAGCCGCGAATTCCTCTCGCACTTGACAAACAACAATCTTAGAGTCACAAAATATGTCCATCATTTTTACTCCGAGGTCTTTAGCAAGTTTCAGCCCGGCAATCAGGGCTTCATACTCAGAGTCGTTGTTAGTGGCCGAAAATTCTAACCGTAGGGCGTAATATAACGACCGTCCCTCCGGAGTGACTAAGACAATTCCTGCTCCGGATCTTCGGTCATTTTTAGCTCCATCTGTATATAGTCTCCACGGATTCATCTCTAGCTTATCCTCAGATTTGACCACTTGGTCATTGATTATTTCTTCTTCTGGAATGGTGAACTCCGCAATAAAGTCTGCTAGAGCTTGCCCCCTGATTGACTTTCGTGGTTGAAAATTCAAATCAAACTGGCTTAGTTCTATGTTCCATTTAATCAACCTTCCCGACGCTTCGGTTCTCTGCAGCACTTGTCTTAACGGCTGATCGGTGTATATGGTTATTGGATGGGCTTGGAAGTAGTGACGAAGCTTTCGGGATGCAATCAGGAGGCTATAAGCAAGCTTCTCGATCTTTGGGTAGTTGCGCTCTGCCGCTGCTAATTTCTTACTCACATAGTATACTGGCCTTTGTACTTTGTCTTCTTCTCGAACCAGAACTGTGCTGACAGCGTGAGCCGAGACTGCTAGATAAACAAATAGTTCTTCATGGTCTACGGGCTTTGATAAGATTGGCGGTTTTTCTAATAGTTCTAACAGATTTTGAAAAGCCTCGACACAATCGGGAGTCCACTGGAAGTTCTTCTTTCCCCTTTTTATCAAATCAAAAAATGGAACACATTTATCGGTGGCTTTGGAGATGAATCTACTTAGCGCCGCTACCTTCCCTGCCAGACTTTGGACGTCTTTAATTCTCCTTGGTTCCCTGATATTTCTAATCGCCGCTATCTGGCTAGGGTTGATTTCAATTCCTCGGGAACTCACAATGAAGCCAAGGAACTTTCCCGACGCCACTCCAAATGAACATTTTAAAGGATTCAATTTCATACGGTATTTTCGCAAGATACCAAACATTTCTGCTAAGTCTTGCGTATGACTGGAGGACTGCTTTGATTTAACAAGCATATCATCCACATAAACTTCCATAGTTTTTCCTATTTGATCATAAAACATTCTATTTACCAACCGCTGATAAGTAGCTCCAGCGTTTTTTAATCCGAATGGCATTACAACATAACAATATAATCCCAAATTCGTAATGAAACTTGTATGCTCTTGGTCTGGTACATGCATAGGAATTTGATTGTATCCAGAATATGCATCCATGAAAGAGAGAAGTTCATGACCTGCTGTCGAGTCTACAAGCTGGTCAATCCTGGGAAGTGGGAAACTATCTTTTGGGCAAGCCTTATTTAAATCTGAAAAGTCAATACAAGTTCGCCACTTTCCGTTTGGCTTCTTTACCAGGACGGGATTCGATATCCAGTCGGGATAGGTCGAATCTCGAATAAATCCATTTTGCTTCAATTTCTCTACTTCCTCTTTGAGGGCAGCCGACCTCTCTGGGCCCAGCATGCGTCTCTTTTGCTTTACAGGTGGATGCTTCGGATTTACATTCAATTTGTGACTGATAACGGAAGGCGATATCCCACACATGTCAGCGTGGGTCCAGGCGAACACATCTAAGTTCGCCTTCAAGAAGTTCGTCAGCTCTTCAGCACGACGTGGATCCAATTGGGAACCAATCTTCAAAACTTTCGTCGGATCAGCTTTATCAACAGGAATTTCCACTGTTGCTTCATTAGGAGTTGCATTCCTAGCCTCTGGTTCCTCGTCTTTTCTAGGATCCAGGTCTTCAGGCGTTCCTTTTCGCAACTCCCTTGGGTTCAACCTCTCTAATTGCTATGCCGAGTCCCCCTTTGAGGGAGATGAGGCATCCTTATTCTCAGCATTAACTCCTTTCATCAACATCTTCAGTTCGGCCACATAGCAGGCCCGTCCAGAAACCTGATCCCCTCTTATTACTCCAGTCCCGGCTTCGGTTGGGAACTTTAGTAACAAGCACCAAGGGGCGATACAAATTCTAAACTCAGCGAGGGCAGGCCTCCCTAAAAATGCGTTATAAGGCGAATCTACGTCCAGTACTACAAACTGAAGCATTCGCACTCTTCTACGTTCTCCTTGCCCTAGGGTCACAGGCAACTCTATATATCCCATAGGAGCTGTCGTCGCTCCGTTGAAACCTCTAATCCATCCTTCACAAGGTTTCAGATCTTCAGGCTCAAGCTTCATCTGATCAAATGACTTCTTGAACAAAATATTAACGGAACTTCCGTTGTCTACTAATACCTTATGGACCAACGCTGGCCCAATAGCGGTAGTAATAACCAACGGATCATTGGTGGGAGATTGTATTCCCGTGTTGTCTCGGCTGCGAAACACCACGTCATCGAACATGGTTTTTTGTTGTTTGATGGGGGTAACATCTTCCAAATCGTCACCTTCATTCACATCTAGATGCTTGGCCGCATTCACATATTGGTCCATTGACCTAAAGCTTCGGATTGCCGGGTGAGGTCCGCCTACTATGGAGTTGATGACGATCCCTTTACCTTTCTGCTGCGCGGTAGGCTTAGGAGCAGGTAGGATTTGCTTCGGAGCCTGCTCTCCTTGCCCCCTGTCCCTCGGGGCAACCTTGTACTCATCCAACTTTCCTTCCCGCAGCAGCTTTTCAATTACATCCCTCAAATGTCGACACTCATTGGTCGAATGTCCATGCGTTCCGTGAAACAAGCAAAATTTCCCTGTCGCCATTTCTTTCTCGGTCGAATCACGAGGTGGCGGTCTTTTGTATTGCAACACATTATACGTGTCCAGGTAAATATTTTCCAACGTGTCATTCAATGGTGTGTAGTTCTCGTAGTTCTGGAATCGGGGCCTTTTGTTTGGGTCGCTTCCCCTATTTCTGTTTCTCCTGTTACCGTTCGAATTACGGTTGTTGTTGTTTCCCCCGCTTCCAGTATTGCTGTTTCCACCCTTGTTTCCTACATTTACCTCAACCTTGCCAGAACTTTCCCCAGACTGCTTCACTGCAATATTACTCTGCACATTCTCCTTTGAAGCTGTCTCAGACTTTCTCTTCCGGTTTGCCCGGGCCTCCTCCCGTCTTAGATAAATGTCGGCTTTTTCGTAGAATATCGCCCTTGTGGGGGGTGTCTTCCCAGAAAGGTAGTCTCCAAACTCAGATTCAGGATCGACTCCTTCCTTCAATGCCATCAGAATAGTGGGCTCATGCGGGTCACTGACCTCGGTTACAGCTTGGTTAAAACGATCTAAATATGCCCTTAAAGACTCTCCGGGTGCCTGTTTGATCCTCGACAATTCAATAACACTCTTGGACTTGCGGGCATGTAGTCGAAACTGGTTCATGAAACGCTCGCTTAGTTCTTTGTAATTAGAAATTGAACGAGGAGGAAGTCGGGTAAACCAAAATAAAGCCACATCTTCTAGGTAGATTGGGAACGCTTTGCACTTTACTTCATCGGGGGCAGCAGCGGCATTCATAAGCCACGAATACCGCATCAAGTGCTGTCCTGGATCAGTCCTTCCGTTATATTTATCCATCTGTGGCAAATTAAAGCGTCGGGGGAACTGGAAGTCTAGGATGTCGTCAGTGAACGGGGTATGGCTTCGTTCGATGCCATAGTCTTCATTTGTATAATTCCGGCTCTCGGACATAATTCGGCGAACCATTGCCTGTACATCGGCACTAGTTAGGGGCTGCTCAGGTTCCCTGGCCCTAGTGTCCGAGTTCCTTCGGGGCTCTTGCTCAGGAGACGCCCTTCTTCCTCGAGCCGTCTCTGCTCGATTCCTTTCCCTGCGTTCCCGGTCGATCTCGGGAAGAGGGGACTGGAGTCTTTGCCCCCGAGAGGGGCTATCGTTTCCTAATGCTCGTGCGATATCCTCGCGAGATCCCAAAGATCCAAACGTTAGCTGCTCCACGTTCTGAGGTCGTTCGAGTGGCCTTCGTTCACGGGGCCTCTCTTCCTCAGAAGATGAAGATTGATCTACTGGTGTATGACGAACTGGCGACGGAGTTCTTTGCCGGCGGAGCTCATTGATTTCTCGACTCATGAGCCTCATATTTTCCTGCATCATGAGATTGGTGCGCTCATGAACTCTCATAGCTTCCCTCGTGCTCTCAAGCATATCAAGCAAGCGCGAGAAATCTCCTTGAGTGATGGGAGCAGATGGATTGGCCTGGTCTCCAACCCTGGCAGCTGGAATTGGAGCATTCGCGGGGACTCGAGTAGATGTTCCAGCTTCACCAAGCATCGGGTCGGATCGGAGGTAGGAAGTCGGGTCGGATCGGAGCTGGTGTGCCTGGTCGGATCGGTGTGCAGCGAGCAAGTCGGGTCGGTTCAGACTGGGGGAGTGCACTGCTTCAGAGTCTCCAACCCGGATCGGATCGGAACTTTCCCCTTGCTGTCGGTTCGGATGTCCTGCATTAATTCTCCCTGCTGCTGAACTCTGCCCCCTAGACCTTGTTACAACAGCATGTTGCTGATCTTCACCAGCTTCATTTCCTTGAACAGACTGGACTTCCTTGCCTTTTCCTCTGGCCATGAGTCTTTGACAATTACTTCAACGAATGTAAGAAAGTGGAGAAGCTTAAGGATTCACTTCTTTGAACTCAACGGTCCAAAAAGTAAAAAGAGATCCCGGAAAATAAAGAATTTAGATGAGGATTCTCAGTGAAAGCACCAAAATGTTAGACCCAAATGTGGTTCTAACACCCAAATTGATTAGAAACAAGATAAAGTAAAGCAGAAATAAAAAAGAACACACAAGGTTTATAGTGGTTCGGCGAAGAAATGCCTACGTCCACTTAGTTTTCACTATATTCAGTAATTCAATTACAAATACAATGTAAGATTCGCTCACAACTCACTTTTGTTCACTCAGAAAGATAAAAACAGGAAATGAAAGATGGTTTGGATTTTCCGGGAGTGAAGGAATTCGAATGATGGAGGTACTTGGATTCTCAAAAGTGCTGAAAAAGATCCTTCTCTCTGTCTCTAGATGGGGTATTTATAGGTGTGAATCTGCCTGAGATGCAATCCGGGTCGGAACACGTGTCATCCATTGCACTCTCTTCGGGTTCGGATGGGCTATCAAGCTGACAACGCATCAATGAGATGGACGTTAGGGGTAGGAATTGGTCACACCCGGTCCGGTTCTCCAGGCGACTTTATAGGAGATCTTCCTGGATCATGGGTGCGGGTCGGAGACGTGCAGGTTGGGGGCTCGGATCGGAATACCCGACCCGAACCGGAGTAGCTTGGACGTCTCTTCTTTTCTAATCATACTCCGCTCCGCTCCGAAGTCGTGGCAAGCAGACGGCTTTCCGATCCACCTGAGATTCATTGGCCTTCCGATCCGATCAGGTATGCTTTGCCAATTTATCCAGTAAGAGATATCCGATCCGAACAGAGAATTTTACCCGATCCGAACCGATACGCTGCTATCAATCTGAATTGTGGAGTTTCCTTCCGATCCGAACCGGAGTCGCATAACTTGAAATACTCTTCAACGGTTGGTTTCTTGACTTTGTATTGCCTAGTTCACAAAGTAGGCTAACATTTAGTAATATGTAAAGTGGGGATTTTGACTTAGATGTCACATACGTAATTAACAATCTAACGGATGCCTTCGACACGAGGTTGGACTTGAGTTGTGGTGTAATTCTGCCCGGAACCGCCCGGCATATCCAGTGACCACAACAATAATAGTCCAATGTGAGAGGTCGTAGGCAAAGATTAGATTGTGGTAATGCTTGAACCTGAGGTTGGAATGGGTTTGCGGTGTAATTCTGCCCGGAACCGCCCGACGTATCCAGTGACCGCAAACAAGTCCAATGTGAGAGGTTGATGCATTAGTAAATAATAAATGCTAATGACATGGATGGGCGGGTTAAGTAACTTGATTAGACTAATGACGCTTAACCAACATGACATGGACGGGTGGGTTAAGTAACTTGATTAGACTAATGACGCTTAACCAATATGACATGGACGGGTGGGTTAAGTAACTTGATTAGGCTAATGACACTTAACCAATATGACATGGACGGGTGGGTTAAATAACTTGATTAGGATAATGACACTTAACCAATATGACATGGACGGGTGGGTTAAGTAACTTGATTAGATTAGTGACACTTAACCAATATGACGTGGACGGGTGGGTTAAGTAAAACCGGTCTTGATTACTTAAAGACACTTAACTATATAACACGATTAGCGGATGGGTTAGTTTAACCTAAACGGATTGATAACACCCGATTGGGGTAACGCGATGCGTGGTAGGGTTAAGTAAACCCACAAGAATGATACTTAACCGTTATAAATACGACTAGTGGATTGGGTTAAGTTAACCTACACTTAACCAATCCGACTCGATAATTTGATGGGGTTAAGTTAACTTACACTTAACCAATCTGACTTGATGATTTGATAGGGTTAAGTCATGAACCTCTTAAATATGCTTAACCAATCCGACTCGATAATTTAATGGGGTTAAGTTAACCTACACTTAAACAATTTTACTCGATGATTTGATGAGGTTAAGATAACCTATACTTAACCAATCTGACACGGTAACTTGATGGGGTTAAGCTTGAATATACTTAACCAATCTAACACGGTAATTTGATGGGGTTAAGCTTGAATATACTTAACCAATCTAACAAGGTAACTTGATGGGGTTAAGTCAGGAATCACTTGAGTATTCTTAACCAATCTAAAATGGTAATTTGATGGGGTTAAGCTTGAATATACTTAACCAATCTAACACGGTAATTTGATGGGGTTAAGATTAAACATACTTAACCAATTTGGCACGATGATTGGGATACGGTTAAGTCATGAATCGATGGAATACACTTAACCAACTTGACACGAGATTCGTAGGGCTAAGTCATGAACTTGAATGACAACACTTAGCCAATTTGACATGACATGTAGACGGGTTAAGTCACGAACTTGAATGACCACACTTAACCAACTTGACATGCTAGACTGATAGGGGTTAAGTCTCTACACTTAACCTGCTGGACGGAAACCTTAGTTACGCGGTCCTTTTCAGCAGTAACCCTCTTAGATGTAACACGATACCCTAGGGACTAGGCTAGGGTGGGGCACGATTACTGGGCTGATTGTAAGCGACCAAAACGACGGCTGAGTTTGGTGCGCCATTGTAGGTTCAGGCGGACTATGGTCGTGCACGTAGTCCGGAGTTGAAAAAGCAGGCGTGGGCACCAGTAGTTGTACACTGTGCGTGCTTGGTATGGTGTCAGTGGTTGACACCCTAGGGCTTGATACACCCTAGGGTGGACTTAGCACAGAGTAGCTACATTCGTGATTGGGCCGTATGACACCGACACACGACGAGCTAGGACTTGTAGGGAGCCGATCGATTAGATCGTTACAGGGAAAAAGGGCGTTGCCGATAGGTAGCATAATCCCTAGTGGTCCTAGGTGGCATAAACCCTGATCGAATCTAGAAAATGCCCAATAGGTAGCATAATCCCTAGTGGTCCTAGGTGGCGTAAATCCTAGTTGAACACGCGATAATTCATGACAAGGGAATCTTGCCAGAACAAGGATGGCAGTCCGAGCGATTTCAAGGATGGTGACACTACGTCGTAGTAGTATAGAACAACGTGATGGAACTCGTACGATATACGGCAAGGGACTATACATATACATGGAAGGGATGGTATGAGTTAGGATGCTAGTACGGTTGGTGCAGAGGACGTTAGACATGCGATGCTATTCCGAGTTTATCTTGTTACCATGGTTATCCTGTTACCTTGGTTATCTTGTTACTTGAGTTTATCTAGTTATCTTAGTTTAATCTGTTTATCTTGTCATCATACTTATGTTTACTTTCGGTTTATACATGTCATGTTACTTTTACCTGTTTTTAGGCTGAAAGTAGCTAGGACTTACCAGTCTTTATGACTGATCCCGCTTTGTTTCGCCTCTTTTTCTTCCGTTCCCCCCCCCCCCCCCCAGGTTTACAGGGAGGAAATGTTGCTACTTAGTTCGGATTTTTAGCTGCAAGATCATCATCTATGGCTTGGACTTATCTTGGCTATGGCTATTTTACTGTTTTACTTAGGGAATAATTTATGACTATGGTTTTATGCTTCTTTATTATTGCAAGACAGGTTTCGATGTAAGAAATTTAATGGCACTTTGATGTAAAAGGTTTTAGACCTTAGTACTTTTATAAAGTAATGAAATCATGTTTTCTTCCGCTGCTTTTTATGTTCTGTCTTGTAATATTTCTGTGCATGTTTACCGAGATAATACTCCACCAAAGCTAGTGCATTCCCTTTACGAGTGACCCTAGCGGAGGTGGGGTGTTACATTTGGTATCAGAGCAGAAGGTTACCAGACTAGGCAAAAGTTTTTAAAACCTTCTGAAACTATTTTCAAAGCCATTTTACAAAGAAGCATTTTTCAAGAAAAGTTTTAAAGAAAAAGGCTATTCCCCAAAAAGCCATTGGCACTATCCTGTGTTCCCTTGATCGAATCTCTTTTCCTTTCTTTCCTCCACCTGTAGTCACAGTAGTTTTAACTGTGACTAATCCTTTTCTAGCTACGTAAATGTTTTCCGTGTGATGGAGGAAGTTCTCAAGAGACCTGTTACCGCGTTATATAAGAAAGGATAGTAAGAACAAGGATAAAGGATACAAGCTTAAGGATAAGCAACTTGTTGGTATGGCTTAATCCATAAAGGAGGGGAAAAAGGTGAATGATAAAACCCATGACAAGAGAGAGTATCTCTAGTAGGGTAAAAAGGGAAAGATAGTCAAGTATTATGAGACGAGGACAAGATCATCGAGAGGGCAATTGTATGCTCTCACTGTTAGCGTACCTAAGAAGGATGGTAACGTTCCTATAAAAAGTTTAGCTTTTCCTTTCTATCATCCCGTTAGGACTTTGTTTTGTACATCGCATCCTTTTTAGAATCTTGCTTCGATAGTTGAGTCTCTGCACCTTAGTACTAGCACAATAGAGGGTCCCGTTTTTGTCTCAGATCCTGTTGGGGGATCGTCCCATTTATTCATGACTTGTTTGGATTTGAGGACGTCTATGACTTTTGGGAATAATGCTTATGTTTTTGAGCTATGGGTTGATTCTAGGAATGAAGTGGTTATCCAGTAAGGATGCCATTCTCGGTTCTGAAAGGAGGGTAGTTAGACTCTTGACTTGCCTCAGTAATACACTCGAATTCTCGTGTAACCTTTAGGGTTCTGTCATGATTGGTTACCTAGAATCTCTTGATGCATTTGTTGGTAATCCGTTCGAGTAGAGTTCGCCACTAAGGCGGATGGTTCATTTCGCTTGTGCATGAGATATGGAAATCACTCTAGTAAGTACACTTGGTAACATGGTTGGCATCTGTTTGTTTTCAAGAGATAAGTTCTTCTGCGTGGAATGCCGTGGAGCAAGTAAACGAGATCCATGATTCACTAGTGAATTTTCGAAAGCTTACATGAAACCGTGAGTACACGGATATGGTTGAGCCAAGTATACTAGAGGGAGAATAAGTAAAAGTGGAACGAGAGGCGACAATGAAATGAGTTCCAGCTCGTATTTGGAAATAGGAATTAAGAAGCTACGGAATCATGAAGTTAAAGACGATCAAAGCACAATGGAGTTAAGCTCAAGGAAATGCGACTCAGAAGATTGAAGACAAGATACGCGCATCATATCTCTTTTTAAGAGTATATTCTTGATCCCTGTTTTCCTGTAGAGCTTACCCGCATACTATCTCTTATGCATATCCTCTCGGTCCTATTCTTGATCTTATTTCTGTTGCAAACTCCATAGGGGGTATGACTCATCGGTTAGTAATACATGTCAGGGTTTGAAGGTGTCCGTTAGGTTGGCTAAACCTTTTGGGCTTTATAGGATATGGGTTGGGTTTAGAAAGGGATTTCTTGTAATCCAAAAAGAGTTTATCTTTCTTATCTTCTCGGTCCTATCTTGAGGACCTTAGGTAGAACCCTATGGATGCAAACATGTATTTGAAAACATGTTATGATTGATATGGTTGCAAGTGGTTGCTCGTGGATGCGCGAATACACATTAGGCACTAGATCGGCTCAGACACATTTTCATGTTGCATATGCATGAGTGTTCATACTTGTTTATGGATGAATTTTAATGTGTTATCATGTGGATGTTGCATATGGATGGATGGTTGTGCACACATATAGTGTTTATGTGACTAGGACTATTTGCATACATGTGGATTCATGGCACTAAACATATTCTGCATTTGGAAGATCAATCAGGCCTGATCATTTGCATTAGCTAAGGAACATTACACACACTTTCTGCATATGATCATGAAGCATTAGAAACCTTTTAAGGACAATGGTTGCCTGTGGATGATGTTTTGAGTAGATGGATGATGGATGGTAGGATATGTTCTTCCTAACTTGGGGATTTCGGGGACGAAATCCTTAAAGGAGGGGAGAATGTAACAACCCGAGTTTTAATAACGTGTTAAGACAAGAATCAAGGCAGAATTTAGTTTTAAAATCTGAATCAGGGGAAACGGGCTATGCCATTGCGTTCGTCTCGGAAAAATACGCGAAATAGAGTCCGAGTTTTCGAGAATCGGAGTCCGTATGACCAAGTTATGGCCCGTCAAAGTTTTCAGAAAATTTCAAGTTCAAAACAGCTCCGAAAATTCGAATTCAAACACACAGGGGCAGGGCGGGAAAATTCCCGCCCAGGTCAAGTCGACAGGGGTGTCGACTGCACAGTCAACACTACCCCCCCCCCCCCCATGTCGACTGCCCAGTCGACATGGGTGTCGACCTGGCCCAAAAACCCATTTTGGGTCTGGTCGGCCTGGTGCACCTGCTTGCTCGTTTGGGTCTGTTCTATTGGCCTGTGACGGATTTTGATGGTTCAGATCTATCATAAGGTTAATCCTATGGCCTAAACTAGTCCTAATCTCTATAAAAACACCCCTAGACCTAGCCTAAACCCTCACAAATCATTCTTTCCACGAAGTGCTGCCCAAATCTCTCTTGATCATGGCCTCCATCTCCAACTTCAAAGGCTTGAGCTTTCAAACTATATCCATGACAAAGGAGCAAGCTTTCTACATCAAATCAAGGAAGTAGAGCACCATCTCAACACCATTCTATGACGATTCTTGCTCTTAATCCTCTAGCCACGATTTGTAAGTTCTAAATGCTTTTAGATTGAAACGATAACTTGAATATGACATTTGATAAAGTTGGAATTGGATTTATGCATGATAATCAATCCATATTCATTCTTGTTCATTTTGGATCTTGACCTTTGGGAATGTTGCTATGACATTAATTTGAACCTATGCATGTTGCAAATCACTCTTTCATGTCCTTATCATGCATGTAATGATGATTTTCTCTCGGATCTTGTTTTATGCAAAGTTTCTACCTCCTCCCATTTATTTTCTTTTGATGAACCTGGGTCGATTTCGGACCTAGGCCTAAGCTACGATGTGCGTGCGATTTGTATAAGGGGGAATATTGGGATATCACCTATTTGGGTATAGGAGTGGGTGGTAGAATTTATGCATAACATGAACAAGGAAAATTTGGGGTATTGCCAATATTATTTGCAAGTTTGGGCATACATGAGTTGGCATATGAATTAAATCACGAGTTTTGAGACTATGCAAGTTAAATCAAGGGATTGGGCTTATGTTAACTAGGCATAAGTGGAATTGGAAACATGAACCATGATTTGGGTTCATTTGGGCATGAACTTGACAACATGTAACTTTGGCTAGAACTTGATAGGGTTGGGATGTCATAAACTTGGCATACATGCAAATAGGCGAGAATTGGACATAGGTAAAGTGGCTAGAATTGGGTACATATTTTCATGGGCATGTAATGTGGAACTTGGGCATATGTTTAGTAATATGTAAAGTGATGATTTTGACTTAGATGACACATACGTAATTAACAATCTAACGGATGCCTTCGACACGAGGTTGGACTTGAGTTGTGGTGTAATTCTGCCCGGAACCGCCCGGCATATCAGTGACCACAACAATAATAGTCCAATGTGTGAGGTCGTAGGCAAAGATTAGATTGTGGTAATGCTTGAACCCGAGGTTGGAATGGGTTTGCGGTGTAATTCTGCCCGGAACCGCCCGGCGTATCCAGTGACCGCAAACAAGTCCAATGTGAGAGGTTGATGCATTAGTAAATAATAAATGCTAATGACATGGATGGGTGAGTTAAGTAACTTGATTAGGCTAATGACGCTTAACCAATATGACATGGACGGGTGGGTTAAGTAACTTGATTAGACTAATGATGCTTAACCAATATGACATGGACGGGTGGGTTAAGTAACTTGATTAGGCTAATGACACTTAACCAATATGACATGGACGGGTGGGTTAAGTAACTTGATTAGACTAGTGACACTTAACCAATATGACGTGGATGGGTGGGTTAAGTAAAACCGGACTTGATTACTTAAAGACACTTAACTATATAACACGATTAGCGGATGGGTTAGTTTAACCTAAACGGATTGATAACACCCGACTGGGATAACGCGATGCGTGGTAGGGTTAAGTAAACCCACAAGAATGATACTTAACCGTTATAAATACGACTAGTGGATGAGGTTAAGTTAACCTACACTTAACCAATCCGACTCGATAATTTGATGGGTTAAGTTAACTTACACTTAACCAATCTGACTTGATGATTTGATAGGGTTAAGTCACGAACCTCTTAAATATGCTTAACCAATCCGACTCGATAATTTAATGGGGTTAAGTTAACCTACACTTAACCAATTTTACTCGATGATTTGATGAGGTTAAGATAACCTATACTTAACCAATCTGACACGGTAACTTGATGGGGTTAAGCTTGAATATACTTAACCAATCTAACACGGTAATTTGATGGGGTTAAGCTTGAATATACTTAACCAATCTAACAAGGTAACTTGATGGGGTTAAGTCATGAATCACTTGAGTATTCTTAACCAATCTAAAATGGTAATTTGATGGGGTTAAGCTTGAATATACTTAACCAATCTAACACGGTAATTTGATGGGGTTAAGATTAAACATACTTAACCAATTTGACACGATGATTGGGATACGGTTAAGTCATGAATCGATGGAATACACTTAACCAACTTGACACGAGATTCGTAGGGCTAAGTCATGAACTTGAATGACAACACTTAGCCAATTTGACATGACATGTAGACGGGTTAAGTCACGAACTTGAATGACCACACTTAACCAACTTGACATGCTAGACTGATAGGGGTTAAGTCTCTACACTTAACCTGCAGGACGGAAACCCTAGTTACGCGGTCCTTTTCAGCAGTAACCCTCTTAGATGTATCACGATACCCTAGGGACTAGGTTAGGGTGGGGCACGATTACTGGGCTAATTGTAAGCGACCAAAACGACGGCTGAGTTTGGTGCGCCATTGTAGGTTCAGGCGGACTATGGTCGTGCACGTAGTCCGGAGTTGAAAAAGCAGGCGTGGGCACCAGTAGTTGTACACTGTGCGTGCTTGGTATGGTGTCAGTGATTGACACCTTAGGGCTTGATACACCCTAGGGTGGACTTAGCACAGAGTAGCTACATTCGTGATTGGGCCGTATGACACCGACACACGACGAGCTAGGACTTATAGGGAGCCGATCGATTAGATCGTTACGGGGAAAAAGGGCGTTGCCGATAGGTAGCATAATCCCTAGTGGTCCTAGGTGGCATAAACCCTGATCGAATCTAGAAAATGCCCAATAGGTAGCATAATCCCTAGTGGTCCTAGGTGGCGTAAATCCTAGTTGAACACGCGATAATTCATGACAAGGGAATCTGGCCAGAACAAGGATGGCAGTCCGAGCGATTTCAAGGATGGTGACACTACGTCGTAGTAGTATAGAACAACGTGATGGAACCCGTACGATATACGGCAAGGGACTATACATATGCATGGAAGGGATGGTACGAGTTAGGATGCTAGTACGGTTGGTGCATAGGACATTAGACATGCGATGCTATTCCGAGTTTATCTTGTTACCATGGTTATCCTGTTACCTTGGTTATCTTGTTACTTGAGTTTATCTAGTTATCTTAGTTTAATCTGTTTATCTTGTCATCATGCTTATGTTTACTTTCGGTTTATACATGTCATGTTACTTTTACCTGTTTTTAGGCTGAAAGTAGCTAGGACTTACCAGTCTTTATGACTGACCCCGTTTTGTTTCGCATCTTTTTCTTCCGTTCCCCCCCAGGTTTACAGGGAGGAAATGTTGCTATTTAGTTCGGATTTTCTGCTGCAAGATCATCATCTATGGCTTGGACTTTTCTTGGCTATGGCTATTTTACTGTTTTACTTGGGGAATAATTTATGACTATGGTTTTTTGCTTCTTTATTATTGCAAGACAGGTTTCGATATAAGAAATTTAATGGCACTTTGATGTAAAAGGTTTTAGACCTTAGTACTTTTATAAAGTAATGAAATCATGTTTTCTTCCGCTGCTTTATATGTTCTGTCTTGTAATATTTCTGTGCATGTTTACCGAGATAATACTCCACCAAAGCTAGTGCATTCCCTTTGCGAGTGACCCTAGCGGAGGTGGGGTGTTACACTGACGATATAGCTATTCGGGCTAGTCATAGATCAAAGAGAGATCCAATTAGATATAGAGATTGGAAGTATGCAAATTTGAGCCTTGATCATTAGTTTGAGCATGCTTTTCATGTAATTCATGATGAACCTTTGAGCCTTGAAGATGCCATGAAGTCGAGTGATAACTCGAAGCGAATTTGCGCTATGGATAAGGAGATGCAGTCTTTGTAGAAGAACGAGACTGGGGATTTGGTACCCCTACCTCAAGGAAGTTGAGCCATATGTTGCAAGTGGGTGTTCAAGGTGAAAAATAATGGTAGATACAAGGCCAAGATTAGTAGTTAAAGGGTTTTCACAATGAAAGGGGTTGGAATACGATGAAATATTTGCTCCAGTTATTAGACAAACTTCAATTCGAATCCTACTTGCATTAGTTGTTGCTCACGATTTGGAGTTAGAACAATTTGATGTGAGGACCGCTTTCTTGCATGGTGATTTGTAGCAGACCATTTACATGAAGCATCCAAAATGATTTATTATAGATGGAAAGTCTGATTGGGTATGCAGGTTGAAGAAATCTGTTTATGGTCTAAAACAGTCGCTTAGACAGTGGTATAAAAGGTTTGATTCTTTTATGCTTTCACATGTTTTTGATCGTAGTACTAAAGATGCATGTGTTTATTTAAAGAATTTAAAGAATAGTAAGTGGGTGTACTTGCTTTTGTTTGTGGATGATATGTTGATCTCTTCTAAGAATAAGGCTGAAATTGTTGAGTTGAAGTTAAAAGTAAAAGAAGAATTCGAAATGAAAAACCTTGGAGAAGCAAAAAAAAATTTGGGGATGGAAATCCAAAGAGATAGAAAGCTTGGACTTTTGAGATGTACTCAAAAGGAATATATTCAAAAGGTGCTTGCTCGGTTTAGCATGGATGGAGCAAAGGCTATCAATATACCCATGCCTTTGCATACATAACATTCTAACAAGGGCTCTCCGATTTCTGAAAAGGACAAAGCCTACATGAAAAATGTGACTTTTGCAAGTGTAGTAGGTAGCTTGATGTATGATATGGTGTGCACTAGGCCTGACATTTGCTCAGGCTATTGAATTAGTCAGTAGATATATGGAAAATCTGGGGAAATCGCATTGAGAGGCAGTGAAGTATATTTTTAGATATCTTAAAGAAACATCAGATTATGGACTTGTTTTTTATGGCAGAAATAAAGATTTCAACTTGGTCTGATTTTGTGGTTCTGACTATGCCGGAGATAGAGATAGAAGGAATCAGCTTCAGGCTATGTGTTCACTCTTGGAGAGCGAGGTTGCATACTATAGTTGCTTTGTCTACTACAAAGGCAGAGTTAATAGCTGTAGTTGAAGAAGCTAAGGAGACACTTTATTTGAATAGGTTGTTGTGTGATTTGGGCTTAGTACAAGATAATTTTTGGTGAATTGTGACATCAAAGTGCAATTCATTTAGCTGAAAATCCGGCTTTCAGCTCTAAAACAAAGCATATAGAGGTAAGAGAGTCTTTTCTTATCTCTATGAATGAGGAGAAGTTAGTTCGTCTTTAGAAGGTTCACACAGATGACAACACAACAAATATATTTACAAAGGCATTGCCTGTTACTAAGTTCGAGCATTGCTCAAACTTGATTCACTTGATGAAATGCTAGGTGACACATGGTGGCACTATGGGGAAGAGAGTAACTTGGTTAAAGTCATGAGAGGATGTGGTATTCTTCTTATATGAAGAGATATAATTTATATTATACTTCTTCGATGTGAGGGGTTTGATTGCATGATGTCTACCTTATTTTTTAGTGTTTCCAACACTTTGTTGGTCGGCAGTGGCCTTGCCAGAGTTCATTAACAAAGTGAAATAAGGGGTGGCTTTTGCAGGAACTCATTGGAAAACATTCATATTAGAGTATCTTGGTTTTAAGAAATATTGTATCAAGATGGAGATTATTATAATTTAGGTGATACAATATTTCTAAAATTAAATAGATTTTGGAGATATTCTTGGTATATTGGTTATCCTTTTATGCATGAAAGAAACGGAATATTAAAGAGACAGATTTTGGAGATATTCGCCATATATTTATTGACATATTTTGTGAAAGAAGAAACGAAAAGAATTCATACTGGGATAGAATTGATTGACGGAGAAAAAGGGAATGTTATCAATCAGTTATATGGCAAGTAAATTAATGTGAATTGTTCGACGATGAATATTCTATCGATTAGAAAACCATCGCGAAGTGTATAAAACTGCAAGTGCACGACATACACTTGTAGTACGTAGCGAATACGGGTCGATCCACGAAGAAAGAAATAATTCTAAGTTTATTCAATCAAATTAAAACAAAGTCGAACAAAATTTTAACTAGCTAAAAATTGCAAAATCTAATAAAACGTTGATAAAAACAATAAGATTAAATGACAACTTAGGAATAAATTAGCTCTCTAGATCACATAAATCAACACAAAATGAAACCATGATCTCCTTTTTTGGTCATTTGAGAATTTAGTTGATATGATTATTATAAGTATAGCTTATTCATGTTATTAATTAGCATAAATAAACTATCAAAGTATAATATACCCACTAAATCACCTTACTAGTTCTCATGAAAAATGACAAGTTGAAAGTGAAATATACTTTAAGCAGGGCCTATGAACAATTAATTAGAACTGTAGACTATATTTTTTTTATTTCAACCTCTACTTAACAACCATCATCATATGTAGACGAAGAGGTAATTAGTGAACATATGACTAAGCATAACCTATATGTGTAAACAACATAGGCTATCAAACTCAATAATGAACACATAAAACGAATAACATCAACATGACATGAAGCACAAAAAGAGAGCATGAAGAAACAAATTATGTTGCATCTACATAATCAAGTGAGCTTCATTACCCCTAAGTTGAAAGGGATTTAGCTACGCATGCTTGTTATCAAATCAACAAATGTAGATTGCAACCTAAACTTAAACAAAACAAAAGAGAGAACTAATTAACAAAAACAAAATAAAACTAAACTAGTGAATTTAAACTACACTAAAGCATAAAGTAAATAATGAGAATTAAATGAACAAGAAATGAAATTGCATTAAAATGAAAATTATATAAGAGAGAAATGGCTAAAAAGTCATGAAAGAAAGAAAGAGCTTTTGTTTTTTATCCTATACACTAACTAAAGAAGAGGATCTTTATATCAACATAAAGAAGGTATTTATACATGTTCTAAAACCTAAAACTCTAATCACTTTCATTGGGGACTACCAAAAATGCATATTCATGAAGTTTTCATTTGTCTTTAGCTACTAATGATTCACTAAAATTGTATGAATCTTTTTATGACTCCACATGTCAATATATTAGCCTCTAATTGTTTCATTAAAGAAAGAGTGATAATGAGCAGGATCCTCCACTAAGTTGTGTGTGAATTAATCAATCTCCATTCCTTTGTATCTACATTGTGCATGCAATGTAAATTTCATGTGCATACTTCATTTTTGCTCCTGAATTCCTACAAGACACATGAAAATAAACAAGTAAATTTTATCAAAAAAAAAAAATACATGCACAAATGACTGTTTTCCCCAATATGAAGATGAATGCATGATACTTTGAGAATTTTGGGTTTTTGGTTAAAACATGTAAAAATAGCTCATTTATGTTCTTTACTTAACTAAAATAAAAATAAATGTGTGAATATAAATGTGCATATTTACGTGCACATCATGAATGATTCTTCCATGAGTTGATTTATTTACATAAATCAATTACTTCATCCCAAGTAATTCTTCTCTATATAAAGAGAGTCATAAAGAATGTTAATTTCATCCCACCATCTCTTATGTTATTTCTTCATTTCTTTGCTCTACTGTAAAAGTCTAAAATCTCTTCAATATTAATAAAATCTTTTTCCCATTAAAGTGGACATACACTATCTCATGATAGTGGAACCACTATAGATATTGTATTTTTTTTCTTTGATTTGTGATTGATAATCATTTGAATCTGTTTGTTTTATCATATCATTGCAAGATTTTATTTAGGTTTTTCCGTTGAAAGAGATTGATCACCCCTTGCAACATAGTCATGATTTCAAAATAGGCATTTCATTTTTTTTTTCTATTTTATGGTACTATATCTATGCTTGTCAGTGTATAATGCTTCATCTATTTTTTTTGTGTATAATACCATTTTGGTATGCTTTCTTTTTATGTGTATGCTTTTATTTGCTTCATCACTGCATATGTCCATGTGAATGCTTCCGTTTATGTCTGTAGGGTATTTGCTATGATCTGATCACTTAGCCCAATTTTTCATTTAATTAAGCGTTCTCTCTAATGAACTGATCTTGGTTGACCACTTCTTCTTGTAGCACTAATTCCCCTTCATTCTTAATATATGTTGGTGCATGTTTACTTTGTGCATTGTTTGCTTTTTCCTTCGTCATCATACTATGACTTTATAACTCTGAGCTACTATACTTGTCAGCTTTGTTAGGATTGCCCCGCATGTTGTTAAGGAGGAATGATGGATTAAAATTAATAGTCTCACATTATGCAATAAATTGAAGGAGTTGGGTACAATTATGAGTTGGTGGGTACGTAACATCAAGGACTTTTTTTGATATATGAGAGTTATATATCAGCTCATATGCGTGCAAAGAGGGGGGCTTTGTTTCGACTGTCGTTACATAACAAGTTTGCCCCGTTTCCAGGCTTGGCAAAATAGAATTTTTATTACCATCAACAAAGATCATTAATTTCTTGTTCAACTGGCTTTCTCACCTGAAATATAATCTTTGAAAATCTTTGTGTCATCCATCTTTGTTTCCAAGCATTAAAGATTCAAGTTTATATAATTAGATCTTGTAATCAAAATCAGTCTGCGAAACCCGTAGAGCACTGTCCATTGACACTTGCAAAATATTTGCATAAAAATATTAAATGATCTAGTTTATCTGATTGAAACCTTAATAACGACATAGGAATAAAATCATCAATATATAATTAACAGAATAAAGCATAAGATTCCATTGGTTGATTACATTGTGATCCGCCAAGACAAATTACTCTTTATGTCCTCTGTATGGTTGAGAAACCAAAATAAAAATTATGCTATACTATGATCGTTTTTATCACCAAAACATAAGGAACAACATTTTTATCTAATTTCATTGCTTTGTTTCTTCTTAGATAACGTGTAAGTGTTTGTTGTCTTGTAACAACCCGGAAAATGCGAGCCAGTTTGAAATTTTTTAAATTGGCAGTTTTAAAGAATTTTGAATATTTAAAATGAATTATTTTAAATAATATCGACGAGAAATTTATTTTAAATATAATTAGAACGTATATATTATATACGCCGTCGTTAGAATATAAATATTTATATATAATTATAAATAGAATTGAAAATGGCGCGGTAGTTCGATAATTCGATTTCAAACTTCAATTGAGCATACCGGGTGCAAAACAATCCGGATTTTAGTGAAACCAAAAACATTAGGATCTAATTGATAATATCTTTCCAACGAATCCGAAAAATCAAGATTTCATAGCGGGAATCAAAAGATATGTCCAGTTGAAAATTCTGAATAGTCGCTATGGAATTCAGGCCCTTAAAAATGGACATTTTGCAAACGACCTCGGATTTCGACGAAACCAGTTTTGTTGGGTCCATGATGTTAAATAATTGCTAGGTTTCAAATTTCATAATTTTTCGAATCAATATGTGAGCGTGGCAAAGGAAAATGCGTTTGACCATTTTCAGTTGATTTTAATCGACTGGAAATTGGCCATTTTTCAAACGGTCTCAGAATTTGACGAAACTAGTTTTGTTAGGACCGTATCGTCAATACGAAGCTAGAAAATATTTTTCTGCAATTTATAGAGTTCGTATGCGACCCCGGTAATTTGAAATGTACGTTTAAAATTCAATATAGCGATTTAAATGTAAATTCAACGGAAACTAATCGAAACGATCAAATCAGCTTGCGATACATATCCCATTGGGTTTGGAATGGGGGTAAAATGCTATGGACGACAGGCGATGGACCTCGTTTAGAGGTCGTATGTAAAAGTACCTTTTTAGAAATTAATTAATTAAATAATTAAAATAATAAAAAAACCCCCTTCCTTCTCCTTAACTACCCAGCCCCCCCCCCCCCGATTTCATTTTGCATAAAATAAAAAAAAACGAAATCGGTCCCCATCGAAACCCGACCTCCTCCGCCTGCGCGCCGTCGTGGGCCCCTTCACCTCCACCTCTGGCGATCAGCCGCTTCCCCCCCCAGCTCCTCCCTCCTCAATCCCCGTTCCTCCCTCCTTCTAACCAAGACGCCCTCCACTTCTGGCCCCACAACCGCAACGCTACCCCCCTCTCCTTGTTCTCCTCCCCTCCACCTTCAATTCGAGGGCCAGGTGGCACCAATCCGCCACTGATTGGCCAACCAGATCGCACGACGCCACTATCCGAGCCCCAACCCCGGGAGTGGTGCCTCGCGTCGAACCCTCGAGCACCGGAGGCCCTCGTTGGCTGCTCGACGTCCAACCGCAGCCCTCCGTCGCCGTTCGACGCTACAACATAGAAAAATGTGAGTTTTTCTTTTTAATAAATAGCTAGTTTAATTTATATATAGCCTTATTAAAAAGATCGTGTTTTAACCTCAAAAAGATCGTGTTTTGAACATTGAAAAGACCGTATTTTTAACATGTAAAAGATTTGATTTTTATGTTGGTAAAGATAGGATTTTTATCGAAAGAAAAATATGATTTTTATATGTTGAACTTCGAAAGAAAAATATGATTTTTATATGTTGGACTTCGAAATAAAAATATGATTTTTATATATTGAACTTCGAATTAAAAATATGATTTTTATATATTGAACTTCGAAATAAAAATATGATTTTTATATATGGAATAGAGAAGTAAAAATTCGATTTTTACATATGTAGTGGCCGCGGGCAACGAAGATGACAAAAAGGCGAGAACGATGAAGACTTCTGCAAAAGAAGAGTCAAGATGATTGGATAGCTATCGGTGAGAATTTCTCACTCTTCAATTTCTTTTCTAGTTATATATATATACTAGGATGCAGACGGTGCTTAGTAGCACCCGACACAATCGTTCACAGACCATGGACTTGTTTGTTTGGTTGCATAGATTAGTTAGATGATTTGATTTGAAATTGAATTGTTTGTGAAATGAATGAATTGATTGATGTGTGAATGGCGTGGGCCTTCACTAGACCGGGGATAAGGCTAGGCCTCGTCCCGTTTCTAGTATCGTGCCGTTATGCCGCCGAAATTTTCTAAAATAAGTTAGAAAAATAAAAATATCATTTTATCGAAGAAATGAATTGAATAGAAATTCATATGTTGAAATAAAATGTTTTACCGTTAAAAATATAATTTTTAACGTGAATGTGAATAAATAAATATTCATTTACAAACCAGACGGTTTGTTTATGTACACCTATTTGAAGGACATTGATTGGGACGATAAATTTTACACATCGCCCAACTGCACAACTAAATCTGTGTTTGATTGTTTGAAACCCCACACGGGTGTTAGGTTGAAATATGAAGTTCACTCATCCTGATTGATTGAGTATGTCGATCGATTGATTGACAGGCTGTTATAAGCATTAGATATCTATATCTGATGCTTATACAGTGTAGAGCACTTTGGTTGATGGTTGATTATTTTTCAATGCTATTATATGTGTGTAATGCATGAAAATCCATATAATTAACTTTATATGGTAATTGATTGGGCCTCATTCCAATTTAGCAATTAAAGAATATTATAAAATAAAGGTTCATGTGTTGACAGTACTCATCCATTGAGATTGGTCATGTGTTGAACGAAATATTTTGATAATAACAACTATTTTGAAAAAGAAATATTTGAAATAGAATATTTGAAAATAGAAATTTATTAAGCCGTATTGATTAGATTGACGCCATTTTGACGTGAACGATATTTATATCGATTTTATCGATTTCGAAATGAAATGAATTGAAAACGATTTCGAAATGAAATGAATTGAAAACGAATTCAAATTGAATTGAAAACGATTTCGAAATGAAATGAATTGAAAACGATTTCGAAATGAAATGAATTGAAAACGAATTCAAATTGAATTGAAAACGAATTCAAATTGAATTGAAAGCGAATTTAAATGAATTCAAATTGAATTGAAATTTGAATTGAATAGAAATGAATTTTAAAACGAATTTATAAAGAAGAATTCAATTTTGATTTGAACTGAAATGGAAGTTGAAATTGTTTTTTTTTGAACCGAATTCAAAACTATTTATATAATTCGTTTTAAATAGAAATCGATGAAATATATATTATATATATTATATATATAATATAATGGCCTGAATAGAACGCGCCGCGCCGCGGCAGTTCGTGAATTTCGACCATTTATTTCAAACGGACATTACGGGAGATCCGACCGTCGGATTCTCCTAAAACCGGAACCGTTGGGTTCGTATCGAAAAGAGCTTTCTAACGAATATTAGAAATTTGAAATCTAACGGTTGGATTTGGAATTATGTCCAAATCAAATTTGAAAAAGGTCGCTGTAAGTGCAGTTCGATGGCCGTTGATGGAAATCGACTGTACAGGCCTTGATAAAATTATTAAAAATAGTAATAATTTGTGTAAAATCATAAGAAATGATTTAGAAAGATTTGGGATGAAAAACTCCATATTTGAAAAGATAAAAATAGATTTTTATCGAAATGAACTAGTTTTGAACTAGAAATATAATTCTATTTATTTTTAAATAAATAAATTGAATTTAAAAAGGGTTTTAAAAATAACCAGAATATCCAATGATTGCATTGGAGTGGATTTGAATCGAACTTGTCTTCGGAATATTTCGATGTTGGAATTCGTGATTATACAGGGGTTGTTATGGAAATTTGAAAGATATATATTTATATCGTTATTTCCAATACGACATTTGTTAGTCGTAGAATTTGATATTGAATATAAGCCGATATATTTTCTATTCAGAGCCTTGTATTGAATATCGAATGTGATTTGGGTTTGTCGTGAATGGTGTCTTCACTAACACTGTTCTTGAACCCAGTTGAGAAAAGATTAAATCTTTTTATTTAGATTTAATGAAGTGGACCAATTAAACAATATTTAATTGGAATTGAATTGATATTGATTTTTGGGTTTATCGTGGACAGTGTTTTAAATAACACTCGTTCTTTAACCCGATAATTAATGAATGTGATTTTTGGTTTATCGTGAACTGTGTTTTAAATGACACTGATTCTTTAACCCAGTTAAAGATTAAAACTAAGTGGAGTTTTAATGAATCTTTAATTAGATTGAAATGATCGAGAATGGAGTATCACCAGTTTTGCTCCAGGCGATAGTTAAATCTTTAATTAGATTTGAACGTGAAATGGTAATTGAATTTACCGATAACACCGTGGTGTTAGATATGAAGTATTACCAGTTTTACTTCATGGGATAAATAGGTTGGGATTGGGAAATTAATACAAATGATTACTTCGGTAAGTTTCGTTAATCCCGACTAATTTGAATCGAAATTCAAAGGAAGATTAGAGAATAAATTCAGGAATTTATCTTGGATAAAACTAATGGGAACCTTTCCCTATGAATGTGAAATCAGAAACTAACTGTCGGTTAGCTAAGCAGAATGGTTTTCTGGATATTGATCTGATGTTGGTTTCGGCCTTCGGGGTTAATATTTGGGGAATTATTCTCTTGATTAATTTGCGGTTAGTGACTGATGAATTGGAATGAGGCGTATGTTGTGTTTGTGTAACACTTATTTAAAATATACGCGAGTTATTCGGAAAGACCGGGTTTATCCCATTCTGAATAACTGATACGACGATAAGTCGAAGATGAAGACGGTGGTCGAAGACCGGAAGTCTTCACATCGTTTGGGTGATTACTGATGATCTTGATTGGGCTGTACACCCAAGAAGATGGAAACAGTTAGTGATCGTCCAGACGTACTTGGAGATCGATGGATATGCGGGGTACTAGGTGCCTCCGGTTTCGTTCAGACCCAGAACGGACTTGTAAATGGATTGTGTGTCTGACATTGGATTTTAGTCCGTGTGATTGATCTCTATTAAATATATATCTGTTTGGCGGCGGAGAATTTATTCTCTTGCTTAACGCCCTTCTCTGAGACGTACGAGCTCAGGGGTTATATATTGATGGATATCAATCACATGGAGTGAATTGCCTGTGTGGCATAACTAAGTGGCAATTGATCGAGGCTTCTGTTGAAAAGCAAAGTCTTGTGGTGATGATCAAAGCAAGGCCTTTGTGGCGTAGCTTTGTGTAACGTTTACTTCGCGTGTTTCACACCCGGTATGAACTAAAAACGAGAGACGGACATCAGGGAGGACATGCGTTTCTTTCTAGTTATGAGTGGCGTCAGTGCTTGAACTGGCTGACGAGTTTGACTCATGTGGATGTTACTTATTATTACTTGCTGAAAAGCGAGGCGCCTCGTGATATCGGTTTCGGCCGATGCTTCTGGTCGGCTGACGGGCCAGGCTTACGCCCCAGAGGACAGGGAAACGTAGTGTTCAGGCATAATAATCCACATCGGTGGACCGGCCCTGACGATCCATGGGGCAGTTGCGGCTGTTCCTGAGACATGGGCTAGATTGTCTCGAATCGGTTGAGGATCTTGCCCCTAGCCTCGGTTCATACCATAAATGATAACCCAACTTCCAATACGACGTCTTGCGGTTTTGATTGTAAACTTATATATGGCGTCATAGTGTTATGGGGCATTCATGCCGCCTATGATTGATACTTATGATTTGAAGTTGTTTTATACACTATGCACTTACAGTAGTATCAAATGATTTGTTTTAAACGTATCAAGCATTCTTTGGCTGTTATAAGGGAAAACCCTATCCTCGGCTGCGTTGCATTGTGTGATGGGACCTGGGTCTTATAACATCTTCATTTTTCTTTATTTAGCATTGCGCTGTTTGTTTTATGCACTGGTATTCTTGGGAGGAAACCCGTTCCGTGTTATACGGCGTGGTCCCTTGATTTACCTAACTTAAAAATAAAGATTAACTGTTTTAGTTCTCACACCAGTCACATGACTGACCTGGAGTTTATTGTTTTAACCTAAACTCTAGGTGCCCCTATTTTGACACGGGCAGCTAGTAGTTTTGGTTTTGCAGATTTATATTCACAGGATCCTGGTTTACAGCTGGAACGATATCCGGAAAGCTTTGTATCTGTATATCTCTTCTAGTTGTGTATTGTATTATTTTCTGCTGCGATGTATTTAAATGTAATTTAAATCTCTGATATTTATGTGTAATATTCTTTTATACTCTGTATATTCTTGAAATCTGATTCATTGTTGTAATATACAATGAAATGTTCTTCTGTATGTGTTCTGTTGTGGTTTGTTCTCGAACTATCCGACACTTTCCTTTACGGGGAAGTTACGGGTTTTCACATGTCTCTTTTGAGATGATGGATCATTTATCTTTGTTTACCTATTCTGTTAAAATGGCAGGAAATTTGTTATGTAGATAGTCCCATATCGTTCAAAACATGTAAGTTTTTTCTATATATAACCTAAAGGATGTACAAGCAATTACGTATATATAGCCTATGATATATAACTTAAGGGAGGTAAGTTTTGGGAGGTTATGATGTTGTATAGTGTGGTTTTGAGTGAAATGCTTTTAAAGTTTCGGAGGTATGTGACGTGTTCCAAGTTGAACAGCAGCCTGTTGTAGGTGAAGATTCGGTTGGAGCCTACTAGGATATGTCTTGAATGTGATATTTGTAGGGAGGTCATTCATAGTTCCGCAATATGTTAATTAATAAGATAGTAGAGAATCTAGGTTGCTAGTTAAGGTACTGAGAAAATCCAGTCTATAATCATTTCGAATAGCTGGTTCTGGTAATAGCTGGTTCTGGTAGGGAATCCAGCAAGTAAGGTCTAGGTTGTTATTCCCCTGTGTCGGGTATCGAATTTCTTCTCCAGAGTTCGTCCTGGAGTTAGTTATAAGTGTTTGCAGTCACTTTATAAACCGGTCGGTTTTGCCAAAAAAACAATTAGGTCCACCAATGTCAAATTGTGTTGGAGCAATGGTATAGTCCTCTTGTTGTGATAGCCCTCCACCTAGGCTTGTTATATCGGGTATCTTAAAATAAAACCGAAGCTAATAAAATGTATTAGTATAAAATGAACAACTGAAAGCATCGAGTCTTCATATCTATCGAGTCTGCATATGTATTATCTTGTGCGTGGGCTTGGGCTAAAGCCCAACCGCTACTTTGTATTTTACGATTACACTGTGTATATATATATACACTATCTGTACAGCTATTTTCAATATAGAAAAATATTCATCAGTCCATGTTCATTTACAATCCTTTACAATAATCTTACATGGTATCAGAGCTTTCAAGGCTTAATAGCAATCAAGAATCCTGAATCGGAAAAGAAGAAAAAAAAAAGTTCATTGAGTAGCTGCAATTCTGTTTTTTTTTTTTTTTGAAACAGAAGATTCATCAGTTTATTCATCATCATCTGAATCCCTCCTATTAGAGACAGAATTCTATCTCATCATTTAGGAGTTGCTACTTGATCACAATAGATTGTGCCTTGCCATACTATTTCAAGTAGGCTGCATCAAACAACTATATCAAGTCTTGCCGAGGGACTTTGAAATTCTTGAAATCAATCAAGAAATTCAAGAAAAGAAAAAAACAGCTGCAACAAAGTGCCATACTAGAGTGCTTCATCAGAAGTATAACAATCATCATCTGAAGCGCCTAAGGTTGCAACAGTGTTAGCCGGGCAATTCCTTCAAGAATTCCTCAATTCCAAAGATTCAAGAATCAGTTTGATATCTCGTCAACACCATGGTGGATGATCGAAATTCTTCATCAATACCCCCTGGAAATCAACCAATTCTTCCAGGAAACTCATCTGCAAATCAAAATCAAGCAACATCAGTGAGTCAAAACATTTATAGTGCAGAATCTCTTGTTAAAACAGGTATAAATCCGCAATCTCAATTAATTACCATTCATCTTGAAGAGAATAATTACTTGCTATGGAAATTGCAAGTAGAAACAGCCATTCAAGGCTATGGTCTCGAAGGGTACATTCTTGGTACTATTGCTATTCCACCTAAGTTCATAACTGATGCTGATAATAGGGTAGTCAGCAATGATGAATATGTCAAATATCATAGGCAGGATAGATTGATTTGTGCATGGTTGTTGTCATCTATAAGCGAAAAGATTTTATCTCAAGTAATTGGATGCAAAACATCCAATGATATTTGGACAACCATAGAAAAATCCTTTAATAGTCAATCATCAGCCAAGACAATGTTCTATAGAAATCAACTACAGACTGCTAGAAAGGATAATTTGTCCATGAGAGAATATTTAACAAAAGTTAAAGGTATTTGTGATCATCTTGAGGCAGCAGGTCAAAAGATTAGTGATTCTGAGCACATTTTATCAATTTTAAATGGATTGGGTGATGAATATGAAGCTGTTGTGGCAGTTATTACATCTCAAAAGGTGACCAGTTCTATGGAGGATGTACACTCTATTCTTCTTGCTCATGAAGCAAGAATTGAAACAAAAAAATTACAATTAAATGAACTATCTGCTAATGTTGTTGAAACCAAGAACAAGAATCAAAACAGAGAAGATTTTTCTAATCAAAGAGGAGGTTCATCTAGCAGAGGCCGAGGCAGAGGAAGATGGAGCAATAACAGACCCAAATGTCAAATTTGTGAAAAAGTGGGTCATACTGCTGTGAAGTGTTATTTCAGATTTAATAACAACTATGTGGCTGATCAGACACAAAATAGTCAGAGAAGATCAAATCTTACAGCAAACCTAGTTAATGTTGAAACTGATAGTCAAAGTAATATATCAAGAAACAATCAAACTGATGATATTGGTGATGATAACTGGTATCCAGACTCAGGTGCTACCAATCATATTACAAACAATCTCAATAATCTCAATCTAGGTCAAAGAGAGTACTAAGGTACGAATTCTTTACTCATGGGTAATGGTAACAGTGTAAATATTACACATATTGGCTTTGGCAGCATAAAAGGTAAAAAGCAACTATATCTCAACAATTTACTTATGGTCACTCATATAAAAAAGAATTTACTCGTATCACAGTTTGCTAAAGACAATAATGTGTGCTTTGAGTTTCATCCATATCATTGTTTAGTTAAAGATTTATTGACTAATGAAGTTATTTTGCAGGGTAAAACATGCAAAGGGCTGTACAAATTCAGTACTGTGAATTCTGCAAACAATGATCAAGAGAAAAGTAGTTGCTACTTATCAGAAATTAATGATAAGATCAGTGTGTTTGATCTATGGCATATTAAACTTGGCCATGCTAATGTGAATGTTGTCAAGAAAGTTTTAGCCACTAATAATATTTCATATGATAATATTCCTATGCCATATGTATGTACTTTCTGTCAAATGGGCAAAAGCCACAAGCTACCATTCACAAACTCTTTAACTAATTATTATAAACCTCTTGAGCTTGTTGCTGCAGACCTATGGGGTCCAGCTTCAACAAATTCTGACTATGGATTCAACTACTATATTTCTTTTGTTGATTCCTATTCTAGATATACATGGATATACTTTCTAAAATCAAAATCAGAAACTAGCAAAGTTGTTATTCATTTTATTAATCAAGCTGAAAAACAAACAGGTGAAAATTTAAAGATTTTGCAGACTGATGGAGGTACAGAATTTAAACCTTTGAGTGAATTTTTCAAAAGGAAAGGTATAATTCATAGATTAAGTTGCCCATACACTTCTGAGCAAAATGGGTTAGTTGAACGAAAACACAGACACATTGTGGAGTGTGGTCTCACTTTATTAGCTCAGAGTAATTTAACTATGAAGTTCTGGCCTGATGCTTTCAATACCTCTGTGTATTTAATAAATAGACTGCCTACTAAGACTTTGAATAATAAATGTCCTCTAGAAATTTTGTATAATATTAAACCTGATTATGATAGACTCAAAGTTTTTGGTTGTCTATGCTATCCATATCTAAGGCCATATAATTTTCATAAGTTAAATTTTAGATCATCAGCATGTACTTTTATAGGGTATGCCAGTGACCAGAAAGGGTATGATGACAAAGGTAAAGTCTATGTTAGCAGACATGTTGTATTTAACGAAAAGGTATTTCCTTTCAATAGTAAAAATATTGCTACTACACAAAAAATATACAATTCAATGAAACCAATACCAGGAATACCTCTTTATTCTGACAGTTTTATAAAAGATACAGGTGATGGTAGCTTAGGCTCATCTCAACTGCCTGCATCATCATCAAGCAGTGAGTCACCTGAGCCTTCCAATCAGTCAAGTACTAATCAACAACATGAACATCTGCAGCATGACTCAAGTTCAGAAGCTAGAAGTAATCAATCAAACATTAGAAATGATAGTATTGAAACTCGTGAACAACAGAGTGTGCAACCTCAAAGAGGTCATCCAATGATTACTAGATCAAAAAGGGGTATATTTAAGCCCAAAGTCTACAATGTCATAAGTGATTTTGATGAACCAGTAAACTACAATCAAGCTATTAGTAATCAAAACTGGAAACAAGCTATGGATGATGAGTATCAAGCATTGATAAAGAATAAAACATGGACACTTGTTAAGGCTCCAACAGACAAGAATATAATAGACAGCAAGTGGACATATAGGTTAAAAAGGAATGCTGATGGATCTATACATAGATACAAGGCCAGGCTTGTTGCAAGGGGTTTCACACAACAATATGGTTTTGATTTTGAAGAAACATTCTCTCCAGTTATTAAACCAACAACTATAAGAGTAATTCTCACTATAGCTCTCCACAATAACTGGAAAATACAGCAATTGGATGTCAACAATGCATTTCTGAACAGTGATCTAAAGGAAGAAGTGTATATGAGTCAACCTCAAGGATATCAAAAGAATAAAGAGCTTGTTTGTAAATTAAATAAAGCCATTTATGGGCTTAAGCAAGCTCCTAGAGCCTGGTTTGACAAATTGAAACTTGTCTTGACAAAACTAAAGTTTCAATCTACTAAATCAGATAATTCATTGTTTGTCAAGTTTACTGATAACATAACTGTTTTTGTTTTAATATATGTAGATGATTTGATCATTACAGGAAATAGTGAAGATGAAATCAGAAGGCTTATTCAAATTTTAGACAAACAATTCTCAATTAAAGACTTGGGGGAACTCAATTATTTTCTTGGAATTGAAGTAATAAAAACATCCAAGTCAGAGTTGTTTTTAAATCAAAAGAAGTATATTAATGAAATTCTTGTAAGATCAAACATGGAGGCAGCCAATGCTTTACCTACACCCATGATTACAAGTCAGCAATTATCCAGACACAGGGGAGAAAACATAGTCAACATTAGACAATATAGAATTCTAGTGGGAGCATTACAATATGCTACCATCACTAGACCTGAAATAACCTACTGTGTTAACAAACTCTCACAATTTATGCAGGAACCAAAAGAGGATCACTGGAAGGCCATGAAGAGAGTGCTAAGATATCTAAAGGGAACAGTGAACTATGGTTTACATTTCACAAAAGGCAATCAACTCAACATTACTGGATATAGTGATGCAGACTGGGCAACTGATCCTGATGACAGAAGATCAACACCAGGCTACTGTATCTACTTAGGAAATAATCCTATATCATGGTGTACTAAGAAACAACCTACAGTCTCTAGGTCTAGCACTGAATCTGAGTTCAGAAGTATTGCAAACGCTACTGCCGAAATCATGTGGGTACAGTCACTTCTTAGTGAACTCAAAGTATCAATTCAAAGGCTGCCAATATTATGGTGTGACAATTTAAGTGCAGTATCGTTATCTTCTAACCCTATTTTGCACTCAAGGACTAAACACATGGAAATTGATCTATATTTCGTTCGAGAACAAGTAATCAAGGGTAAATTACAAATAAATCATGTTCTAGCTAATTATCAGATAGCAGACATACTTACAAAGCCATTATCAAGTAAAAACTTCACCAGGCTTAGATCTGAGCTTAAATTAACTGAAAGATCAAACCTTGGATATGACGAAAGGCATATAAGTTCAGATCTAAAACTTTTAACATCCAAGAAACCTGAATGGAGGCCAAAGCATACTGATAATCTGACCACTGAAGTATTCAAGCTTGCAAGAAGCTCAGCACCTCACATGTCAGGAGCCGAGAACAATTTGAAGCAGATACCACTCAAGCAAAGCAAGAACAATCCTTTATAAGCTCAAATCCTCGCCGTCGAGTGCTACTTTAGTAGAATCGAGGCTGATTAAAACATTATTTTGAAGATTCTCTCAGATTTATCATCTCAATTTGTGGCGGCGGAGACATAAAGAAACCCTAGATTTCATTTGCGGGGAGATATAAAATGAACAACTGAAAGCATCGAGTCTTCATATCTATCGAGTCTGCATATGTATTATCTTGTGCGTGGGCTTGGGCTAAAGCCCAACCGCTACTTTGTATTTTACGATTACTCTGTGTATATATATATACTATCTGTACAGCTATTTTCAAAATAGAAAAATATTCATCAGTCCATGTTCATTTACAATCCTTTACAATAACCTTACAATTAGCAATCAAGGTTATTATTATTTATACACGGCGGAAGCAAATACAAACAATGTAGTAGCAATAAAGATAACTAATACAATGTATTATCAGCAATAAAGATAATTATTTACAAAGTAATCGTCGATTTTTATTTTTGTAAGTTCTGTATATGATTTTGTAACAACCCAAAAAATCTGGGTCAGTTTAAAATTTTTATTTTGGCAATTTTAGCGAATTTTGATTATTTAAAATAGATTATTTTAAATAATATCGACGAGAAATTTATTTTAAATATAATTCGAACGTATATATTATACGCGTCGTCTTTAGAATATAAATAATTATATATAATTATAAATAGAATTGAAAATGGCGCGGTAGTTCGATAATTCGATGTCAAACTTCAATTGAATGTACCGGGTGCAAAACAATCCGAATTTTAGTGAAACCAAAAATAATGGAATCTAATAGTGAATATCTTTCTAACGAAGTTAACAAACCGAGATTTCACTTTAGAAATGATAAGATATGTCCAGTTGAAAATTCAGAATAGTCACTGTGGAATTTATATATATTTTATATAATATATAGCCCTTAAAAATAGCCGTTTTGCAAACGACCTCGGATTTCGACGAAACCAGTTTTGTTGGGTCCGGGATGTGAAGTTATTGCTAGGTTTCAAATTCCATAATTTTTCGAATCAGTATGTGAGCGTGGTAAAGGAAAACGCGTTTGACCAGTTTCAGTTGATTTTAATCGACTGGAAATTGACCATTTTTCAAACGGTCTCAGAATTCGACGAAACTAGTTTTGTTAGGACCGTATCGTCCATACGAAACTAGAAAATATTTTTCTGGAATTTTTCTAGTTAATATGTGACCCCGGTAATTTGAAAGGTACGTTTAAAATTCAATATAAGGATTTAAATTGTAGATTCAAAAGGAAACTGATTGTAACAATCGAATCAGCTGGCGATACATATCCCATTGTGTTCGGAATGGGGGTAAAACGCTATGGACGACAGGCGGTGGGCCTCGTTACGAGGTCGTATGTAAAAGTCAACTTTTTGAAATATAAATTAATTAAATAAAATTAAAATAAACTTTACATAAACCCCCCCCCCTAGCTTTTCTTCCCAAAATCGAGATTCAGACAAAGAAAAAAAATAAAAAAAAGGGGGGGGGCTTCGAGCCCTAATCGTCGACGCCGCGCCGCCAGGGGGGGTGACCCATCGCCGCCGCCCCTTCTTCCACCAGCCCCCTCCTCTTCTCGAGCTCCTCCGCCTCCGTCCATCCACCTCCGTTCGAAGCCCGTCCCCAAAAGAAAAATCGCGACGCCCCCTGAACCCTTACCGCCGACGAACAACACCATCGAGCCCCCCTTTGCATCCAGCGGTGAGCATTTAGGATTATTTCATTTTTTATTTTTATTTTTAATTTTTTTTTTGGTTTGCAGTAAACTATTTTTTTTTTTTTAGATTTTAAAAACTGTTTTTTTTTTAGTTTTATAAACTGAATTTTTAAATAAATAAAAACTGATTTTATAAAAGATAAAAACTGAATTTTTAAAAAGATTATAAACTGATTTTAATTAGATTTATAAACTGTTTTTTTAAGAAAATAGAAGACTGTTTTTTTTTTTTAAAAAAAAAAAAGACCTAAAACTGATTTTGTTGAAATAGAAAAAAAACTGATTTTGTTGAAATAGTAAAAACTGATTTTGTTTTAAAGTAAAAATCATATTTTTTATATATTGAATAGCAAACTAAAAATATGATTTTTTTTTTTATAGTAGAAATCATAAAGATGCGATCTTTTATATTGTAGAAGATGAAAGGTGTAATCTTTATGTCGTAGAAGTATAAAAATATAATTTTTAAGAAGTTAAAGAAATAAAAATACAATTTATATTTTTGTAAAGGCGACAATTATTTTTTTTTTTGAAAAGGCGAAGTTTTTTTATTAAATATATATTACATCGGCATAAAAACATGATTTTTATATATTGAACTTCGAAATAAAAATGTGATTTTTATATATTGAACTTCGATAGAAAAATAGAATTTTTATATATTGAACTTCGAAATAAAAATATGATTTTTATATATTGAACTTTGAAATAAAAATTCGATTTTTATATATTGAACTTTGAAGTAAAAATTCGATTTTTATATATTGAACTTTGGAATAAAAATTCGATTTTTATATATTGAATAGCGAAATAAAAATTCGATTTTTATATATATAGTGGCCTTGGGCAACGAAGGTGACAAAAAGGCGAAACGACGAAGATTTCTATAAATGAAGAGTCAAGATGATTGGATAGCTATAGGTGAGAACTTCTCACTCTAAAATTCTTTTTCTAGTTATATATATACTAGGATGCAGACGGTGCTTAGTAGCACCCGACACAATCGTCCACAGACCATGGACTTGTTTGTTTGACTGTTTGGTGATTGATTGCGATATTGGTTTGAATGTGGTTTGTGGTGTGAAAAATCGAATCGATAAATTGGTTAGGATTAGACGTGCGCCGTTATAAGGCGAAGGAGTAAGGCTAGGTTAGACTCTTACTCCAAATTTTGTGGTTTGCATAACGAATTGATTTGATTGATGTGTGAATGGCGTGGGCCTTCACTAGACCGGGGATAAGGCTAGGCCTCGTCCCGTTTCTAGTATCGTGCCGTTATGCCGCCGAAATTTTCTAAAATGTGTTAGAAAAATAAAAATATCATTTTATTTAAAGAATGAACTGAATAGAAATTCATATGTTGGAATAAGATGTTTTATCGTTAAAAATATAATTTTTAACGTGAAGTGAATAAAATAGAATATTCATTTACAAACCAGACGGTTTGTTTATGTACACCTATTTGAATGACATTGATTGGGACGATAAATTTTACACATCGCCCAACTGCACGAATAAAATATTTGTTTGATTGTTTGAAACCCCACACGGGTGTTGGGATGAAATTTGCAGTTCACTCATCCTGATTGATTAAATATGTCGATCGATTGATTGACAGGCTGTTATAAGCGTTGAATATCTATATTTGATGCTTTTACAGTGTAGTGCACTTTGGTTGATGGTTGATTATTTTCAATGTTATTATATACATGTGTTGTATGAAAATCCATATAATTAACTTTATATGGTGATTGATTGGGCCTCATTCCAATTTGAAAAATAAAGAATATTATAAAATAAAAGTTCATGTGTTGACAGTACTCATTCATTGAGATTGGTCATGTGTTGAACGAAATATTTTGATAATAACAACTATTTTGAAAAAGAAATGTTTGAAATAGAATATTTGAAAATAGAAATTTATGAAGCCGTGTTGATTAGATTGACGCCATTTTGACGTGAACGATATTTATATCGATTTTATTCATCTTAAAAATGAATATTGAAAAGTGATTTCGAAATCGAATATTTTGAATTGAATTGAAAACGATTTCGAAATGAATTGAATTGAAAACGATTTCGAAATGAATTGAATTGAAAACGATTTCGAAATGAATTGAATTGAAAACGATTTCGAAATGAATTGAATTGAAAACGATTTCGAAATGAATTGAATTGAAAACGATTTCGAAATGAAATGAATTGAAAACGAATTCAAATTGAATTGAAAACGATTTCGAAATGAATTGAATTGAAAACGATTTCGAAATGAATTGAATTGAAAACGATTTCGAAATGAATTGAATTGAAAACGATTTCGAAATGAATTGAATTGAAAACGATTTCGAAATGAATTGAATTGAAAACGATTTCGAAATGAATTGAATTGAAAACGATTTCGAAATGAAATGAATTGAAAACGAATTCAAATTGAATTGAAAACGATTTCGAAATGAATTGAATTGAAAACGATTTCGAAATGAATTGAATTGAAAATGATTTCGAAATGAATTGAATTGAAAACGATTTCGAAATGAATTGAATTGAAAACGATTTCGAAATGAATTGAATTGAAAACGAATTGAAATGAATTCAAATTGAATTGAAATTTGAATTGAATAGAAATGAATTTTGAAACGAATTTATAAAGAAGAATTCAATTTTGATTTGAATTGAAAAGGAAGTTGAAATTGCTTTTGAAACGAATTCAAAACTATTTATATAATTCGTTTTAAATAGAAATCGACGAAGTATATATTATATATATTATATATATAATATAATGGCTTGAATAGAACGCGCCGCGCCGCGGCAGTTCGTGAATTTCGACCATTTATTTCAAACGGACATTGCGGGAGGTCCGACCGTCGGATTCTCCTAAAACCGGAACCATTGGGTTCGTATCGAAAAGAGCTTTCTAATGAATGTTAGAAATTTGAAATCTAACGGTTGGATTTGGAGATACGTCCAAATCAAATTCGAAAAAGGTCGCTGTAAGTGCAGTTCGATGGCCGTTAATGGAAATCGACTGTACGGGCCTTGATAAAATTATTAAAAATAGTAATAATTTGTGTAAAATCATAAGAAATGATTTGTGAAAGTTTGGGATGAAAAACTCCATATTTGAAAAGATAAAAATAGATTTTTATCGAAATGAACTAGTTTTGAACTAGAATTATAATTCTATTTATTTTTAAATAAATAAATTGAATTCGAAAAGGGTTTTAAAAGTAACCAAAATTCCAATGATTGCATTGGAGTGGATTTGAATCGAAATTGTCTTCGGAATATTTTGATGTTGGAATTCGGGATTATACAGGTGTTGTTATGGAAATTTGAAAGATATATATTTATATCGTTATTTCCAATACGACATTTGTTAGTCGTAGAATTCGATATTGAATATAAGCCGATATATTTTCTATTCAGAGCCTTGTATTGAATATCGAATGTGATTTGGGTTTGTCGTGAATGGTGTCTTCACTAACACTGTTCTTGAACCCAGTTGAGAAAAGATTAAATCTTTTTATTTAGATTTAATGAAGTTTACCAATTAAATAATATTTAATTGGAATTGAATTGATATTGATTTTTGGGTTTATCGTGAACAGTGTTTTAAATAACACTCGTTCTTTAACCCGATAATTAATGGAAATGTGATTTTGGGTTTATCGTGAACCGTGTTTTAAATGACACTGATTCTTTAACCCAGTCACAGATTAAAACTAAGTGGAGTTTTAATGAATCTTTAATTAGATTGAAAAGATCGAAAATGGAGTACCACCAGTTTTGCTCCAGGCGATAGTTAAATCTTTAATTAGATTTGAACGTGAAATGGTAATTGAATTTACCGATAACACCGTGGTGTTAGATATGAAGTATTACCAGTTTTACTTCATGGGATGAATAGGTTGGGATTGGGAAACTAAAACGAATGATTACTTCGGTAAGGATCGCTAATCCCGACTAGTTTGAATTGATATTCAAAAATAGATTAAAGAATAAATTCAAGAATTTATCTTTGATAAAATTAATGGGAACCTTTCCCTATGAATGTGAAATTCAGAAACTAACTGTCGGTTAGCTAAGCGGAATGGTTTTCTGGATATTGATCTGATGTTGGTTTCGGCCTTCGGGGTTAATATTTGGGGAATTATTCTCTTGATTAATTTACGGTTAGTGACTGATGAATTGGAATGAGGCGTATGTTGTGTTTGTGTAACACTTATTTAAATATACGCGAGTTATTCGGAAAGACCGGGTTTATCCCATTCTGAATAACTGATGCGACGATAAATCGAAGATGAAGAAGATGGTCGAAGACCGGAGGTCTTCACGTCGTTTGGGTGATAACTGATGATCTTGATTGGGCTGTACACCCAAGAAGATGGAAACAGTTAGTGATCGTCCAGACGTACTTGGAGATCGATGGATATGCGGGGTACTAGGTGCCTCCGGTTTCGTTCAGACCCAGAACGGACTTGTAAATGGACTGTGTGTCTGACATTGGATTTTAGTCCGTGTGATTGATCTCTATTAAATATATATCTGCTTGGCGACGGAGAATTTATTCTCTTGCTTAACGCCCTTCTCTGAGACGTACGAGCTCAGGGGTTATATATTGATGGATATCAAACGCATGGAGTGAATTGCCTGTGTGGCATGCCTAAGTGGCAATTGATCGAGGCTTCTGTTGAAAAGCAAAGTCTTGTGGTGATGATCAAAGCACGGCCTTTGTGGCGTAGCTTTGTGTAACGTTTACCTCGCGTGTTTCACACCCGGTATGAATCAAAAACGGGAGACGGACGTCAGGGAGGGCATGCGTTTCTTTCTAGCTAGAAGTGGCGTCAGTGGTTTTACACGCCCTGACGAGTTTGACTTATGTGGTTGTTGCTGTTGCGAGGCGCCTCGGTTATATCGGTTTCGGCCGAATGCATTCTGGTCGGCTGACGGACCAGACTTACACCCCATAGGGTGGGGAGACGTAGTGTTCAGGCATAATAATCCACTCTGTGTGGACCGGCCCTGAGGATCCAAGGGGCAGTTGCGGCTGTTCCTGAGGGGCGGGCTAGAGCGTCTCGAATCGGTTGAGGACTATCTTTTGCCTCGGTTCATAGACGGAAATCCAATTTCCAAATACGTGACATTTGCGGTTTTATTTGTAAACCTATATATGGCGACATAGTGGCATGGGACGCTCATGTCGCCTATGATTGATACTTATGATTTGAAGTTGTTTTATACACTATGCACTTATTATAGTATCAAATGATTTGTTTTAAACGTATCAAGCATTCTTTGGCTGTTATAAGGGAAAACCCTATCCCCCGGCTTGCGTTGCATTGTGTGATAGGACCTGGGTCTTATAACAGCTTCATCTTTCTTTATTTAGCATTGCGCGGTTTGTTATGCACTGGTATTCTTGGGAGGAAACCCGTTCCGTGTTATACGGCGTGGTCCCTTGATTTACCTTTGAAAATAAAAATTAATAACTGTTTTAGTTCTCACACCAGTCACATGACTGACCTGGAGTTTATTGTTTTAACCTAAACTCTGGGTGCCCTTATTTTGACACGGGCAGCTAGGAGTTTTGGGTTTTGCAGATTTATATTCACAGGATCCTGGTTTACAGCTGGAACGATATCCGGAAAGCTTTGTATCCGTATATCTTCTTCTAGTTGTGTATTGTATTATTTTCCGCTGCAATTTATTTAAATGTAATTTAAAACTCTGATTTTTTTTTCTGTGTAATATTTATTTGACTATACTCTGTATATTCTTGTAATCTGATGCATTGTTGTAATATACAGTGAAATGTTCTTCTATATGCGTTCTGTTGTGGTTTGTTCTCGAACTATCCGACGCTTTCCTTTACGGGGAAGTTACGGGTTTTCACAGTTGGTATCAGAGCTTTGGTTTACAAAGCTCAGAGAACAAAACACATTAGAACCATATGAAAGAATTCATCAGATATTGGATTAGTAATATCCAATTAGAATGACTCGTTAGAGATGGGATCAGTAGTATCCTAGAACGAGTGTGAAGAGTATATTTTCAAATGAAAACAAATTTTGTTTTGAAAATATAAATCAACTATTCGTATTTTGTTATCTATTTATATTGAGTTGGACAGTCCAGTATATAAAGATTTTGCGTATACGTCTGATCCGCGTGTATTCGAAGTTTTAATATATTGGATAGATATAGAATCATACTCTAGTGGCCCGAAGATGATTCTGATGGTTGAGTACTCATCGTCAGAATTTATATTCGTGTGACGAAGGTGTGATATCTATATATTTCCATTAGACTGGTGTGAGAACCAAAATTAGATAGGCCTATTGTTGTGATTTGGCATCAAAAACATGATTTTTGTATATGTATCAAAATTATGAATTTCAAACGTTAATCCACTAATTGATTGATGGTTGTGTTGTTTGTTTAATTGTTTGATAATTTTAGCCATTTAGCCTAATTGAACCAAATATTGAATTATATTGAAAATTAGTCGCCTTTGCTTGCATATGCATATATATCTTTGAACAGGTCATAGCAAGGAGACTAGAGCCAGAGAATAAAATTTGTTTGCCCGACAAATAGGTACATGTTTACTACATAATTTCCTGTTTTGTTTGGGTGATGATGATTTTGTGAGCCTATTGGCTAGCCACTTGGCTTTTTCTTTTTCTTTTTGAGATCTGAAGGACCGGGGAAGCTATTTGAAATTCCCCGATGCTCCCATTGCAGGGGAGGTTATAGCGAAATTTTTCGAAAATTTAGGGTGTTAGCCAAATTTTTGAAATTTTGAAAATTCTCAGAAACTAAAGAGTTGGAGAATGGAAGCCAGATCAAGCGTAGAATAGATTAATCAAACCACTTTCGACTTTGTTCCTTTTCGGGGACGAAAAGTTTTAAGTGGGGGAGATTGTAACAACCCAGAAAATCTGGGTCAGTTTAAAATTTTTATTTTGGCAATTTTAGCGAATTTTGATTATTTAAAATAGATTATTTTAAATAATATCGACGAGAAATTTATTTTAAATATAATTCGAACGTATATATTATACGCGTCATCGTTAGAATATAAATAATTATATATAATTATAAATAGAATTGAAAATGGCGTGGTAGTTCGATAATTCGATGTCAAACTTCAATTGAATGTACCGGGTGCAAAACAATCCGGATTTTAGTGAAACCAAAAATAATGGAATCTAATAGTGAATATCTTTCTAACGAAGTTAACAAACCGAGATTTCACTTTAGAAATGATAAGATATGTCCAGTTGAAAATTCAGAATAGTCGCTGTGGAATTTATATATATTTTATATAATATATAGCCCTTAAAAATAGCCGTTTTGCAAACGACCTCGGATTTCGACGAAACCAGTTTTGTTGGGTCCGGGATGTGAAGTTATTGCTAGGTTTCAAATTCCATAATTTTTCGAATCAGTATGTGAGCGTGGTGAAGGAAAACGCGTTTGACCAGTTTCAGTTGATTTTAATCGACTGGAAATTGACCATTTTTCAAACGGTCTCAGAATTCGACGAAACTAGTTTTGTTAGGACCGTATCGTCCATACGAAACTAGAAAATATTTTTCTGGAATTTTTCTAGATAATAATAGACCCCGGTAATTTGAAAGGTACGTTTAAAATTCAATATAAGGATTTAAATTGTAGATTCAAAAGGAAACTGATTGTAACAATCGAATCAGCTGGCGATACATATCCCATTGTGTTCGGAATGGGGGTAAAACGCTATGGACGACAGGCGGTGGGCCTCGTTACGAGGTCGTATGTAAAAGTCAACTTTTTGAAATATAAATTAATTAAATAAAATTAAAATAAACTTTACATAAACCCCCCCCTAGCTTTTCTTCCCAAAATCGAGATTCAGACAAAGAAAAAAAAATAAAAAAAAGGGGGGGGCTTCGAGCCCTAATCGTCGACGCCGCGCCGCCAGGGGGTGACCCATCGCCGCCGCCCCTTCTTCCACCAGCCCCCTCCTCTTCTCAAGCTCCTCCGCCTCCGTCCATCCACCTCCGTTCGAAGCCCGTCCCCAAAAGAAAAATCGCGACGCCCCCTGAACCCTTGCCGCCGACGAACAACACCATCGAGCCCCCCCTTTGCATCCAGCGGTGAGCATTTAGGATTATTTCATTTTTTATTTTTATTTTTATTTTTATTTGGTTTGCAGTAAACTATTTTTTTTTTTAGATTTTAAAAACTGTTTTTTTTTTAGTTTTATAAACTGAATTTTTAAATAAATAAAAACTGATTTTATAAAAGATAAAAACTGAATTTTTAAAAAGATTATAAACTGATTTTAATTAGATTTATAAACTATTTTTTTATATAGAAAACTGTTTTTTTAGGAAAATAGAAGACTGTTTTTTTTTTTTAAAAAAAAAAAAAAAGACCTAAAACTGATTTTGTTGAAATAGAAAAAAAACTGATTTTGTTGAAATAGTAAAAACTGATTTTGTTTTAAAGTAAAAATCATATTTTTTATATATTGAATAGCAAACTAAAAATATGATTTTTTTTTTATAGTAGAAATCATAAAGATGCGATCTTTTATATTGTAGAAGATGAAAGGTGTAATCTTTTATGTCGTAGAAGTATAAAAATATAATTTTTAAGAAGTTAAAGAAATAAAAATACAATTTATATTTTTGTAAAGGCGACAATTATATTTTTTTTTGAAAAGGCGAAGTTTTTTTATTAAATATATATTACATCGGCATAAAAACATGATTTTTATATATTGAACTTCGAAATAAAAATGTGATTTTTATATATTGAACTTCGATAGAAAAATAGAATTTTTATATATTGAACTTCGAAATAAAAATATGATTTTTATATATTGAACTTTGAAATAAAAATTCGATTTTTATATATTGAACTTTGAAGTAAAAATTCGATTTTTATATATTGAACTTTGGAATAAAAATTCGATTTTTATATATTGAATAGCGAAATAAAAATTCGATTTTTATATATATAGTGGCCTTGGGCAACGAAGGTGACAAAAAGGCGAAACGACGAAGATTTCTATAAATGAAGAGTCAAGATGATTGGATAGCTATAGGTGAGAACTTCTCACTCTAAAATTCTTTTTCTAGTTATATATATACTAGGATGCAGACGGTGCTTAGTAGCACCCGACACAATCGTCCACAGACCATGGACTTGTTTGTTTGACTGTTTGGTGATTGATTGCGATATTGGTTTGAATGTGGTTTGTGGTGTGAAAAATCGAATCGATAAATTGGTTAGGATTAGACGTGCGCCGTTATAAGGCGAAGGAGTAAGGCTAGGTTAGACTCTTACTCCAAATTTTGTGGTTTGCATAACGAATTGATTTGATTGATGTGTGAATGGCGTGGGCCTTCACTAGCCGGGGATAAGGCTAGGCCTCGTCCCGTTTCTAGTATCGTGCCGTTATGCCGCCGAAATTTTCTAAAATGTGTTAGAAAAATAAAAATATCATTTTATTTAAAGAATGAACTGAATAGAAATTCATATGTTGGAATAAGATGTTTTATCGTTAAAAATATAATTTTTAACGTGAAGTGAATAAAATAGAATATTCATTTACAAACCAGACGGTTTGTTTATGTACACCTATTTGAATGACATTGATTGGGACGATAAATTTTACACATCGCCCAACTGCACGAATAAAATATTTGTTTGATTGTTTGAAACCCCACACGGGTGTTGGGATGAAATTTGCAGTTCACTCATCCTGATTGATTAAATATGTCGATCGATTGATTGACAGGCTGTTATAAGCGTTGAATATCTATATTTGATGCTTTTACAGTGTAGTGCACTTTGGTTGATGGTTGATTATTTTCAATGTTATTATATACATGTGTTGTATGAAAATCCATATAATTAACTTTATATGGTGATTGATTGGGCCTCATTCCAATTTGAAAAATAAATAATATTATAAAATAAAAGTTCATGTGTTGACAGTACTCATCCATTGAGATTGGTCATGTGTTGAACGAAATATTTTGATAATAACAACTATTTTGAAAAAGAAATGTTTGAAATAGAATATTTGAAAATAGAAATTTATGAAGCCGTGTTGATTAGATTGACGCCATTTTGACGTGAACGATATTTATATCGATTTTATTCATCTTAAAAATGAATATTGAAAAGTGATTTCGAAATCGAATATTTTGAATTGAATTGAAAACGATTTCAAAATGAATTGAATTGAAAACGATTTCGAAATGAATTGAATTGAAAACGATTTCGAAATGAATTGAATTGAAAACGATTTCGAAATGAATTGAATTGAAAACGATTTCGAAATGAATTGAATTGAAAACGATTTCGAAATGAAATGAATTGAAAACGAATTCAAATTGAATTGAAAACGATTTCGAAATGAATTGAATTGAAAACGATTTCGAAATGAATTGAATTGAAAACGATTTCGAAATGAATTGAATTGAAAACGATTTCGAAATGAATTGAATTGAAAACGATTTCGAAATGAATTGAATTGAAAACGATTTCGAAATGAATTGAATTGAAAACGATTTCGAAATGAAATGAATTGAAAACGAATTCAAATTGAATTGAAAACGATTTCGAAATGAATTGAATTGAAAACGATTTCGAAATGAATTGAATTGAAAATGATTTCGAAATGAATTGAATTGAAAACGATTTCGAAATGAATTGAATTGAAAACGATTTCGAAATGAATTGAATTGAAAACGAATTGAAATGAATTCAAATTGAATTGAAATTTGAATTGAATAGAAATGAATTTTGAAACGAATTTATAAAGAAGAATTCAATTTTGATTTGAATTGAAAAGGAAGTTGAAATTGCTTTTGAAACGAATTCAAAACTATTTATATAATTCGTTTTAAATAGAAATCGACGAAGTATATATTATATATATTATATATATAATATAATGGCCTGAATAGAACGCGCCGCGCCGCGGCAGTTCGTGAATTTCGACCATTTATTTCAAACGGACATTGCGGGAGATCCGACCGTCGGATTCTCCTAAAACCGGAACCGTTGGGTTCGTATCGAAAAGAGCTTTCTAATGAATGTTAGAAATTTGAAATCTAACGGTTGGATTTGGAGATACGTCCAAATCAAATTCGAAAAAGGTCGCTGTAAGTGCAGTTCGATGGCCGTTAATGGAAATCGACTGTACGGGCCTTGATAAAATTATTAAAAATAGTAATAATTTGTGTAAAATCATAAGAAATGATTTGTGAAAGTTTGGGATGAAAAACTCCATATTTGAAAAGATAAAAATAGATTTTTATCGAAATGAACTAGTTTTGAACTAGAATTATAATTCTATTTATTTTTAAATAAATAAATTGAATTCGAAAAGGGTTTTAAAAGTAACCAAAATTCCAATGATTGCATTGGAGTGGATTTGAATCGAAATTGTCTTCGGAATATTTCGATGTTGGAATTCGGGATTATACAGGTGTTGTTATGGAAATTTGCAAGATATATATTTATATCGTTATTTCCAATACGACATTTGTTAGTCGTAGAATTCGATATTGAATATAAGCCGATATATTTTCTATTCAGAGCCTTGTATTGAATATCGAATGTGATTTGGGTTTGTCGTGAATGGTGTCTTCACTAACACTGTTCTTGAACCCAGTTGAGAAAAGATTAAATCTTTTTATTTAGATTTAATGAAGTTTACCAATTAAATAATATTTAATTGGAATTGAATTGATATTGATTTTTGGGTTTATCGTGAACAGTGTTTTAAATAACACTCGTTCTTTAACCCGATAATTAATGGAAATGTGATTTTGGGTTTATCGTGAACCGTGTTTTAAATGACACTGATTCTTTAACCCAGTCACAGATTAAAACTAAGTGGAGTTTTAATGAATCTTTAATTAGATTGAAAAGATCGAAAATGGAGTACCACCAGTTTTGCTCCAGGCGATAGTTAAATCTTTAATTAGATTTGAACGTGAAATGGTAATTGAATTTACCGATAACACCGTGGTGTTAGATATGAAGTATTACCAGTTTTACTTCATGGGATGAATAGGTTGGGATTGGGAAATTAAAACGAATGATTACTTCGGTAAGGATCGCTAATCCCAACTAGTTTGAATTGATATTCAAAAATAGATTAAAGAATAAATTCAAGAATTTATCTTTGATAAAATTAATGGGAACCTTTCCCTATGAATGTGAAATTCAGAAACTAACTGTCGGTTAGCTAAGCGGAATGGTTTTCTGGATATTGATCTGATGTTGGTTTCGGCCTTCGGGGTTAATATTTGGGGAATTATTCTCTTGATTAATTTACGGTTAGTGACTGATGAATTGGAATGAGGCGTATGTTGTGTTTGTGTAACACTTATTTAAATATACGCGAGTTATTCTGAAAGACCGGGTTTATCCCATTCTGAATAACTGATGCGACGATAAGTCGAAGATGAAGACGATGGTCGAAGACCGGAGGTCTTCACGTCGTTTGGGTGATAACTGATGATCTTGATTGGGCTGTACACCCAAGAAGATGGAAACAGTTAGTGATCGTCCAGACGTACTTGGAGATCGATGGATATGTGTGGTACTAGGTGCCTCCGGTTTCGTTCAGACCCAGAACGGACTTGTAAATGGACTGTGTGTCTGACATTGGATTTTAGTCCGTGTGATTGATCTCTATTAAATATATATCTGCTTGGCGACGGAGAATTTATTCTCTTGCTTAACGCCCTTCTCTGAGACGTACGAGCTCAGGGGTTATATATTGATGGATATCAAACGCATGGAGTGAATTGCCTGTGTGGCATGCCTAAGTGGCAATTGATGGAGGCTTCTGTTGAAAAGCAAAGTCTTGTGGTGATGATCAAAGCACGGCCTTTGTGGCGTAGCTTTGTGTAACGTTTACCTCGCGTGTTTCACACCCGGTATGAATCAAAAACGGGAGACAGACGTCAGGGAGGGCATGCGTTTCTTTCTAGCTAGAAGTGGCGTCAGTGGTTTTACACGCCCTGACGAGTTTGACTTATGTGGTTGTTGCTGTTGCGAGGCGCCTCGGTTATATCGGTTTCGGCCGAATGCATTCTGGTCGGCTGACGGACCAGACTTACACCCCATAGGGTGGGGAGACGTAGTGTTCAGGCATAATAATCCACTCCGTGTGGACCGGCCCTGAGGATCCAAGGGGCAGTTGCGGCTGTTCCTGAGGGGCGGGCTAGAGCGTCTCGAATCGGTTGAGGACTATCTTTTGCCTCGGTTCATAGACGGAAATCCAATTTCCAAATACGTGACATTTGCGGTTTTATTTGTAAACCTATATATGGCGACATAGTGGCATGGGACGCTCATGTCGCCTATGATTGATACTTATGATTTGAAGTTGTTTTATACACTATGCACTTATTATAGTATCAAATGATTTGTTTTAAACGTATCAAGCATTCTTTGGCTGTTATAAGGGAAAACCCTATCCCCCGGCTTGCGTTGCATTGTGTGATAGGACCTGGGTCTTATAACAGCTTCATCTTTCTTTATTTAGCATTGCGCGGTTTGTTATGCACTGGTATTCTTGGGAGGAAACCCGTTCCGTGTTATACGGCGTGGTCCCTTGATTTACCTTTGAAAATAAAAATTAATAACTGTTTTAGTTCTCACACCAGTCACATGACTGACCTGGAGTTTATTGTTTTAACCTAAACTCTGGGTGCCCTTATTTTGACACGGGCAGCTAGGAGTTTTGGGTTTTGCAGATTTATATTCACAGGATCCTGGTTTACAGCTGGAACGATATCCGGAAAGCTTTGTATCCGTATATCTTCTTCTAGTTGTGTATTGTATTATTTTCCGCTGCAATTTATTTAAATGTAATTTAAAACTCTGATTTTTTTTCTGTGTAATATTTATTTGACTATACTCTGTATATTCTTGTAATCTGATGCATTATTGTAATATACAGTGAAATGTTCTTCTATATGCGTTCTGTTGTGGTTTGTTCTCGAACTATCCGACGCTTTCCTTTACGGGGAAGTTACGGGTTTTCACAGATTTATTCTTGTAAGTTATATATATGGTTTATTGATATTTCCACATTTATCATATTTTACATACCTAAACCATTACTCGGCTTATTTGACAATCATGTCATAGGTCTCTTTTAGAATACTCCTTGTTTCTTCAAGAGCGCCTACCTTCTTTATTTAGCATCTTTATTACTTATCCCCCAAAAAAAAATCTAACTGACTTTTCCCATACTTCAAATGTGGTCCATACACATTGATCGTTCGAGAATCTTTATAGCGCATCAAGTTTATAATATAAATATTCTTTTTGTAAATATAATTTAAGATAATTATAATATATAACCCAACATGCTAACAGTCGTAGTGCACATTTGTATGCATGATCGTACACGTATTTGTGTTAGAAATACTCGGTGGCGTTCTCGTTTTAAGAACATGATTACATCCAAATCGTATTTAGAGCTATATATGATTTATTCTGGTACGTTCTGTATATAATTTATTGAGATTTCAACATTTATCATGTTTTACATATCTAAACCACTACTAAGGTTATTTAACAATCATGTCATGGGTCCCTTTTAGAATTCTCCTTGTTTCTTCAAAAGTATCTGCCTTCTTTATTTAGCATCTTTATTACTTATCCCAAAAAAGTTTTTAACATGCTTTTCCCACACTTCAGGTGCGATCTATACCTGTTGATTGTTCGATAATTTCAACTTATAATATATAACCGAACAATGCTAGAAGTTGTCGTGCACGCATGTATGCACGCACATACACATATTTGTGTTAGAAATACTCAGTGGCATCCTCCTTTTAAGAACATGATTGCATCCATATCGTATTTTGAGCTAAATATTCAAATTCTTGCAAAAAAAATTAGACGTTTGGTCTACTAAATGAATATCCTCAACATTATATCATTTTGAAATATTTAAATTATTCCAGGTTTTAAGCCGTAATTACCATCAAAATACTATTTTATCCGTTGATTTAAATCTTAAAAGCGTTAATGTTAATTGAAATAAAATTAGCCTACTCTTTGTGGAGATTGGAGTGGATATGACATGAGCACGTTCACAAACTTTAGTAGTATTTGAAATGGAAATGGCATAACCCAAAAATCTATATAAGGGCTAAATGATTGCTCACGCTAACATTATATGTCAGAATTTGCTTAGCATGTATAGACGCATGGAAATATGTATAGATTCTTGCGTTATGATTTTATTACATAAAAAAATATTCATTTACAATATTAATTGTTAAATTTTTAATAATTTATGTAAGCAAACATAGAAATACACATTTTAGTCATGCAAACGTTGATTATATACCAACCTTGCTTATTTCTACGTTGAATCTTAAAGCTGAAAACAGGTTGTAACAATTTATTCCAAATGAACCCTTCGTTTTCGGAATCTTCTTGGCAAAATCATAAGGAGTTACTTGTTTTCATATGTTACTCCATATTTTTTAAATGAATATGTTACTCCATATTTTTTAAATGAATGTTGAACCGTCCATCATAACAGTTGTCTACAAATGAATATAAAAAATGCTTGCATGAGAAATTCAAAGTTAACTTCATTACTTTGCCTTTTTGAATACATAATAGTACACACATCATATATTTTGAATAATAAATTTGATTCTCAAGATTGTATCCTTACATGTCATAGTCAACATGGGAACCTTGAAAAAAAATACAATCATAATAAGAAACTCACTTTTCCCTACTCTTAAAGATAGGAAAATATAAACTAAGCAATTACAGAAAATTTCCACAACGCTCTGACCAAATTAACAGCAAAAAGTTAACAAAAAAACTGATCAATAATTCATATGGTATAAAAGTTATAAATAAGAACATATTTTCCTCTCTGAACTTACATAAATGGCTGCATAGTCATACATTCCTAATTCATAAATGTGAGAATCAATCGACATGAACTAAGATCTAGGACATGACATGATGCTGCATTGAATCTAGAAGATGCTGAATTGAAGCATACAAAAGTCTACTAGTAATGAAATAAATTTTCTACCGATAACTGCAGAAGAAGACCCAAATCATGAAAAAGAAGAGTGATTTTGATTTTTCAATGATAATGATGAATTTAATCATAAAATTGTAAATATCACGGTAATTATAGGGAAAACATGAAAGATGCATATAAACTGGCTAGAATATGTCATAAATTTGGGTAAACAATGAATATCAAGTGCAAAATATTTGCTAATAACACAATCCATTCTAAATCAATCTTCATCGTAAAGGCATTCCAGATATGAAATTCTTGAAATTTCACCTAAATCTTCAATTACCATTGAAAGCTACAATTTAATCCACATGGCAACATTACAGTTATTTGCACCTATAGTAGATAATTTTTTATCATATATGATTTAGTACCTTGATGGTGAAAGACAAAACACGAACATAGTATAAAAGGTATAATGATTTGGTAGTGATGAACATTTCATAACCAAACTGTTTGAAAAACAAATAGTCAAAAATAAAAAATAATAGCATGTAACATGTATATATTTATTAGGCAATCCACATGTTAAACAAAATGTAATCTTGGATAAATTCCTATGGTCAGATGCTTACAAATGAAAAAACAATTTGCGCTGAATAAAGGATCTCTTCCAGTAAAGTAACTTGGTGTCCCTTTATCATCTAATAAAATCACTGATCGTGAATGTGCAGTTCTAATTTCTAACATACGTGACAAATTACATGGGTGGAGTTCGAAACTTTTGTCCTTTGTAGGAAGAATTAAGCTTGCGCATACTGTTATCCCGACAAAAATTTATTTTTGGTTGCAAACTTTTCGGTTGCCTGATGCATCGATTGATAAAATAGAGAAGGTGTGTGCTGACTTTATTTGGAGAGGGGGTCTTCATAAGATCAAGTACTTTGACTTGTGTAAACCAAAGAAAGAAGGTGGTGTTGGATTGAGGAATTTGCGTCATGAAGCAAGCCTTTTCACTTAAACTTGCTTGGAAATTCATTAATTCTACAAGCTTATGGGAACGATGGATGAAAAGAAAATACATAAATGATAATTTCTGGACGATGAGTATAGATAATAATGCTTCTTCAACGTGGAAAGCCATTCTTAACATCAGGGACATTCTCTCTCGAAATTGTATTAGAGAACTTCCTAGTGGTTGTGATACTAACTTATGGAGAGATCCTTGGATAAATGGAAAATCAATCATCGATTTTGTGGGATGGGAAACATACTCAGACTATGGTTGTCATGATATTTATGTGAACTCCATCATTGATAATGTTGTGTGGAATGTGTCGAGCTTACCAATTAGTAATGAATTAAAAGGTACTATTGCGAATATGAATTTTTTTCCAGATCGAACCAGTGATGTGTGGGTATGGAAACACAGTGTGGATTTTACTATTAATTCTGCTTACAAAAATGTGCGAGTAGAAGGTGAATTGTGTGTTTGGGATAAGTTTATTTGGAGTAAAGCGAACATACCCAAAATGGACTTTACACCTTTCAAGGCAATTAAAGGGCGTTTACCAACCAAGGACAGGCTTAATAGATGGAATATTATCAATAACACGGATTGTGTATTGTGTAATAATTCTAATGAATCTCATCGTCACCTGTTTTTTGAATGTAGTTACTCTTATTAACTTACTACACGTTGTTTTCATAAATATGGAAAGCAATTAAGAGATAACAACTTGAATCCATTGCTGGAGTACCTGGTGAACCAATGGCGAGCCAAACACAGGGAATCCGATGAAAATAGCTCCATACTCACAGCTATGATTTGGTTGATTTGGAAAAAGAGGAATCGTCGATTATTTCAATCGATGACAAGGACATTTGAGGAAGTTAGTAACTTAATTATTCATGATGTTGAGGTGAAATTGAAGAGTAGAAGACGGAGAATAACCTCAAGGCAAGATAGCAGTAGAGCTGGTACTGTAACCGAAAATCAAGAGGAGACGCGTGATCAAAGCCAAAGTAGATTACGCCTCCATCCGCCATGACCGCAATTAGGGCAAGAAATGTGATGAAGTGAATTTTCCTTTTTTGGGTGATGTTGCGTTGTCGATACGTTACTTAACTATATGTATGCGGATGTAAATTTGGGCTGTACATGTTTGGGCCGTAATAAAGTAAAACCAATTTTCAAAAAAAAAATCATCAAAAAGATAGGACAACAATCAAAAATAAAAGAAATATGATACCATTTGCCTACCCAAAATTTTATGTTGACAAAGCTACTGGTAATTTTTAGTGTAACACCCCACGTTTTTAATTAAATAATGAAATAAAATTCGTAAAATTTTCTGAATTTGTCACGGAATAGAATTTGTGTCCATGGCGATCTTCCGATCAATTTAGACCTATGGTTAGCAAAAAACGGACTTAAAAAGAAGAAGATATCATTAAATGAAGTTTCAAAAGAAACACAAAAAGAAAAGAAAAGAAGAAGTAAAAGGAACACACATAAAACTAAGAATATTCAATATTCTAATTTTGTGAACAAAAAGCAATGTGGTTCTATAGTTGAGAACTTGCCTCCCAATTTGTAGCGTGCGAGTTCGAATCCTACCAACATCGTATTTTTAAATTTTAAGATGGCCAACCAAAAAGATGCATGTTCTAAGAGAAAAGTTTATGTGTATGTACATATAAGGAAAAATTACATAAACATGAGAGTAATAAAGGAAAGATGTGATAAAAGGAAAGCTTGCGTGGATATGACAAAAGGAAAGATGTGATAAAATGAAAGCTTGCATGTACAATATATTTCAAATCAAGTATTACTGCATATAGCCTATACAATGGTCACCTGCACTAATAAAGGAAAGATGTGATAAAAGGAAAGCTTGTGTGTACAATATATTTCAATATTGAGTATTACCACATACAGCCTGTACAACGGTCACCTGCACTTGCCTATTTTTACATCTTTCCTTTTGTTTTGTATATGGGTTGTACCATTTATTCTACTTTACATTATTATAAATAGACGATACCACTCTATACAATTTGTATCAATCTTCATTACAATTATGAAATAATAAATCTTTTCTTCAATGTTGCCCCCCGTTGTTCTTTATTTCTTCCATGATATAAGAGCATTATTAAGGCTTAACAGCCATCGATCCATCTCTTCTTCGACATGAAAGAGTTCTGATCATCTTTACGGTTGATTTATTGGTTGGTCATCATGGCCAATGATATTGCTTCATCAACTTCTAATGCCACTAGGACTATCGAAAGTCTAATATATGTAGACAAATTCACCAAAAAAGTAAATAGTCTATAATCACAACTAATTACTGTACAATTGGATAAAAATAATTATTTACTTGGAAACTGCAAATCGAAACTGCAATTCAAGGGTATGGCCTTGAAGAATTCATCATGGGCACCTTATTTATACCCACAAAATTTATCACTGATCAAGAGAACAAAATTGTCAACAACGAAGAATATATGAAGTTTCATAGGCAAGATCGTTTAATCAGTTCATCGTTGTTATCGTCTATTAATCAAAGTCTACTGTCGAAAGTAATTGGCTGCAAAAGTGCCAATGAGATATGGACAACTATAGAAAAAGCTTTCAACAATCAGTCAGCAGCTAAAATAATGTTTTATAAAAGGCAGTTACAGAAGATAAGAAAAGATAATACCACCATAAGAGAATACTTGACCAAAATCAAATCTGTTTATGACACGTTAGAGGCAGCTGGTCATAAAGTGTAAGAATCTGAACAAATCTGACAATACTCATTGGCTTGAGTGAAGAGTATGAGGCTATCGAAGTAATAATCTCTTCACAAAAGGAATTTTCTTCTCTAGATGAAGTACATTAAATTCTTTTAGCTCATGAAGCTAGACTTGAAAGCAAGAAATCTCAAGAAAGTGACTTCACTATCAATTATGCGGTCCACGGGTGAGCAAACCCCGGTTTGGTTCCGTTTTGGGGTAAAACCGGAACCGAAAGACCTCGGTTTTAAAAATCGGTAACCGTAACCGAAGCATCGTTTTTAGTTTCAAAACATCGGTTTCGGTTCTTATCGGTTTTGGTTTCGGTTTTAAAACGGTTTAAACAAAAAATATTATAAATTTAAACAACCATAAAAAAATTTAAAATAAATTGTTTCAACCGAGTGTATTTAGACACATGGTACAGAGTATAGACTAATAGACTATAAGTCATCCAAAGTAGTACAACGCTAAGTTAGCTAGCTCTAAGCCAAAGACAAGAAACAGAAAAAGGAAATGAGCAGAAGCACTCCAGTGAACCACACTACATCAGACCAACATCAATTTGGAATTCTAGAAAATAGTCTACTGGTACCTCAACTTTCATCTTCAATTCAAAACATGCAAAAGTCTACAAAAACAAGAAATGGACATTTTATATTAGTCTACCTCTAATCATGTATTCAGCTAAATCAAATGAGTGAAGCAGTGGCTAGTGTGTATATACTATATAATACGAAACAACATGCAGCAAGAGACAATGTGCAACGTTGTATAATTCAGTTCGGTTCGGCTTTTTTCGATTTAGTTTGGACGTAAAACCAAAACCGAAATATTACTACAGTTCAATTTTTTGATTTTTGATTTCGGTTTCGGTTTTTTTGGATTTCGGTTGTTTCGGTTCGATTTTTATCGGTTTCGGTTTTTTGCTCACCCCTAATGCAGTCAACAGAAACAATGATAACAACAAAAATCAGGCAAATAATAATAGTAGAAGTGAACAAACCTTTCAAAGGGGTAACTTCACCACCAGAGGCAGAGGTGGCAAAGGAAGAGGACGATGGAGCAGCAACAACAATCGACTAAAGTGCCAAATTTGTGAGAAAATTGGCCACACTGCCATCAAGTGCCACTTTCGATACAATTCAAACTATTCATCAAACCAAGGCAACAACAGTCAAAGAAACACCAACTATACTGCCAACGTTGCTTAAGCACATGGAGGAGCAACTAATCATGCTGATATTACCAGAAATCAGAATAAACAAGCCAGAGCCGAGCATATTCAAGTTCATTCATGGTACCCAGATTCAGGAGCCAGCAATCATATTACCAACAATCTGGACAATCTGAACCTTGGAAACAAAGAATATAAAGGTAATCAAACTATAATCATGGGCAATGATAAGTGTATTAAAATTTCACATATTGGTGGTACTGATAGTATAACTGGCAATTGGCAACTATTTTTACATAACTTATTAAGAGTTCCCACTATTAAGAAAAAGGGGTATTATAAATTAAGGACACGTTTGGGCAAAAAATTATACAATGGGACAACGAACTTTAATAATTAAAATAAGAACACGAAAACAAATCCTCTCCGTTATTCTATAGAAAACAAATTCTCCCCGTTATTCTGTACTTTACTTTTTCAATTAAAAATGGCAACCTCATTTTACAGCGAGCTAGGGTTTTGCGCAGCTTACTGACTTCGTTTTAGATTTCGAGCTAGGGTTTTGCTTACTCCATCAGGTGCTTATTCTCTCCATCACTAGTTACTCTCCATCGCTGGTTTTGCGAGCTAGGGTTTTGCGAGCTTATCGATGACGATAACTCGATCTAGAAAACAACTGAACAAAAAGGTAATTTAAAGTTAACCGATATTCACATTCATACAATTAGAGGATTAGACTGCATGACTTGTAATGTAATAACCCGGAAAATCTGAACCAATTTAAAATTTTTATTTTGGCAATTTTAATGAATTTTGAATATTTAAAATGTATTATTTTAAGTAATCACAATGAGAAATTTATTTTGAGCAGAATTAGAAGGTATATATTTATAAAGATTGACGTTAGAATATAAATATTTATTTTTAATTATAAAAGGAATTGGAAATGGCGCAGTAGTTTAAAAATTCGATTTTAAATTTCAAATGAATGTACAGGATTCAAAATAAACCGGATTTTAGCGAAACCAGAAATATTAGAATCTATTTGAGAATATCTTTCCAACGAATCTGAAAAATCCAAATTTCATAGCCGGAATAAAAAGTTACGCCCAGTTGAAAATTCAGAATAGTCGCTATGAAAATATAGCCCTTAAAAATAGCGATTTTGCAAACGGCCTCCATTTTCGATGAAACCACTTTTGTTGGATCCGGGATGTCAAATTATTGCTATATTCCAGTTTTCATAATTTTTGGAATCAATATGTGAGCGTGGTGAAGTTAAACGTGTTTTGGCAGTTTCAGTCAATTTTAATCGACTGGAAAATGACCATTTTTCAAACGGTCTCCAAATTCGACGAAATTAGTTTTTTTAGGACCATATCGTCAAAACATAGCAAGATTTATTTTTATGGAATTTTTGGAGTCAGTATGTGGCCTCAGTAAATTAAAATGTACGTTAAAATTCAATATATTGATTCATATTTTAATTTTGAGAAAAACTAAAGGAAACAGTTGAATTGGCTTACGGGACATATTCCATTGTGTCCGAAATAGGGGTAATTAGCTAGAGACGTCAGTCGTTGGGTTCGATTTGGAGTTAGAATGAAAAAGTAACTTTTTGGAATTAAATAATTATATACTTAGTCAACCCACCTTTATCTCTCCTCTCCATCTTCATTCATCGTGAAAAAAAACGAAGAAAGGAGGGAACCCATCGCAGCAGCGCCCCCCCCCCCCCCTTCCGCACCACCGTCGGCCTCCTCCTCTTCCTCCTCTCCTTCTCTTTCTCTCGTCAATTTTGCAAACCCTAAGCCCTAAATTGCAAACTACCACCACCGCGGGCCCCTCCAGCGCCACCACCAGCACCCTTCCTCCCCCCAGTCAGGCCTGCGCCGCCGCCCTTCAGCCCTCGGCTCCGGCCATGGGCCCCACCACCTCAAAAATCACATTTTTCACAAAATCCCGTTTTTGCAAATAACACCCTGAGCTTTCACAGCACATAACTCCCAAACCGAGCGCTTCTGGCCAAAACTCCACAGTACCAAATTCGAAGAGCATGATTTTCTCTTTGATTTGGTATATGATAGTCCAATTTTGGATTGCGGAGTTGTCGGGAAAACACGTCCAAAGTCTGCTGTCCAAACACTGTCTGAATGCTGTCTTTTCGCGATTTCCGGTGAAATGACATATTTTCGGAAGGAAGACCACTAGGCGAAAGTTGTCCGGAATGGCGTGTTTAAGCTAAAAAAAAGATGGTGTGAAGGTTAAAGCTCGTTTGCAAATTCTGGAACCAATACAACAAATCCGGGCAATAGAAAATACGCGAGTATTCTCCGATTTAAAGCTTCTATGGTTTTTGACGTATGAAGTATGTAAAGTTATGATTTTTAATTGCATAAAGTTATGATTTTTAATTACATAAAGTTATGATTTTTAGTTATGTAAAAATATCATTTTTGGTTAGTTAAAAATAGGATTTTTATCGTAGGAAGGAAATATTTTTAGCAAGATTAAAAATATGATTTTTAACTAGTGTATGACATAGAAATGTTTTTTTATAAAGATAAAAATATGATTTTTAGCCTATGTATGCTGTTTATAAAATAGACAAGTTATGAAATAATTATTCGATAGTTAAAAATATGTTTTTTAACTTATGCATGTTATTTACAAAATAGACATGCGGGATTCCTGGGGAATATAAGATTAACAATCAAAGATTGACGCAGTGGAAACCCAAGGTGAGAACTTCTCACTATAATTTTCTTATACAGTTATTTATTTTATAACTGCATATATGAATTGTTCCCCGTCGTCCACAGACCATGGACGACTTGTTTGATTGTTTGGTTTGGTCGATTAGATTATTTGGTTGAATTTGGTTGTTTGGGTGAAATGAATTGATTAGAATTGTTATGTGTGTATGGCGCGAGCCAATATCAGGAGAGGGGTAATGCTAGACATTACCCGATTTTGATATCGCGCCGTTATGCCGCCAAAATTTTCTAAAATATGTTAGAACAATAAAAATATCATTTTTATTGTATAAATGAGCTGAATAGAGTATTCATGTGTTGAATAAGTTATTTTATCGTTAAAAATATAATTTTTAACGTTGATATGAATAAAATAGATATTCATTTACAAACGGACGATTTGTTTATGTACACACATTTGACTGATATTGATTGAGATGATAAATTTTACACATCGCCCAACTGCACAAATAATATTCAATATTTGTTGGTTGAAACCCCACACGGGTGTTGGGATGATATTTAACGTACACTAATCCCGACTGTTTAGTTGTATGTCAATCGATAGGTTGACAGACTATTATAAGCGTTAAATATTTATATTTACTGCTTATACAGTGTAGAGTGCACTCTGGATGATGGATGATTATTTATCACTGTTGTTGTATACATGTGTTGTATGAAATCCATATAATAACATTATATGGTAATTGACCGTGTCTGATTCCAGTTCAGAAAGAATGAATATTTTAAAATAACGAATATTTTATAATAATGAATATTTTAAAAATAATATTCAGTAAAAGATCAAAATCTGATTTTGATGTCTAATTTGGAATGGTTTTAAAAATAACCAAAAATTTCCAATACGAGAATTGGGATGGATTTGAATCGAACGTATCTTCGGAATATTTCGATATTGGATTCCGTGATTATACGGGTATTGTGGAAGAATTTGGAAGATATATATCGTTATTCCAATACGATATTTGTTGGTTTCAGAATTTGATATTGAATATAACCCGATATATTTTCTATTTAGAGCCTTATATTTAATATCAAATTGGATTTTGAGTTTGTCGTGAATGGTATCTTTAATAATACTATTCTTGAACCGAATGGAGTTAAGAAAATTAGAAACTGACTGGAGATTAGTTAAGTTGAATGGTTTCTTGGGTATTGATCTGATGTTGGTTTCGGCCTTCGGGGTTAATACTTAGGGAATTGTTCTCTTACTAATTTACGGTTAGAGACTGATGGGATTTTGGGTTTGTCGTGAATGGTGTCTTCATTAACACTGTTCTTAAACCTAGTTGAGAAAAGATTAAATCTTTTTATTTAGATTTAATGAAGTATACCAATTAATTAATATTTAATTGGAACTGAATTGAAATTGATCTTTGGGTTTATCGTGAACGGTGTTTTGAATAACACTTGTTCTTTAACCCGATTAACAATGGTATATGATTTTGGGTTGTCGTGAATGGTATCTTTAATAATACTATTCTTAGACCCAACGGAGTTAAGAAAATCAGAAACTAACTGGAGATTAGTTAAATTAAATAGTTTCCTGGGTATTGATCTGATGTTGGTTTCAGCCTTCGGGGTTAATACTTAGGGAATTGTTCACTTGCTAATTTACAGTTAAAGGCTGATGGAATGGAATGTGATTTTGGGTTTATCGTGGACCGTGTTTTCAATGACATTGGTTCTTTAACCCAATTAAAGACAGGATATGATTTCCCAAGTTAAATAATCATTAATATTGATTTTTGGGAAGATTAAAACCAAGTGGAGTTTTAATGAATCTTTAATTAGATTGAAATGATCGAGAATGGAGTATCGCCAGTTTTGCTCCTAGCGATAGTTAAATCTTTAATTAGATTTGAACGGGAAATGGTAATTAATTTACCAATAACACCGTGGTGTTAGTTATGGGGTAATACCGGTTTTGCTCCATGGGATGAATAGGTTGGGATTGGGAAATTAAATAAATGATTACTTCGGTAAGATGCGCTAATCCCGACTAGTTTGGAAAACCATAACATGGTTTGAACTGACATCCAAAGGAAGATTAAAGAATAAATTTTAAAGAATTTAACTTTGATAAAATTAATGGGAACCTTTCCCAAAGAAGGTGAATATTTGAATAAAAGAATATTCAGAATTGGAATGAGGCGTATGTTGTGTTTTTATAACACTTGTTTATTATATACGCGAGTTATTCGGAAAGGCCGGATTTATACCCATTCTGAATAACTGATTCGACGATATGTCGACGATGAAGACGGTGGTTGAAGACCGGAGGTCTTCACATCGTTTGGATGATTACTGATGTCTTGATTGGGCTGTACACCCAAAACGAGGTAATAAGTGGTGATCGTCCAGACGTACTTGGAGATCGATGGATATGCGAGGACCTCTCTCCTGTATTGGACATACGGGAGAGGAATAAGGTGCCTTCGGTTTCGTTCAGACCCAGAACGAACTTGTAAATGGATTGTGTGTCTGACATTGGATTTTATTCTGTGTTGATTGATTTCTATTACATATATATATCTGTTTGGCGGCGGAGAATTTATTCTCTTGCTTAACGTCCTTCTCTGAGACGTACGAGCTCAGAGGTTATATATCGATAGATATCAGTCGCATGGCATGAATTGCCTATGTGGCATGCTGAGACGCAGTGATCAAGGCTTTTTTTGAAAAGAAGAGTCTTGTGGTTGATGATCAAAGCACGACTTTAATACATCGTAGCTTTGTGTATGACGTTAATTCGCGATCCTCACACCTCAGTATGAGTCAAAAACGGGATAAGGGAATGCAGTGAGTGCATGACGTTTCTTTCTAGCTATGGGTGGTGTCAGCGTTTTACAAGCCCTGACATTTATATTATTTTTATCTATGTGGTTGTTGGATTGCGAGGCGCCTCGATTATATCGGCCTCTACGGAGCCGATGGATAGGTCCGATAGGACCGGGAAACGTGTGTTTAGGAATTGTCAATCCTCAAACGTAAGGGAGGACCGGCACTGCAGGATCCAGGGGCTGCCCAGAGTGCGTAGTCCCGAGGCATTTGCTAGAGTGTCTCGAAGCGGTTAGGAGTACATCCCTTGCCTAGACTCATGACGGAAATCTAATTTCCAATACGTGACATTTCAGTTTTATTTGTAGAGCCTAGTATTGGCGACATGATAGATGGTACCCATGCCGCCTATGATTGATACATTTATATTTGAAGTTGTTTTATATCAAAATGATTTGTTTTAAACATACCAAACATGTTTGGCTATTATAAGGTAAAACCCTATCCTCCGGCTTGCGTTGCATTGTGTGATGGGACCTGGGTCTTATAATAGCTTCATTTTTCCAAAAAGCATTGCGTTGTTTATTCTATGCACTGGTATTCTTGGGAGGAAACCCGTTCCGTGTTATACGGCGTGGTCCTTTGAATTACTCTATTTTGAAGTAAAGATTTAATAATTGTTTTAGTTCTCACACCAGTCACATGACTAACCTGGAGTTTATTGTTTTAACCTAAACTCTGGGAGCCCATATTTTCCACACGGGCAGCTAGTAGTTTTGGTTTTGCAGATTTATATTCACAGGATCCTGATTTACAGCTGAAGCGATATTCGGAAAGCTCTGTATCCGTGTATTACTTTCAGTTGTGTTTTGTATTATTTTCCGCTGCTATGTAATGTAATTTAAATCTCTGATATTTCTTTGATGTATAATATTTATTCATACTCTGTATATTCTTGTATTCTGATGGAATTGTTGTAATAAGCAATGAAATGTTCTTCTGTTTGTGTTCTGATTCGTCTTGTTCTCAACTCAATCCGTGCTTTCCTTCACGGGGAAGTTCGATCGTTTCATGTAAATAATTGAATTTTGACTTGTAGGATTAGGGCTTGTTAAGTAATTAAAAGCTAAATTCTATATAGTTCATAACTTATAGATTTATCAATTTCAACTGCATGCAACAGTTCAACAGATTTTGTGTAGTAGATTTATCAAATTTCCATAGTCCAATAAATTTAGACTTCTACATTTATCAATTTCAGTTGCATGCAACAGTTGAACAAATTATGACTAGTAGATCAATTATTTTTGACTTCTATTATTATGTAATATAAAGCTAAATTCCATAAAAGAATCAATTTAGAATTGTACATTTATCAATTTCAACTACAAATTATTATAATGAAATGATAAGTTCAGTGGTATATAGATTAATGTGGATCCTTTTCAATTGGTACTTATTATATAAAATAAAGATAAAATTGAACATTTCACAAATCTATTTATATTGGCCTGCATATTTATCATTTTTGAACTGCTACTTACTCTAATAAAAAGCTAATTTCATTGTTATATAAATCTATATTTTCTTGCATATAGTATAAAGTTAAATTTCAATAGTTGTTTGATTTATCCCCTTTATATTGCAGTCTATCATCAAATTTAAAGCTAAATTCAACCATTCAGTTTATTATGACTTCTACGTTCACACTTTTATGCGGTTAGCTACTATTAAATTAAAGATAAATTCAGTATATCTTTTATTTCTATGTATAAAATTATCTTATTGTGCAGGTAATTAATCAACTTTCCATAGTCAAATAAATTTTGATTTGTATATTTATCAACTTTAGTTGCATGCAACAGTTGAACAAATTATGACTTGTAGATTAATCATTTTTGACTTCAATTATTATGTAGTATAAAGCAAAATTCCATAAAAGAATTAATTTAGATTTGTACAATTATCAATTTCAACTGCAAATTATTATAATAAAACGATAAGTTCAGTGATATATAGATTAATCCTTTTCAATTGGTACTTATTATATACAATAAAGATAAAATTGAACATTTCACAAATCTATTTATATTGTCCTGCATATTTATCATTTTTGGACTGCTACTTACTCTAATAAAAAGCTAATTTCAAGGTTATATAAATCTATATTTTCCTGCATATAGTATGAAGTTAAATTTCAATAGTTGTTTGATTTATCCCTTTTATATTGCAGTCTATCATCTAATTTAAAGCTAAATTCAACCATTCAGTTTATTATGACTTATACATTCACAATTTTATGCAGCTAGGTACTATTAAATTAAAGATAAATTCAATATATCTGTTATTTCTATCTATAAATTTATCTTATTGTGCAGGTAATTAATCAATTTTCCACAGTCAAATAAATTTCGATTTGTATATTTATCAACTTCAGCTGCATGCAACAGTTGAACAAATTATGACTTGTAGATTAATCGTTTTTGACATCTATTATTATGTAATATAAAGCTAAATTCCATAAAAGAATTAATTTAGATTTGTACATTTATCAATTTCAACTGCAAATTATTATAATAAAATGATAAGTTCAGTGATATATAGATTAATCCTTTTCAATTGGTACTTATTATATAAAATAAAGATAAAATTGAATATTTTACAAATCTATTTATATTGGCCTGCATATTTATCATTTATGAACTACTACTTACTCTAATAAAAAGCTAATTTCAAGGTTATATAAATTTATACTTTCCAGCATATAGTATGAAGTTAAATTTCAATAGTTGTTTGATTTATCCCTTTTATACTGCAGTCTATCATCAAATTTAAAGGAAAATTCAACCATTCAAATTATTATAACCTATAACTTCACACTTTTATACAGCTAGTTACTATTATATTAAAGATAAATTCAGTATAACTGTTATTTCAATCTATGGATTTATCTTATTGTACAGGTAATTAGTGCATTCAATTTATTATGACCTATACATTCATATTTTATAACTGTTAACACTATTTTTATTTTACAGGTTCAAATTGATGAAGATATATCAGATTTTGAATCATCCCAAGAAGAAAAAACAGAAACAAAAAAGGAGACAAGTAAAAGAGCAAAAAGAAAATCAAACTGAGCTATATGATGAAAAACAACATGAAGAGCTGAATACAAAGCAAGCTAAACACTGCAATGCAAACAAACCTGAAGTGCACAATGAAAACCAACCTGAAATGAATGCTGAAAACCAACCTAAAGCGAATGCTGATAACCAACCTGAAGAAAATGCTGGAAACCAACCTGAAGCGAAGAATTCAAAAAAAAAGACAAAAATGAAGGAAAAAAAAAGAGGTAGAACCACAATCCATTACCATAACAGAATATGACATTGCTGAAGATGTTCAAGTCGAAATCATCAACAATACTTATAGGTGCAATTTGCGAGGTATTTTTAAGATGATACAACTTATCAAATCAAAAGGTTATTTTATAGAAAATCAGTTAGAGTTTCTAAGGAAAACACCGTTTAAAACCTTTATTAGAATGTTCTACGAAGGTCATGTTAATACAATGGATTTTGGTAAATGTGCAAGGAATTTAGATGCATTAATTACTTGCTATTCAATTGACAAAGGAATATTTGAAATTGGAGGAGAATTTATGGAAGTGACAGTAGATGATATAAGTTTGATTTTTGGAATGCCAAAATTTGGAAAAAGCTTATTCCCTTTAGGACCAATAGGCTTTACTAATTTAGATGAGAATGAACAACAATTCATTACAAGGAACTTTGGAGAATGTGGGTTTATATCAAGAGATATTATTGAAAAAGGAATCAACCAACTATTGGAAATCAAAGATTACAAAGATGAAAAAGATCTCCCGCTTCTCATAATAATGCATCTTCTAATAACATTCTTTTTTCCAAACAACCAAAGGCTACTACGATGGGCATTTGTTCCGTATATCCTTAATTTGAGAAAGATGAATTCCATCTCATGGCCATCATTATTGAAGGAAAGCATCACTAAAAGTTTAACTCACTTCAAAAAATCAACAAGGAACATTTCTGGCTGTGTAATGCTTACACTGGTATGTACAAGTAAATTTAATTTTAAACAAAATTACTACAAATTAACTTTGTTTCTCCATTATAATAGTATTGGTTATGTGAGCATGTAAAAATTGTTATCCCCAAAAAAATTACCGACTCCACATTACCAAGAGTAGCTAAATGGAATCTTAGCATATTGAGACACAGGATATCATATGATGGTCTGAAATACTTGCCAAAATCAAAGGCACTTTAAACTATTTAGTTCTCTATTAATACTTCCAATTTTAAATATTGGTTCAAAATGATCACAAGCTTTACTGTTTTTATTATTAAAAATGACATCTTTTTTTTTGTATGCGATCTATTAAAAGTACTGTTGTTTTCTATATCATACTGTACTTTATATATAACTTATACTATTCTACATTCTTATACAAATCTCACAAATTATTCGCTAACAATTTTTTGATCAACTAGAATTTATTTTCTTAAATTCAAGCAATCAAAATCGATCATATTTTAAATGTGTTGTCTACCTAACAATAAATCAGTCCCATTTTATCATACACTAAGTTGTACACTGTGAAGCTGCCAAATAGAAGATGGCTTTCTACCTCGATTTTTTTTTAATTTTTATTGCTAATTTAACCTACTTTGTCTGAATAAATAATGTTGAAAAAAAAAATAGCTGCATATGCTAGTATATGCCAGTATATACATGCATATGTTTTCCAGTATATGTCGGGATATCATTTCAATTATATACACACATATTGTTTTCCATTATATGCCAGTAAAACAGTAGTCACACTATATGCAATATATAATCCTAAATTTTTATGTACAACTCAACAAGAAGGTGCTAAATGTCACTGATTATGAGAAAAGACTGCCTGAAGAAGTAGAAGATAGTGATGAAACAAGAAGTTCAGAAGACAGCCAAAATTTGAAATTACAAACAAATAGTTTGGGACAGCAAAATATGATGCAATATCAAATTCAGCAATTGGAATCAAAGCTAAAGGATATGCAAAAACAATTATCTGATGAAATTGAATTAAGAAAGAAAAAAATACTTGGAGATTATGAAGCTGCTGAAAGAAAATCAAATTTTAGAAAAAAAACTTAATACTCCAGAAAGTGCCAACAGCAATGACAACACAAAACAATTACGTCTATACAGTGACAAACTCACGAATGTTACACCACAAACATTCATGTTGATTAGCACTCAAGAAGACACCGAATTCATGGAGTCAGAAACACCAACTCCAAATAAAAAGGAAGACCAAAACCAACAAAATGAAGAAATCAACATTGCAAATGCAGACAAAGTGATAGTGAAACAATCTTCAATGATTCAACGAATCAAAACAAAAGGAAAAAGAGCAAAAAAAAAAGAAGATTTGGATTTTACATATGAGAAACCGAAAAGAAAAAGGAAAAACAGTAAGACAAATGAAGATGGTAAAGACATACAGACAGAAATTATTGACGTCGAAAAAATTGCTACACCAGAAACTGAATCTACACTGCCAACAAGAAGCTTGGAAGGCTCTCATCTTCAACTTTTGGAGTATTCAAAAATGTCTGCTATTCAATCTTTTTTTTTTTTTACTATGTAGGTGAATTAAAGTACCTATAACAACCCATTCAATTTAAATCCAAAAATAAATTACAAACTAACTATTTCACTAACATTTTACTTGTTACTTTTACAGTGCAACAGCTTGGGAAGATGAAGTTGGAAAGGAACTTATAATTGTCAACAGAAAAGAAATTGAAGACCTTTTACTAGGATCTTTCATCAGCGGTCAAGTAATTTTTTTCTACTACAAAATGAATGTATGTATGAAAAAAAAGACCTTTTACCAGGATATTTACTATGGGTACACGTATATACTATGTACTATTATTGGCAAAAGTACTAAAGTGTTAAGTACATGTACACTATGTTTTGTTGTCAGGATAAAAAAACAATAATTTTATAACTATATTCACTTCAAAAACTTGTAATCATAAGCTTATGTCATCAAGGAATAAAGTAATATGATTGTGTATAATAACTAAATTTCTAAGTAAAATATCCAGTCTCAAATACAACAGCTCTATATGATTTGAAAGTAATTGCTACTGTTACCATTATTAGTTAGAAAATAATAGATGCAAACTACAAAAGAAAGAAGAATATGTTACTACACATTTAATGTAGACAAATTCACCAAAAATGCTTTGTAATAGCTAAAAGCCAAGATTCAAGTAGCTTCCATTATAAATCTGATATGAGTTAAAGATTCTTTCCTTAAGTAAGATCATCAGGATTTATCGACTACTGGATATTTCTCCATTATAAATGTATTGGACCATTAATACCACGTAGCTGCCCAACAAAACAAAGCACGGGTACACCTGACTTGTCTTTCCTTATGTTTCATGGTATTTTTTTGCTCCAGTTGTGTGAAAATTCTGTGATAGAAACATATGAAACACAAAACTTGTAAGTAAGCTCAGATGGAGGTCAGCTTCGTTTATCATTTTTCGTTAATACATGATTACTTTTTAAAAATGCACCACTCATTTTTGAATTGTTAAGACGGATCTCGAACTATACAGACACAGAATAGCACAACCTATACAGTGCCATATTGAATATCATAATATGACATAAGAAGATATTTCTTTGCACTGTCATATTGCAATATATAATGTATTAATCAAAATAAAAGAAATTTTATTTTTTTATTTGCAGGTGATAGACTGGTTTCTGCAAAAGCTATACAAAACCAAACACAAATACTATTTCACGACGACTATGACAATAAGATTTCTTAATATCTTCATTAGTATGCATACAATTATTGATAAACTAACAAGCTAAAACAATCAAAATTTATTTCATTAGAAAGCACTGACAAAAAATTATGAAAACATTACAAAGCATCTTGTCATCCCAAAGATAGAAGAAATTGTCAGTGATGAATTTGCAGACACTATATTTTTTCCATTGCACCAAGGTGTACACTGGACATTAGTAACTCTTGACTACACAACCATGGAATGGAAACACTGTGATTCTCTGAGACCTATGAGATCAAATACATATACAAATCCAAACTACAAGCAAGCACAATTAATGGTAAGATATACATACTGCTACTATGTTTATTTGTTCATAACATAAGCATTAATATCATTTTACTAATCATTGCACAGAGGAAGAGTAGAAAAGTACATTCAGGAAGCATGGAACAAAAATCAAATCAAAAAGAAAATGACACCAAAAAAGAAGATCGATCAACCAAATTGTCCACAACAACCATCTACATCGTAACATCTTTCCTTATATTTTTTTTTTAAATTCTTTGAAATGCATATTAATATACTAACCAAGTTATAGACAAAACAAAATTATATTTAATATCTACACTATTCCATACATGTAAGATACACACAAAAGCATGCAAAAACACAGCAATATATCATTTCTTAATACGTTTCTATCCTTATGTGTGCATGCGTATGTGTGTGTCCGCACATGTGTGTGATTATGTCACTTCCGTTGTCTTTTGTTACATTGACCTGTACTGCAATTAAACATGTTTGCATGCATTCTATGTAACACAACATGTACAATATCAATAAACATAACTACATTAACTAGCATTAAACATCAGTCAGCACTGTCCCTTCGGTTTACCTACATGCAGCATGCCTTCTGCATCGAATGCTTATTTCCATTTATCACTAGTGGAAGTCTGTTTATATTTACATTATCATCAACAATGTTTAGCTAGTCACATGTAATTGAAAAATATAAGAACTTCACGGATATCCTTGCCGAATTCCACATATTCCCTGAAAATATCAACTAACAGTATCATTTATTTGCAAAAAATATTCCACATGTTGGGTATTCCAGCCCATATTTGGCATAATTTTATGCAGGCATATTTGGCATAATTTTATGCAGGCATATTTGGCATATCTTTTTATGCAGGCCATGCTTAATTTGTGGGTGAGATTTATTGGTTTTGTCTTTTTCCCAGATTTGTTGTGCAAGCATGCCTTTTGTGCAACAATAACTTTTCTTTTCAAGAAAGACATTTGGGAGATTACTCACATTTTTGGTATGCACATTAAAAGAAAAGAGGGTTAATATAACCAGATCTGGTCACATATGGCAGTAGCAGTTTTTGGTCATTTATCATCTTCTTCAAGGTGTTTTGGTCTTCAAGATTGAGCTTTATTCTTGCTCGATTCACCGCTGGCCTGAGGTGCACACATAGGGTGTTCTCTTACACCTTTTTCATCTCTTATTGTTTTTGGATTCCGGTGATTAGAAGCGAATCTTTTGTAAACATTTTGGGGTTGTTTTCCCTTTTTGGTTTATCAATAAGAGAAGAGGGCAGACTCCTTAAGAGGTCTTGTGGTTTTTACTCTTCACATCGAAGAGGTTTTCCACGTATAAAATCTTGTGTCTTGCTATTTTACTTTCATCGTATCTTTTTTATTTGAATAGTGTGTTGATTGATTGTCTTGTGTGTGATATTGTGGGTGTAGCTTGAAGTAACCCCTAATCGATCCTATCAAATTGGTATCAGAGCTTGAGGTAGGTTATTTATCACACTATGGAGTCGAGCAGTCATAGCTCAATGATTAAGTTGACATCAACCAACTATTCTATTTGGAGACCTATGACGGAAGACTTGTTATATTGCAAGGATTTACATGACCCAATTGAAACCGTCACTAGTTCGAGTGGTATTATCTCTAAACCCGATAAAATGGAAGAGAATGAATGGATAAAGTTGAAAAGGAAAACTTTAGGAACCATTAGACAATGGGTTGACATTAGCATTTTTAACCATGTGTCACAAGAGACCGATCCATATGATTTGTGGAAGAAATTAAAAGGTTTGTATGAGAGGAAAACCGCCCATAACAAAGCTTCATCGATTAAAAGGCTTGTTAATCTAAAGATGAAAGGTGGAAAGTCAGTTTCTGAGCATCTTAGTGATTTCCAAGACATTATTAACAAGTTGACAACTATGAAGATCATCTTTGGTGATGAATTGCAAGCTTTGTTCTTATTGAGTTCTTTGCCAGATAGTTGGGAAACTTTAGTTGTGACCATTAGTAATTCAGCTACCGATGGTGTGCTATCTTTGGATGTGATCAAAGAAAGCATGTTTAATGAAGAAATTAGAAGAAAGGAGATTGGAGTTGACAATTCACAAGCTCTTGTTGTGGAGAATAGAGGAAGAAGCAAGAGCAAAGGACCCAAAGGCCGTGATAACTCAAGAGGAAGATCCAAGTCTAGTGACGGAAAGAATCACTTCATATGCAACTATTGCAAGAAGCCTGGCCATATTAAAAAGTATTGCTTTCGTTGGAAAAGAGAACATGGGAAGAAGAATGATTTTCAGAAAGAAGGCGATGATAAAAATGTTGCAGCAGTAGCCTCTAAAAGTGATGATGATGTCACTTTAATTTGCGCAACTAGTGAATGTCATCATGTTAGCAGTACAGATTCTGAGTGGCTGGTTGATACAGGTGCTTCATATCATTGTGTTCCTAAGAGAGAGTATTTTTTGAATTATCAAGCAGGTGATTTTGGCAGTGTCAAAATGGGTAACCAGAGTTCAGCAAGCATTGTTGGGATAGGTGATATTCGTGTGAAGACTAATGTTGGATGCATGCTTACATTGAAAGGTGTATGCCATATTCCGAATTTGCGTCTTAATTTGCTTTCAGCTCATATTCTTGATCAAGAAGGCTTTCGTCACACATTTGAGAGTGGCAAGTGGAAATTATCCAAGGGATCCATGACAATTGCAAGAGGCGAGTTGTGTTGTTCTTTGTACAAGACATATTTGACTGTATGTTTTTGTAACAACCCGAAAATCTGAGCTAGTTTTTTTTTTTTTTTGGCAATTTTAATGAATTTTGAATATTTAAAATGGGTTATTTTAAATAATATTGACGAAAAATTTATTTTGAATATAATTCGAACGTATATATTATATTGATCGCCGTTAGAATATAAATAATTATTTTAAATTATAAAAGGAATTGAAAATGGCGCGGTAGTTCGATAATTCGATTTCAAACTTCAAATGAATGTACCGGGTGCAAAATAAATCGGAATTTAATGAAACCAAAAATAATAGAATCTAATTGAGAATATCTTTCCAACGAATCCGAAGAATTAAGATTTCATAGCGGGAATCAAAAGATATGTCCAAATGAATTTTCAGAATAGTCGCTATGGAATTTCGGCCCTTAAAAATAACCATTTTGCAAACGACCTCGGATTTCAACGAAACCACTTTTGTTGGATCCGTTGTGTCAAGTTATTGCTAGATTCCAATTTGCATAATTTTTCGAATCAATATGTGAGCGTGGCAAAGGAAAACGCGTTTGACCAGTTTAAGTTGATTTTAATCGACTGGAAAATTGCCATTTTTCAAACGGTCTCAGAATCTGACGAAACTAGTTTTGTTAGGACCGTATCGTCAATACGAAGCTAGAAAATATTTTTGTGGAATTTTTCAAGTTAGTATATGACCCCAGTAAATTGAAATGCGCGTTCAAATTCAATATATAGAGTTATATGTTGATTTTGACGAAAACTGATCGAAACGATCGAATTGGCCTTCGTTACATATCCCATTGTGTTCGGAACGGGGGTAATACGCTGGGGACGACAAGCGGTGGGTTTCGTTTTGTGTTCGGAATAAAAAGTTACTTTTTGGATTTTAAAATAATTAAAAAATATATATTATATAATAAGGCCTCAACCCCTCCTTTCTCTCTCACTTCCAGCTCAGAAATCGATTAAAGAAAAAAAATAAAAACCCTAAAACTATCGTTGCCCCCCCCCCCCCCGATCTGACCTCACCACCGTCCGCCGCCTCTACCTTCACCTCGCCGTGCCTCAGGCGAAGGCCCCATCCAGTCCTCGATCGGCGCGAGAACACCCAGCACCCCCCAACGACGATCTCCGGCGAAGCCTTCTGGTGCGGGCCCCTCTGCGCCGCCGCGCGCTGCCAGTGAGGCGCAGCCGCCTTCGGCTTCCCCCCTTCCTCTTCTGATGATCCTCCGTACGACTCTCTCCTCCCCTTCTTCTTCTCCGACTGCGCCTCCTCGCTCCCCCTTAATCAGCCTCCCCGCGCCCTCTTCTCCTGCCTCTCCTCCAACTAATCGAGCCCGCAACCCAAAGCAGTCACCAGCGAGCAAGAAACCCCCCCCCACTCCTCCTTAAAGCAATGTAAGCCCTTTTATTTATTTTGTTTTGTTTAATTAATTTTTGCAATTAAAAATTTGAATTTTTATATTGTAGAAGGATAAAAATATAATCTTTTATATTGTAAAAGTATAAAAATATAATCTTTTATATTGTAGAAGGATAAGAATATAATCTTTTATATTGTAGAAGTATAAAAATATAATTTTTATATAGTATAGATACTAAAAATATAATTTTTATAAAGTAGGGATTATAAAGATATAGTTTTTATAAGGTAGAGAATATAAAAATACGATTTTTTATATAAGTGGTAGTGGAATAAAAATTTGATTTTTGTAGGAGTAGAGAATTAAAAATATGATTTTTATATAATAGAGATAATAAAAATATGATTTTAATTTATGGAATGAAGCAATAAAAATATAATTTTCATTTGAACAGCGTGAAAAGACTATATTGGAATTACAAGTGGATTCAGGCGATTCAGCAGTTCAAAAGCAAAGCACGGCGGAGTGGAACCCTCTGTGAGAACTTCTCACTTTTGATTTGCTTTTCTTGTTAATAATATATATTAGGATGCTGATGGTGTTTAGTAGCACCCGACACCCGTCGTCCACAGACCATGGACGGCTTGTATGCTTAGTTGTTTTGTTTGATTTTGATGTGTAGTTGATTGTGTGATGTGAAATGAAATAAAATATTTATATAGAAAATAAATATTGTATAGTTAAAAATAGAATTTTTAACGTATATATAAAATGAAATAAATAGTTATAAACAAATCGGACGATTTGTTTATATACACATATTTGACTGATATTGATTGGGACGATAAATTTTACACATCGCCCAACTGCACAAATAATATTCAGTGTTTGTTGATGTGAAACCCCACACGGGTATTGGGATGATATTTGAAGTATACTAGTCCCAATAATTAGTTGTGTGTCGATCGATAGGTTGACAGACAGTTGTGATGTGCACTTTTGATGATGGTTGATTATTTATCGTTGCTATTATATACATGTGTTGTATGGAATCCATATAATTAACATTATATGGTAATTGATTGGGCCTCATTTCAATTGAGAAAATGAAGAATATTATAAAATAAGGTTCATGTGTTGACAGTACTCATTTGTTAAGATTAGTCAAGTGTTGAAAGAAATATAGATTCATGTGTTGAATAGAACAAATATTCATTTGTTGAATAGAATAACGAAGTGATTGAAATATATAAAGCCGTGTTGATTAGTGATGCGCCATTTTGACGCGAACGATATTTATATCGATTTTATTCGTTTTATAATGAATATTGAAATGAGATTTAAAAATCGAATATTTAGAAAATGAATTCGAATTGAATTGAATATAAAATAAATTCGAATTAAATAAAATGGAAATGAATTCGAATTGAATTGAAATCAAATGGAAAACGAATTTATAAGTGAATATTCAATTTTGATATAAAATTGAAATGGAAGTTGAAACTGTTTTTGAAACAAATTTAAAATGAATTATAAAATTCATTTTAAATGGAAATCAACGAAATATATATTATATATATTATATATACAATATAATGGCCTGAATAGAACGCGCCGCGCTGCGGTAGTTCGTGAATTTCGACCATTGATTCGTGCGGACATTGCGGGAGATCCGACCGTCGGATTCTCGTCAAACTGGGACCGTTGGGTTCGTATCGAAAAGAGCTTTTCAACGAATATTAGAAATGTGAAATCTAACGGTTGGATTTGGAGATATGTCCAAATCAATTTCAGAAAAGGTCGTTGTAAGTGCAGTTCGATGGCCGTTGATGGAAATCGACTGTACGGGCCTTGATAAATTTATTAAAAATATCTATAATTTGTGTAAAATCATAAGAAGTGATTTGTGAAGAATTGGGATGAAAACTCCATATTTGAAAAGATAAAAATAGATTTTTATCGAAATGAACTAGTTTTGAACTAGAATTAAAATCAATTTATTTTAGAAATAAATAAATTGAATTTGAAAGTGGTTTTAAAAATAATCGGAATTCGATATTGAATATAAGCCGATATATTCAGAGCCTTGTATTTAATATCAAATGTGATTTGGGTTTGTCGTGAATGGTGTCTTCATTAACACTGTTCTTAAGCCCAGTTGAGAAAAAGATTGAATCTTTCTATTTAGATTTAATGAAGTGTATCAATTAAATATTATTTAATTGGAATGGAATTTAAAAGTAATTTTGGGTTTATCGTGAATCGTGTTTTAGATGAAATTGGTTCTTTAACCCAATTAAAGACAGGATATTGATTTATGGGAAAATTAAAACTAAGTGGAGTTTTGATGAATCTGAAATTAAATTGAAATGTGAATTGATAATTTAAATTATCAAATTTGGAAAGTGATCGAAAATGGGGTATCACCAGTTTTGCTCCAAAACGATAGTAAAAATCTTTAATTAGATTTAACGTGAAATGGTAATTAATTTTACCGATAGCACCGTGGTGTTAGATATGAAGTATGTCCAGTTTTACTTCATGGGATGAATAGGTTGGGATTGGGAAATAAAATAAATAATTACTTCGGTGTGGTTCGCTAATCCCGACCTGTTTGAAATGATATCCAAAGGAAGAATAAAGAATAAATTTAGAAGAATTTATCTTTGATAAAATTAATGGGAACCTTTCCCTAAGAATGTGATTTTGTGAATAAAAGAATATTCTGAATTGGAATGAGGCGTTTGTTGTGTTTGTGTAACATTTGTTTATTATATACGTGGGTTATTCAGAAAGGTCGGGTTTCTACCCATTCTGAATAACCGATTCGACGATATGTCGAAGATGAAGACGGTGGTTGAAGACCGGAAGTCTTCACATTGCTTGGGTGATTACTGATGATCTTGATTGGGCTGTACACCCAAGATGAGGGAATCAGTTGGTGATCGTCCAGACGTACTTGGAGATCGATGGATATGCGAGGAAAGTGCCTCCGGTTTCGTTCAGACCCAGAACGAACTTGTAAATGGACTGTGTGCCTGACATTGGATTTTATTCTATGTTGATTGATCTCTATTAAATATACATCTATTTGGCGGCGGAGAATTTATTCTCTTGCTTAACGCCCTTCTCTAAGACGTACGAGCTCAGAGGTTGTATATCGATAGACATCAGTCGCATGGAGTGAATTGCCAGTGTGGCATGCGTAAGTGGCAATTGATCAAGGCTTCTGTTGAAAAGCAAAGTCTTGTGGTTGATGATCAAAGCACAGCCTGTGTGGCATAGCTTTGTGTATAACGTGAATTCGCGAGCCTCACACCTCGGTATGAGTCAAAAAGGGGATACGGACCGTTGAGAGAACACGACGTTTCTTTCTAGCTATGGGTGATGTCAGTGACCTACCAGCCCTGACATTTATATACTTTTACATGTGTGGATGTTGGATGAGGCGCCTCGATATTAGGTCTGTTAGGACCGGGAAACGTGTGTTCAGGAATTGCCAATCCTCAAAAGTAAGAGAGGACCGGCCCAACCGATTCCAAGGATCATAGTGGGGTCCTCAGACATTTGCTAGAGTGTCTCGAACGGAGAGGAGCTTGCCCCTTGCCTCGACTCATGATGGAATCCAATTTCCAATACGAAATTGCGGATGTGATTGTATTACTAGTATGACGATATAATATATGGTAGCTATGCCGCCTAGGATTGATATTTATGATTGAATGTGCTTTTGAAACATATATGCACTAGTAATAATATCAAAAACTTTTGTTTTATACGTACCAAGCATGTTTGGCTATTATAAGGGAAAACCCTATCCTCCGGCTTGCGTTGCATTGTGTGATGGGACCTGGGTCTTATAATAGCTTCATTTTTCGAAAAAGCATTGCGTTGTTTGTTTATTGCACTGGTATTCGTGGGAGGAAACCCGTTCCGTGTTATACGGCGTGGTCCCTTGAATTACTCTCTTTTAAAATTGAATTAATAACTGTTTTAGTTCTCACACCAGTCACATGACTGACCTGGAGTTTATCGTTTTAACCTAAACTCTGGGTGCCCTTATTTTCGACACGGGCAACTAGTAGTTTTGGTTTTTGCAGATTTATATTCACAGGATCCTGATTTACAGCTGGAACGATGCTCGGAAAGCTGTGTATCCGTGTATTACTTCTAGTTGTGTTTCGTATTATTTTCCGCTGCTATGTAATTTATTGTAATCTCTGATATTTATCGAATGTATTTTATTCATTTATACTCTGTATATTCCGTTATTCTGATGGAATTGTTGTAATAGCAATGAAATGTTCTTCTGTCTGTGTTCTGATTTGTCCTGTTCTCATACGATCAGGGGTTTCGAACGGTCTTGGTCGGTTTAGCAATCGATTCAGATCGAGCGAAATTCCTTTCCGTCACATTTGGTATCAGAGCTTTGGTTTATAGAGCTCGAGAACAAGACACATTAGAACCATACGAAAGAATTCATCAGAAATTGGATTAGTAATATCCAATAAAGAATTACTCGTTAGAGATGGGATCAGTAGCATCCTAGAACGAGTGTGAAGAGTATATTTTTCAAATGAAACAAATTTTGTTTTGAAAATTCTAAATCGTTTTATACGTATTTGTATATTTATTTATTTTGAATTTGGACAATCCAATATATAAAGATTTTGCATATACGCTTCTTGAACGTATATTCGAAGTTTTAATATACTGGATAGATATAGAATCACACTCTAGTCGCCCGGAGATGGTACTGATGATAGCACGTGCATCATCAGTATTTATTTTCGTGTTTCGAAGGTGTGATATCTATATATTTCCATCAGACTGGTGTGAGAACCAAAATATAGCTAGAATATATTGTTATGATTTGGCATCAAAACATGATTTTCTGTATATATATCAAATTATGAATTTGTAACGTTAATCCACGAATTGATTGATGGTTGTGTTGTTTGTTTATTTGTTTGATATTTTGAACCATTACGCCTAATTGAACCAAATATTGAATTGTATTATAAATTATCTGAATTTGCACACATGTACATATATATACTTTGTACAGGTCATAGCAAGGAGGCTAGAGCAGTGGAATAAAATTGTTTGCCCGACAAATAGGTACATGTTTATTGTATTTCTTTAGTTTTGGGTGATTTTATGAGCCGCTTGGCTTTTTCTTTTTCTTTTTGATTGAAGAAGGCCATGGGAGGCTGTATGAAATATCCCGAAGTCCCAAGTGCAGGGGAGGTTATGGCGAAAATTTTCGAAAATTTAGGGTGTTAGCCAAATTTTTGAGAAATTTGAAAAGTTCTTAGAAACTGAAAAGTTGAAGAACTTAAGCCGTAGTGAAAATAGTGGAAGTTGAGTTGGTTTTTAAAACAACTTTCGGCTTCGTTCCTTTTCGGGGGACGAAAAGTTTTAAGTGGGGGAGATTGTAACAACCCGAAAATCTGAGCTAGTTTAATTTTTTTTTTGGCAATTTTAATGAATTTTGAATATTCAAAATGGGTTATTTTAAATAATATTGACGAAAAATTTATTTTGAATATAATTCGAACGTATATATTATATCGATCGCCGTTAGAATATAAATAATTATTTTAAATTATAAAAGGAATTGAAAATGGCGCGGTAGTTCGATAATTCGATTTCAAACTTCAAATGAATGTACCGGATGCAAAATAAATCAGAATTTAGTGAAACCAAAAATAATAGAATCTAATTGAGAATATCTTTCCAACGAATCCGAAGAATCAAGATTTCATAGCGGGAATCAAAAGATATATCTAAATGAATTTTCAGAATAGTCGCTATGGAATTTCGGCCCTTAAAAATAGTCATTTTGCAAACGACCTCGGATTTTGACGAAACCACTCTTGTTGGATCCGTGATGTCAAGTTATTGCTAGATTCCAATTTGCATAAATTTTCAAATCAACATGTGAGCGTGGCAAAGGAAAACGCGTTTGACCAGTTTCAGTTGATTTTAATCGACTGGAAAATGGCCATTTTTCAAACGGTCTTAGAATCTGATGAAACTAGTTTTGTTAGGACCGTATCGTCAATATGAAGCTAGAAAATATTTTTGTGGAATTTTTCGAGTTAGTATATGACCCCAGTAAATTGAAATGCGCGTTCAAATTCAATATATAGAGTTATATGTTGATTTTGATGAAAACTGATCGAAACGATCGAATTGGCCTTCGTTGCATATCCCATTGTGTTCGGAACGGGGGTAATACGCTAGGGACGACAGGCGGTGGGTTTCGTTTCGTGTTCGGAATAAAAAGTTACTTTTTGGATTTTAAAATAATTAAAATATATATATATATTATATAATAAGGCCTCACCCCCTCCTTTCTCTCTCACTTCCAGCTCAGAAATCGATTAAAGAAAAAAAATAAAAACCCTAAAACTATCGTCGCCCCCCCCCCCCCCCCCCGATCTGACCTCACCGCCACCCGCCGCCTCTACCTTCACCTCGCCGTGCCTCAGGCGAAGCCCCCATCCAGTCCTCGATCGGAGCGAGAACACCCAGCACCCCCCAAGGACGAACTTCGGCGAAGCCTTCTGGTGCGGGCCCCTCCGCGCCGCCGTGCGCTGCTAGTGAGGCGCAGCCGCCTCCGGCTTTTCCCCCTTCCTCTTCTGATGATCCTCCATACGACTCTCTCCTCCCCTTCTTCTTCTCCGACTGCGCCTCCTCGCTCCCCCTTAATCAGCCTCCCCGCGCCCTCTTCTCCTGCCTCTCCTCCAACTGATCGAGCCCGCAACCCAAAGCAGTCACCAGCGAGCAAGACCCCCCCCTCCGCTCCTCCTTAAAGCAATGTAAGCCCTTTTATTTATTTTGTTTTGTTTAATTAATTTTTGCAATTAAAAATCTGAATTTTTATATTGTAGAAGGATAAAAATATAATCTTTTATATTGTAGAAGTATAGAAATAAAATCTTTTATATTGTAGAAGGATAAGAATATAATCTTTTATATTGTAGAAGTATAAAAATATAATTTTTATATAGTATATATACTAAAAATATAATTTTTATAAAGTAGGGATTATAAAGATATAATTTTTATAAGGTAGAGAATATAAAAATACGATTTTTTATATAAATGGTAGTGGAATAAAAATTCGCTTTTTGTAGGAGTAGTGAATTAAAAATATGATTTTTATATAATAGAGATAGTAAAAATATGATTTTTATTTATGGAATGAAGCAATAAAAATATAATTTTCATTTGAACAGCGTGAAAAGACTATTTTGGAATTACAAGTGGATTCAGGCGATTTAGCAGTTCAAAAGCAAAGCACGACGGAGTGGAACCCTCTGTGAGAACTTCTCACCTTTAATTTGCTTTTCTAGTTAATAATATATACTAGGATGCTGACGGTGTTTAGTAGCACCCGACACCCATCGTCCACAGACCATGGACGGCTTGTATGCTTAGTTGTTTTGTTTGATTTTGATGTGTAGTTGATTGTGTGATGTGAAATGAAATAAAATATTTATATAGAAAATAAATATTGTATAGTTAAAAATAGAATTTTTAACGTATATATAAAATGAAATAAATAGTTATAAACAAATCGGACGATTTGTTTATATACACATATTTGACTGATATTGATTGGGACGATAAATTTTACACATCGCCTAACTGCACAATTAATATTCAGTGTTTGTTGATGTGAAACCCCACACGGGTATTGGGATGATATTTGAAGTACACTAGTCCCAATAATTAGTTGTGTGTCGATCGATAGGTTGATAGACAGTTGTGACGTGCACTTTTGATGATGGTTGATTATTTATCGTTGCTATTATATACATGTGTTGTATGGAATCCATATAATTAACATTATATGGCAATTGATTGGGCCTCATTTCAATTGAGAAAATGAAGAATATTATAAAATAAGGTTCTTGTGTTGACAGTACTCATTTGTTGGGATTAGTCAAGTGTTGAAAGAAATATAGATTCATGTGTTGAATAGAACAAATATTCATTTGTTGAATAGAATAACGAAGTGATTGAAATATATAAAGCCGTGTTGATTAGTGATGCGCCATTTTGACGCGAACGATATTTATATCGATTTTATTCGTTTTATAATGAATATTGAAAAGAGATTTAAAACTCGAATATTCAGAAAATGAATTCGAATTGAATTGAATATAAAATAAATTCGAATTAAATAAAATGGAAATGAATTCGAATTGAATTGAAATCAAATGGAAAACGAATTTATAAGTGAATATTCAATTTTGATATAAAATTGAAATGGAAGTTGAAACTGTTTTTGAAACAAATTTAAAACGAATTATAAAATTCATTTTAAATGGAAATCGACGAAATATATATTTTATATATAATATAATGGCCTGAATAGAATGCGCCGCGCTGCGGCAGTTCGTGAATTTCAACCATTGACTTCGTGCGGACATTGCAGGAGATCCGACCGTCGGATTCTCCACAAACCGGAACCGTTGGGTTCGTATCGAAAAGAGATTTTCAACGAATATTAGAAACGTGAAATCTAACGGTTGGATTTGGAGTTACGTCCAAATCAATTTCAGAAAAGGTCGTTGTAAGTGCAGTTCGATGGCCGTTGATGGAAATCGACTGTACGGGCCTTGATAAAATTATTAAAAATATCTATAATTTGTGTAAAATCATAAGAAGTGATTTGTGAAGAATTGGGATGAAAACTCCATATTTGAAAAAATAAAAATAGATTTTTATCGAAATGAACTAGTTTTGAACTAGAATTAAAATCAATTTATTTTAGAAATAAATAAATTGAATTTGAAAGTGGTTTTAAAAGTAATCAGAATTTGATATTGAATATAAGCCGATATATTCAGAGCCTTGTATTTAATATCAAATGTGATTTGGGTTTGTCATGAATGGTGTCTTCATTAACACTGTTCTTAAGCCCAGTTGAGAAAAAGATTGAATCTTTCTATTTAGATTTAATGAAGTGTATCAATTAAATGATATTTAATTGGAATGAAATTTAAAAGTAATTTTGGGTTTATCGTGAATCGTGTTTTAGATGACATTGGTTCTTTAACCCAGTTAAAGACAGGATATTGATTTGTGGGAAAATTAAAACTTAGTGGAGTTTTGATGAATCTGAAATTAAATTGAAATGTGAATTGATAATTTAAATTATCAAATTTGGAAAGTGATCGAAAATGGGGTATCACCAGTTTTGCTCCAAAACGATAGTAAAAATCTTTAATTATATTTAACGTGAAATGGTAATTAATTTTACCGATAGCACCGTGGTGTTAGATATGAAGTATGACCAGTTTTACTTCATGGGATGAATAGGTTGGGATTGGGAAATAAAATAAATAATTACTTCGGTGTGGTTCGCTAATCCCGACTAGTTTGAAATGATATCCAAAGGAAGATTAAAGAATAAATTTAGAAGAATTTATCTTTGATAAAATTAATGGGAACCTTTCCCTAAGAATGTGATTTTGTGAATAAAAGAATATTCTGAATTGGAATGAGGCGTTTGTTGTGTTTGTGTAACATTTGTTTATTATATACGTGGGTTATTCAGAAAGGCCGGGTTTCTACCCATTCTGAATAACCGATTCGACGATATGTCGAAGATGAAGACGGTGGTTGAAGACCGGAGGTCATCACATCGTTTGGGTGATTACTGATGATCTTGATTGGGTTGTACACCCAAGATGAGGGAATCAGTTGGTGATCGTCCAGACGTACTTGGAGATCGATGGATATGCGAGAAAAGTGTCTCCGGTTTCGTTCAGACCCAGAACGAACTTGTAAATGGACTGTGTGTCTGACATTGGATTTTATTCTGTGTTGATTGATCTCTATTAAATATACATCTGTTTGGCGGCGGAGAATTTATTCTCTTGCTTAACGCCCTTCTCTGAGACGTACGAGCTCAGAGGTTGTATATTGATAGACATCAGTCGCATGGAGTGAATTGCCAGTGTGGCATGCGTAAGTGGCAATTGATCAAGGCTTCTGTTGAAAAGCAAAGTCTTGTGGTTGATGATCAAAGCACCGCCTGTGTGGCATAGCTTTGTGTATAACGTGAATTCGCGAGCCTCACACCTCGGTATGAGTCAAAAACGGGATACGGACCGTTGGGAGAACACGACGTTTCTTTCTAGCTATGGGTGATGTCAGTGACCTACCAGCCCTGACATTTATATACTTTTACCTGTGTGGATGTTGGATGAGGCGCCTCGATATTAGGTCTGTTAGGACCGGGAAACGTGTGTTCAGGAATTGCCAATCCTCAAAAGTAAGAGAGGACCGGCCCAACCGATTCCAAGGATCATAGTAGGTTCCTGAGACATTTGCTAGAGTGTCTCGAACAGAGAGGAGCTTGCCCCTTGCCTCGACTCATGATGGAATCCAATTTCCAATACGAAATTGCGGATGTGATTGTATTACTAGTATGGCGACATAGTAGATGGTAGCTATGCCGCCTAGGATTGATATTTATGATTGAATTTGCTTTTGAAACATATATGCACTAGTAATAATATCAAACACTTTTGTTTTATACGTACCAAGCATGTTCGGCTATTATAAGGGAAAACCCTATCCTCCGGCTTGCGTTGCATTGTGTGATGGGACCTAGGTCTTATAATAGCTTCATTTTTCGAAAAAGCATTGCGTTATTTGTTTATTGCATTGGTATTCGTGGGAGGAAACCCGTTCCGTGTTATACGGCCTGGTCCCTTGAATTGCTCTCTTTAAAAATTGAATTAATAAATGTTTTAGTTCTCACACCAGTCACATGACTGACCTGGAGTTTATTGTTTTAACCTAAACTCTGGGTGCCCTTATTTTCGACACAGGCAGCTAGTAGTTTTGGTTTTTGCAGATTTATATTCATAGGATCCTGATTTACAGCTGGAACGATGCTCGGAAAGCTCTGTATCCGTGTATTACTTCTAGTTGTGTTTCGTATTATTTTCCGCTGCCATGTAATTTATTGTAATCTCTGATATTTATCGAATGTATTTTATTCATTTATACTCTGTATATTCCGGTATTCTGATGGAATTGTTGTAATAGCAATGAAATGTTCTTCTGTCTGTGTTCTGATTTGTCCTGTTCTCATACGATCAGGGGTTTCGAACGGTCTTGGTCGGTTTAGCAATCGATTCAGATCGAGCGAAATTCCTTGCCGTCACATTTGGTATCAGAGCTTTGGTTTACAGAGCTCGAGAACAAGACACATTAGAACCATATGAAAGAATTCATCAGAAATTGGATTAGTAATATCCAATAAAGAATTACTCGTTAGAGATGGGATCAGTAGCATCCTAGAACGAGTGTGAAGAGTATATTTTTCAAATGAAACAAATTTTGTTTTGAAAATTCTAAATCGTTTTATACATATTTGAATATTTATTTATTTTGAATTTGGACAATCCAATATATAAAGATTTTGCAAATACGCGTCATGAACGTATATTCGAAGTTTTAATATACTGGATAGATATAGAATCACACTCTAGTCGCCCGGAGATGGTACTGATGATAGCACGTGCATCATCAGTATTTATTTTCGTGTTTCGAAGGTGTGATATCTATATATTTAAATCAGACTAGTGTGAGAACCAAAATATAGCTAGAATACATTGTTATGATTTGGCATCAAAACATGATTTTCTGTATATATATCAAATTATGAATTTGTAACGTTAATCCACGAATTGATTGATGGTTGTGTTTGTTTGTTTATTTGTTTGATATTTTGAACCATTACGCCTAATTGAACCAAATATTGAATTGTATTATAAATTATCTGAATTTGCACACATGTACATATATATACATTGTACAGGTCATAGCAAGGAGGCTAGAGCAGTGGAATAAAATTGTTTGCCCGACAAATAGGTACATGTTTATTGTATTTCTTGAGTTTTGGGTGATTTTATGAGCCGATTGGCTAGCCGCTTGGCTTTTTCTTTTTCTTTTTGATTGAAGAAGGCCATGGGAGGCTATATGAAATATCCCGAAGTCCCCGATGCAGGGGAGGTTATGGCGAAATTTTTCGAAAATTTAGGGTGTTAGCCAAATTTTTGAGAAATTTGAAAAGTTTTTAGAAACTGAAAAGTTGAAGAACTTAAGCCGTAGCGAAAATAGTGGAAGTTGAGTTGGTTTTTAAAACAACTTTCGGCTTCGTTCCTTTTCGGGGACGAAAAGTTTTAAGTGGGGGAGATTGTAACAACCCGAAAATCTGAGCCAGTTTAAATTTTTTTTTTGGCAATTTTAATGAATTTTGAATATTTAAAATGGGTTATTTTAAATAATATTGACGAAAAATTTATTTTGAATATAATTCGAACGTATATATTATATCGATCGCCGTTAGAATATAAATAATTATTTTAAATTATAAAAGGAATTGAAAATGGCGCGGTAGTTCGATAATTCGATTTCAAACTTCAAATGAATGTACCGGGTGCAAAATAAATTGGAATTTAGTGAAACCAAAAATTATAGAATCTAATTGAGAATATCTTTCCAACGAATCCGAAGAATCAAGATTTCATAGCGGGAATCAAAAGATATGTCCAAATGAATTTTCAGAATAGTCGCTATGGAATTTCGGCCCTTAAAATAGCCATTCTGCAAACGACCTCGGATTTCGACGAAACCACTTTTGTTGGATCCGTGATGTCAAGTTATTGCTAGATTCCAATTTGCATAATTTTTCGAATCAATATGTGAGCGTGGCAAAGGAAAACGCGTTTGACAAGTTTCAGTTGATTTTAATCGACTGGAAAATGGCCATTTTTCAAATGGTCTCAAAATCTGACGAAACTAGTTTTGTTAGGACCATATCGTCAATACGAAGCTAGAAAATATTTTTGTGGAATTTTTCGAGTTAGTATATGACCCCAGTAAATTGAAATGCGCGTTCAAATTTAATATATAGAGTTATATGTTGATTTTGACGAAAACTGATTGAAACGATCGAATTGGCCTTCGTTACATATCCCATTGTGTTCGGAACGGGGGTAATACGCTAGGGACGACAGGCGGTGGGTTTCGTTTCGTGTTCGGAATAAAAAGTTACTTTTTGGATTTTAAAATAATTAATATATATTATATAATAAGGCCTCACCCCCTCCTTTCTCTCTCACTTCCAGCTCAGAAATCGATTAAAGAAAAAAAATAAAAACCCTAAAACTATCGTCGCCCCCCTCCCCCGATCTGACCTCACCGCCACCCGCCGCCTCTACCTTCACCTTGTCGTGCCTCAGGCGAAGCCCCCATCCAGTCCTCGATCGGCGCGAGAACACCCAGCACCCCCCAACGACGATCTCCGGCGAAGCCTTCTGGCGCGGGCCCCTCCGCGCCGCCGCGCGTTGCCAGTGAGGCGCAGCCGCCTACGGCTTTCCCCCTTCCTCTTCTGATGATCCTCCGTACGACTCTCTCCTCCCCTTCTTCTTCTCCGACTGCGCCTCCACGCTCCCCCTTAATCAGCCTCCCCGCGCCCTCTTCTCCTGCCACTCCTCCAACTGATCGAGCCCGCAACCCAAAGTAGTCACCTGCGAGCAAGAAACCCCCCCTCTCCGCTCCTCCTTAAAGCAATGTAAGCCCTTTTATTTATTTTGTTTTGTTTAATTAATTTTTGCAATTAAAAATCTGAATTTTTATATTGTAGAAGGATAAAAATATAATATTTTATATTGTAGAAGTATAAAAATATAATCTTTTATATTGTAGAAGGATAAGAATATAATCTTTTATATTGTAGAAGTATAAAAATATAATTTTTATATAGTATAGATACTAAAAATATAATTTTTATAAAGTAGGGATTATAAAGATATAATTTTTATAAGGTAGAGAATATAAAAATACGATTTTTTATATAAGTGGTAGTGGAATAAAAATTCGATTTTTGTAGGAGTAGCGAATTAAAAATATGATTTTTATATAATAGAGATAATAAAAATATGATTTTTATTTATGGAATGAAGCAATAAAAATATAATTTTCATTTGAACAGCGTGAAAAGACTATATTGGAATTACAAGTGGATTCAGGCGATTCAGCAGTTCAAAAGCAAAGCACGGCGGAGTGGAACCCTCTGTGAGAACTTCTCACCTTTAATTTGCTTTTCTAGTTAATAATATATATTAGGATGCTGACGGTGTTTAGTAGCACCCGACACCCGTCGTCCACAGACCATGGACGGGTTGTATGCTTAGTTGTTTTGTTTGATTTTGATGTGTAGTTGATTGTGTGATGTGAAATGAAATAAAATATTTATATATAAAATAAATATTGTATAGTTAAAAATAGAATTTTTAACGTATATATAAAATGAAATAAATAGTTATAAACAAATCGGACGATTTGTTTATATACACATATTTGACTGATATTGATTGGGACGATAAATTTTACACATCGCCCAACTGCACAAATAATATTCAGTGTTTGTTGATGTGAAACCCCACACGGGTATTGGGATGATATTTGAAGTACACTAGTCCCAATAATTAGTTGTGTGTCGATCGATAGGTTAACAGACAGTTGTGATGTGCACTTTTGATGATGGTTGATTATTTATCGTTGCTATTATATACATGTGTTGTATGGAATCCATATAATTAACATTATATGGTAATTGATTGGGCCTCATTTCAATTGAGAAAATGAAGAATATTATAAAATAAGGTTCATGTGTTGACAGTACTCATTTGTTGAGATTAGTCAAGTGTCGAAAGAAATATAGATTCATGTGTTGAATAGAACAAATATTCATTTGTTGAATAGAATAACGAAGTGATTGAAATATATAAAGCCGTGTTGATTAGTGATGCGCCATTTTGACGCGAACGATATTTATATCCATTTTATTCGTTTTATAATGAATATTGAAAAGAGATTTAAAAATCGAATATTTAGAAAATGAATTCGAATTGAATTGAATATAAAATAAATTCGAATTAAATAAAATGGAAATGAATTCGAATTGAATTGAAATCAAATGGAAAACGAATTTATAAGTGAATATTCAATTTTGATATAAAATTGAAATGGAAGTTGAAACTGATTTTGAAACAAATTTAAAACGAATTATAAAATTCGTTTTAAATGGAAATCAATGAAATATATATTATATATATTATATATATAATATAATGGCCTGAATAGAACGCGCCGCGCTGCGGCAGTTCGTGAATTTCGACCATTGATTCGTGCGGACATTGCGGGAGATCCGACCGTCGGATTCTTCTCAAACCGGAACCGTTGGGTTCGTATCGAAAAGAGCTTTTCAACGAATATTAGAAATGTGAAATCTAACGGTTGGATTTGGAGTTATGTCCAAATCAATTTCAGAAAAGGTCGCTGTAAGTGCAGTTCGATGGCCGTTGATGGAAATCGACTGTACGGGCCTTGATAAAATTATTAAAAATATCTTTAATTTGTGTATAATCATAAGAAGTGATTTGTGAAGAATTGGGATGAAAACTCCATATTTGAAAAGATAAAAATAGATTTTTATCGAAACGAACTAGTTTTGAAATAGAATTAAAATCAATTTATTTTAGAAATAAATAAATTGAATTTGAAAGTGGTTTTAAAAATAATCGGAATTCGATATTGAATATAAGCCGATATATTCAGAGCCTTGTATTTAATATCAAATGTGATTTGGGTTTGTCGTGAATGGTGTCTTCATTAACACTATTCTTAAGCCCAGTTGAGAAAAAGATTGAATCTTTCTATTTAGATTTAATGAAGTGTATCAATTAAATAATATTTAATTGGAATGGAATTTAAAAGTAATTTTAGGTTTATCGTGAATCGTGTTTTAGATGACATTGGTTCTTTAACCCAGTTAAAGACAGGATATTGATTTGTGGGAAAATTAAAACTTAGTGGAGTTTTGATGAATCTGAAATTAAATTGAAATGTGAATTGATAATTTAAATTATCAAATTTGGAAAGTGATCGAAAATGGGGTATCACCAGTTTTGCTCCAAAACGATAGTAAAAATCTTTAATTATATTTAACGTGAAATGGTAATTAATTTTACCGATAGCACCGTGGTGTTAGATATGAAGTATGACCAGTTTTACTTCATGGGATGAATAGGTTGGGATTGGGAAATAAAATAAATAATTACTTCGGTGTGGTTCGCTAATCCCGACTAGTTTGAAATGATATCCAAAGGAAGATTAAAGAATAAATTTAGAAGAATTTATCTTTGATAAAATTAATGGGAACCTTTCCCTAAGAATGTGATTTTGTGAATAAAAGAATATTCTGAATTGGAATGAGGCGTTTGTTGTGTTTGTGTAACATTTGTTTATTATATACGTGGGTTATTCAGAAAGGCCGGGTTTCTACCCATTCTGAATAACCGATTCGACGATATGTCGAAGATGAAGACGGTGGTTGAAGACCGGAAATCTTCACATCGTTTGGGTGATTACTGATGATCTTGATTGGGATGTACACCCAAGATGAGGGAATCAGTTGGTGATCGTCCAGACGTACTTGGAGATCGATGGATATGCGAGGAAAGTGCCTCCGGTTTCGTTCAGACCCAGAACGAACTTGTAAATGGACTGTATGTCTGACATTGGATTTTATTCTGTGTTGATTGATCTCTATTAAATATACATCTGTTTGGCGGCGGAGAATTTATTCTCTTGCTTATCGCCCTTCTCTAAGACGTACGAGCTCAGAGGTTGTATATCGATAGACATCAGTCGCATGGAGTGAATTGCCAGTGTGGCATACGTAAGTGGCAATTGATCAAGGCTTCTGTTGAAAAGCAAAGTCTTGTGGTTGATGATCAAAGCACAGCCTGTGTGGCATAGCTTTGTGTATAACGTGAATTAGCGAGCCTCAAACCTCGGTATGAGTCAAAAACGGGATACAGACCGTTGGGAGAACACGACGTTTCTTTCTAGCTATGGGTGATGTCAGTGACCTACCAGCCCTGACATTTATATACTTTTACCTGTGTGGATGTTGGATGAGGCGCCTTGATATTAGGTCTGTTAGGACCGGGAAACGTGTGTTCAGGAATTGCCAATCCTCAAAAGTAAGAGAGGACCGGCCCAACCGATTCCAAGGATCATAGTGGGGTCCTCATACATTTGCTAGAGTGTCTCGAATGGAGAGGAGCTTGCCCCTTGCCACGACTGTTGATGGAATCCAATTTCCAGTACGAAATTGCGGATGTGATTGTATTACTAGTATGGCGACATAGTAGATGGTAGCTATGCCGCCTAGGATTGATATTTATGATTGAATTTGCTTTTGAAACATATATGCACTAGTAATAATATCAAACACTTTTGTTTTATACGTACCAAGCATGTTTGGCTATTATAAGGGAAAACCCTATCCTCCGGCTTGCGTTGCATTGTGTGATGGGACATGGGTCTTATAATAGCTTCATTTTTCGAAAAAGCATTGTGTTGTTTGTTTATTGCACTGGTATTCATGGGAGGAAACCCGTTCCGTGTTATACGGCGTGGTCCCTTGAATTACTCTCTTTTAAAATTGAATTTATAACTGTTTTAGTTTTCACACCAGTCACATGACTGACCTGGAGTTTATTGTTTTAACCTAAACTCTGGGTGCCCTTATTTTCGACACGGGCTGCTAGTAGTTTTGGTTTTTGCAGATTTATATTCACAGGATCCTGATTTACAGCTGGAACGATGCTCGGAAAGCATTGTATCCGTGTATTACTTCTAGTTGTGTTTCGTATTATTTTCCGCTGCTATGTAATTTATTGTAATCTTTGATATTTATCGAATGTATTTTATTCATTTATACTCTGTATATTCCGGTATTCTGATGGAATTGTTGTAATAGCAATGAAATGTTCTTCTGTCTGTGTTCTGATTTGTCCTGTTCTCATACGATCAGGGGTTTCGAACGGTCTTGGTCGGTTTAGCGATCGATTCGGATCGAGCGAAATTCCTTGCTGTCACAGGTTTGGTGAGCTCAATGCAGTGGAAGAAAAAGATTCTCCTAATTTGTGGCATCGAAGATTGGGACACATGAGTGAAAAGGGTTTGAAATGTTTAGCAGGTAAATCTCTTATTCCTGTCAATACTACAATTTCTCTTAACCCTTGTGATCATTTCTTAGCAGGAAAACAACATAAAGCTTCTTTTGCTAGAAAGTCTACAAGAAAGAAGGCTAAGTTGGAGCTTGTACATTCGGATGTATGTGGTCCTATTGAGGTTGAATCCAATGGTGGCAACAAATATTTTGTCACTTTTATTGATGATGCTACTAGAAAGACATGGATTTACATTTTGAAGACCAAAAGCCAAGTGTTTGAAACTTTTCAGAAGTTTCATTTTATGGTGGAAAGGGAGACAGAAAGCAAGTTGAAGTGCCTTCGTTCAGACAATGGTGGAGAGTATACTTCACATGAGTTCAAGAATTATTGTGCGCAATATGGTATTCGACATGTGAAGACAGTTCCAAGCACTCCCAACGCAATGGTGTAGCTGAGAGGATGAATAGAACCATTGTGGAGAAGGTGCGATGCATGTTGAAGATGTCTGATCTACCAAAGTCATTTTGGGCTGAAGCAGTGAATACAACAGTTTATATGATCAACTGTTCTCCATTTATTCCATTGGGGCTTGACATTCCAGAGAGAGCATGGAAGGGATGTGATCCTGTATATACACATCTTAGAGTATTTGGATGCAAGGCATACATGCATGTGCCAAAGGATCAAAGATCAAAGCTGGATTCCAAGACTAATCCATGTGTTTTTGTTGGCTATGGTGATGAAGAGTATGGGTTCAGGCTATATGATCCAGAAAAAGGAAAGGTAGTAAGAAGCAGAGATGTAGTGTTCTTTGAGCATGAAAAAGGTGCAGAACTTTTGAGTGCAAGGTATCATACTAGCTCAGATTTTTTTATTGATACTACTGATGTTTCTTTGTCCCCTACTCGTGGTTTTGTTGAGCAGCCAATACAGGCTGATCTTGATGCAACACATGAAGGTGTTGATGATGCACAGCTTGATGGTGCACATTTTGATGATGTTCATGATGAAGCTCAACCAAATGGGGAAGTGGCTTATGAGCAGGGGGAGCAAATTGCCCCACAAGTGGATGATGCTCAAGTTAGAAGGTCAACCAGAGAACATAAACCATCTACAAGATATCCAAGCACAAATTATATCTTAGTTATAGCTGATGGTGAGCCCGAGAGCTTCCAAGAAGTGTTGTCTAGTCGAGACAAGAATCTTTGGCTTGAGGCTATGAAAGAGAAGATGGATTCTTTGATGAAGAATCAGACTTTTGAGCTAGTGAAACTTCCAAAAGACAAGAAAGTTTTGAAAAACAAATGGGTTTTCAAGAACAAGAAAGATGGTGAGAAGATAGTAAAGCGCAAAGCTAGATTGGTAGTCAAAGGATGCAATCAGAAAAAGGGCATTGATTTTGATGAGATTTTTTCACTAGTTGTCAAGATGACTTCTATCAGAACCATTTTGGGTTTAGCAGCAAGTTGTGACCTTGAATTGGAACAACTTGATGTAAAAACCGCTTTTTTACATGGTGATTTGCAGGAAGAAATCTACGTGGAACAACCTGAAGGATTTGAAGAAAAGGGAAAAGAAAAACTTGTTTGCAAGTTGAAGAAGAGTCTTTATGGACTTAAGCAAGCACCAAGGCAGTGGTATCACAAATTTGATTCATTTATGACAAGCAATGGTTACAAGAGGACTGTTGCAGATCCTTATGTGTATTTTAGAAAGTTTCCTGGCGATATCTTCATTATTCTTCTTTTATATGTGGATGACATGTTTGTAGTTGGACAAAACTTAGAATTGATTAGCAACTTGAAGAAAGATTTGTCCAAGTCATTTGACATGAAGGACATAGGTCCTGCAAAGCAAATCTTAGGCATAGAGATTGTTCGTGACAGAAAAGCTAGGAAGTTGTGGCTATCTCAAGAAAAATATATTGAACGTGTGCTTGAAAGGTTCAATATGAAGCATGCTAAGCCGGTTTGTACACCACTCACATCTCATTTTAAGCTAAGTAAGAGGGATTGTCCAACAACGGAGAAGGAAAAAGCAAGTATGTCTTCTATTCCTTATTCATTTGCAGTTGGTTCATTGATGTATGCTATGGTGTGCACTAGGCCTGATATTGCACATTCTGTTGGTTTGGTGAGTAGATACTTATCCAATCCTGGTAAAGTTCACTGGGATGCAGTAAAGTGGATTTTCAGATATTTGCGTGGTACTTCTAGATTTTGCTTATGTTTTGGAGGTAGCAAACATGTTCTTGAGGGGTATACAGATGCAGACATGGCTGGTGATATTGATAGTAGAAAATCTACCTCAGGTTATGTGTTCACATTTTCAGGGGGAGCCATTTCTTGGCAATCCAAGTTACAAAAGTGTGTGGCTTTATCTTCAACCGAGGCAGAGTATATAGCAGCTGTGGAAGCAAGTAAAGAGATGCTTTGGTTGAAGAGGTTCCTTCAAGAGTTGGGTTTGCAACAAGAAGAGTATATAGTATTCTGTGACAGTCAGAGTGCTATGGATTTGAGCAAGAATTCCATGTATCATGCACGCACTAAGCATATTGATGTTCGGTATCATTGGTTAAGAAATGTGATTGAAGAAAATATGCTCAAGTTAAAGAAAATTCATACAAACAAGAATGGTGCAGATATGTTGACTAAAGTGGTTCCAGGAAACAAGCTTGATGTTTGTAGCAAGCTTGTGGGAATGAGTTTCAAATGATGATTGAAGCATGCACATCTTCCCCATGTTGGGCTGGAGGGGGAGATTGTTGGGTATTCCAACCCATATTTGGCATAATTTTATGCAGGCATATTTGGCATAATGTTATGCAGGCATATTTGGCATAATTTTATGTAGGCATATTTGGCATATCTTTTTATGCAGGCCATGCTTAATTTGTGGGTGATATTTATTGGTTTTGTCTTTTTCCCAGATTTGTTGTGCAAGCATGCCTTTTGTGCAACAATATCTTTTCTTTTCAAGAAAGACATTTGGGAGATTACTCACATTTTTTGTATGCACATTAAAAGAAAAGAGGGTTAATATAACCAGATCTGGTCACATAAGGCAGTAGCAGTTTTTGGTCATTTATCATCTTCTTCAAGGTGTTTTGGTCTTCAAGATTGAGCTTTATTCTTGCTCGATTCACCGCTGGCCTGAAGTGCACACATAGGGTGTTCTCTTACACCTTTTTCATCTCTTATTGTTTTTGGATTCCGGTGATTAGAAGCGAATCTTTTGTAAACATTTTGGGGCTGTTTTCCCTTTTTGGTTATTAATAAGAGAAGAGGGTAGACTTCTTAAGAGGTCTCGTGGTTTTTACTCTTCACATCGAAGAGGTTTTCCACGTATAAAATCTTGTGTCTTGCTATTTTACTTTCATCGTATCTTTTTTATTTGAATGGTGTGTTGATTGATTGTCTTGTGTGTGATATTGTGGGTGTAGCTTGAAGTAACCCCTAATCGATCATATCACCACGAAAGGGATACATACCTAATTCCATGTAATGTATTTCATGCGAAAACCCATCCTTGAAAATGCATAAAATATCAAGCTCTATTTTATTATTGAATAGTAAGATTTCCTAAGACTATTTTCAAGCAGCAGCATAATCTAAAAAATTTGATATTGTAACCACTTAGAAGCTCATGTGACATTAGAATATAGTCGATTATGCTACGTTGGCCAATGAAAGTGCTTTGATTATACGATATTAACTCCGTCAGGACATGTTATATTCAAACGTCTAAGATCTTTAGAATAATATTGAATTTCAATACCAGTTATTTACTCGCTAATCATTATTTACTCATCATTTTTCATTCAACAGACTTGACTGTGCATTGTACGTCATGGAGATCATGAAACGTTTGACAGAAATAGCTCCTTATTCATTGCCATTTTCTTATGACGACGAAGCAATGGACATGCTCAGAGCAACATTAGCATACGAGTTGGTGACAGATAAAAAAATCCCATGGATATACAAGTATTGTCTTCAAGGACCTATGCCTGAAACAGCTAAAATGGTTACCTCTAGTTAGTGGAAAAAAGTATTACTGCAAAGATTTAGTGGAAAAAAGTATTAGTGCAAAGGTTTAGTTAGTGCATAGGTTTAGTGGAAAAAGGTATTAGTGCATAGGTCTAGTGGAAAATGGTATGAAGGATAATGACTTGTTAGAAAATATAAATTCTGTTTTAGACTTGTAACTTTCTGAAATCTGTGACTTGTTATCAGAAAAGTTAACTCTAGTTAGATCAATGATACAGCAAGTTATTGTTCAACTTTGACTTGTAATTGTGTTGCTGAATTTCTACCTATATAGTTAATTGTGTGACTTGTAATTTTGTTGTTACAATGCTGCTCAATTTGAAAATTATTTCTAATCACAGTTTAACTACTGTGACTTGTAATTTCTAGTTATGTAGTTTAAGGATGCTGTAACTTGTAATTTTGTTTGTCAAATAATGATTTTGATCAATTTTCCTTATGTTAGTGCAGCTACATTCTTTTGCAACATAACAAGTGGCTCACATGCATTATCTTGTTGTATGGCCGATATAAACAGAAAAATAAAATCACATAGATCACTACACCACAATGGTCATTTGGCAACCCTTTATTTTCTCAATTACCAACACTTATTTGTGTTACAGGTTAGTCACCATAATATGTGTTGCTATGTTAAAAATGTGTTACTAAAAATACAAAATTATAATTTTTTTATTGTCAATGCTTATTTGCGTTGGCCACTTTACTCCCAAGGGAAATATCGTAAACAACAAACTACTTTTTTCCGTAACCCTATTTGCACCCGTCTCTAACGCTTTTTCACTTCAGCGGCCACACTAAAATGAAATTCCATTTCCAACGATTTCGAGTTCTTCCTTTAACGATCAGGAAGACTTCCACGATTTCAAGTTTGATGTCCGGTTCGAAGGAAACTTGATTTCGAGTTCAAGGAAGCGATTTCAAGTTTGACGTCGGTTGATTTCCGCGATTTTGGCTGATTTTAGCTTCACAATGATTTCGAGTTTGGCTGATTTCGAGTTTGACGTCAGGTGATTTTGATCTAAGATTATGATTTAATCATGTTTAGATTATTATCTGAACCCTAATTTCAGAATATTACCTAAACCCTAATTTCAGATTATTACTTGAACCCTAATTACAAGTTTATCAAGTTAAACCAATCTTGACAACTATTTCGAGTTGTTTATTGGATTCACTGTTCTATTCTACATTTTTCTTACCTTAAATTGTTAATGTTTTGACTTTTTATCAAAAAACTAGGATTTATAAAATTACATAATTTTGGATTAATATTGTTGTTTTGCAGCGTTGTCGATTAAAGTTTAACCAAAGTATACTATGAATTTTGATTTGATCGCGGTGTAGATTGTTGGATTGCAATTTGCAGTAATAACTAGTATACATTTTTGGTTTAATGTTGAGTTTTACATTTGTTTGATGCATTTTAGCATACAAAATTCGCAGTGTCACATGTGTACATATTTGAAATATCAAAACTGAAGGTTAAGAACAATAAGGAATGCAGCAAGAAAAGGTGTCATACTGAGTTTAGTTCAAGCCTTCTACATAGAGGCAGAGCTTGCTTTGATCATAAACAACTTCACAGACATGAATAACAGTGCCGTGAGTTGCCTTGCCAAAAAAAAAACATTGCCATGAGTTAACTTTGAAAGTTAGATTAAATTAAACACATTTCTTTGAGATTGTGTAATGCATAAACCTGTCAGCCTTAGCAAGCAATATCTTGAAATTGTTTGATTAAAGGACTGTCTTTGTAACACCTTATCGTTAATTATTAATTTCCATTAGGTAAATGAGTATAAATGTTTATATTTCTACATAGGGCTATATGCTGACACTACAAGTTTTGAGTTCTTCTGTGTACAGTTGTTGTATAAGTTTAGATGGAGAAGCTCAGAGTATCTTCAAACAAAATAAGCTGCCACCTTCTGATACTTGGCTTATTTTCGAAAATCCAGTTCAATACACCAGAACACTAGATCATTATGACGGTGAAGAGCGAGGTACTACTCAATCAACATTCATCATTTCTTTTTTTGAAATGTAAAACCCTTCTCCAAAACTAATACATTAGTTTACCTTGAGCAACTATACCATAACTACTTGATGAAGAGCATCCTTATGCAAAAGTAGAAAACAAAACAAATCAGGATGAAAAAACAAATTCTTGTTAGACACGAATTTTTTGATTGGATATTTCAGGCTCATTTTAAACTGAGCTGAAGCCCAGTTTTACTGAGCCACTCAGCTCAGTTTAAACTGAGCCTTGTAGGCTCGGTTTGAATTGAGCCTCATGGCTCAGTAAAACTGTGCTTCGGCTCAGTTTAAACTGAGCTGAGTGGCTCAGTTTTACCGAGCCACCGGGCTCAGTAAAACTAGGCTTTGGTTCAGTTTAAATTGAGCCTTGTAGGCTCGGTTTTACCGAGCCATCGGGCATAGTTAACTGAGCCTGATGGCTCAGTAGAACTGAACCTACAAGGGTCAGTTTAAACTATGCCGAAATTCAGTTTTACTAAGAGAGGTTGGCAGAATATGGTAGGTTAGAAGAAGTGGTATTATAGGCTGATGTATGAGGAGGTATGAATGTTGATGTTGGCAGAATACAGTAGGTTGAGCGTACGAAAGTTGAATAAAAAATCGATCGCCTTAAACTCAATTTGAGTTTCAGTCATTTTAAATTTTTAGTGTTTCAATATTTAAATTTGTTTCTGTTTCAGTACTTTTATACATTAGTTAAATTGGATTAAACTGATTTAAAATTACGAAATTAAACTAAGCTACCAGCATAGAATTACTTAAATTAAACCGATTTATACATTGTTTCTATTTCTGTTTCAGCCCAGCTCTACTTGATAACGAAGCTATAAGTTATCAACCAAAATACCAAAATTTATGTTATACGGCATGATCAGTCACCTCTAGTCCACAATTGGACAACAATTTTGGTTTCAGAATGCTTCATTTAAACAAAAATCAAAATCAACGGGAACAACTTTTGGAGTTGATATACACAAAAAGGTGAAAAAGGAATTATTCTAGCTAAATTAAATATCATATCCTGAACAATAATTAACCTACATTATTGCTTGCAAATTATATCCTTCCTTTCGAAACCATGAAACTAGAAAGCTCCCACTAATAGAAACTTTTTCCTTGATGCATATCAAGTTGGTGAGCTTTGTTATGCTGCTGAACAAATTTTTATGCATGAAGCTACAATTCTACAAGTCAAAGCACCAGTTAAGGTGTTTGGTGATCTGCATGGCCGGTTTGGTGATCTAATGCGTTTATTTGATGAGTACGGTTTTCCATCTACTGCTGGCGATATTAGGTAAGTTCCATCCAACAATTTTTCTGTAGTTTTTCTAATTTGCGACTGCTAATTGAAAACCATTTCTAATATGATTATAAGCAAAATTGACATTTAAATTAGTGGATTTTCAATTTAATAGGTAGCTGGTTTCAAATCTTAGATGCATAAATATCTTATTTAATGCGTACACCTATTGCCAACGTAGCTGGCTCAATTGGTCTTAAACTGTAAGATTAAAATCATGAGTTCGATCCCCGAGATCAACGTTTGTCGGCATTAATAAACCATGCTTTAAAAAAAAGCATTAAGTCTAGTACATAATTTAATATTTGAATGTATAACATTGATTATATTAGAATACGTATTAAGATATCAAATTTTAAACATCAAGTCTGATACATAATTTGATATTTGAACATGTACTGATTCAGGGACATCGATTATCTTTTTCTTGGTGATTATGTTGATCGTGGCCAATACAGCCTGGAAACAATAACATTGCTTCTTGCTCTTAAGGTAATATTAATCTGCATTGCTGTCTTTCAGTCCCAGTCTTCAACAAAATGTTTACCTTGCAATATGTTGACAGATAGAATATCCATCTGATTCGTGGAAATCATGAAGCTGCAGATATCAATGTTTTATTCGGTTTTCGTCTTGAATGCATCGAAAGAATGGTAATGATTAATATTTGGTGTTTATTTATATCTTTACTGCTACAGTTATGTATTATCAAATTTACAGGGAGAAAGTGATGGAATATGGGTGTGGACTCGAGTCAATCAACTTTTTAACTACCTTCCTCTTGTTGCTTTGATTGAGAAAAAGATTATATGTATGCATGGTGGGATAGGTAGATCGATCAACTCAATGGATCAGATTGAGAAGCCCGAGAGGCCTATAACAATGGATGTTAGATCCATCATTTTAATGGATCTTTTATGGTATCTTGTTCTTCCTTCGTAAAATCCTTGTTTTACATTTTTTTAATAATATTTTTAGTGTTATTATTCAATTTGTAGGTCAGTCCCAACATAGAATGATTGTGTAGAGGTTTGAGACCAAATGCTAGAGGTCCTGGTTTGGTAACTTTGGGGTATGTATTAATTTTCTTTTTAAAAGATCATGCTTGAGTATAATTTATATCTGAATTTCATGGTTTGCAGTGCTATTCTCCATGCATGATTATGTGCATAACGCAAGATGATTTATTGAGTCCAAGTAACAATTTTTTGTTGAATGTACCTCATTTTCTATATTCAATGGCTAATCTTACACTTCAATTTTTGTCAAAGATGAATTATCCTACAGGACCTTGACTGCCACAAATTTTTCCTTCTAACAACTTAAATTTACATCATGATTGCAAGTAAAAATTAATGCAGTAAAAGTTATTAATAATAAAAAATCCTAGAATTAATATGTGGCCAATGCATCCATGCATAGTGAATTTAGATTTGTTTCTTTATGTTAGGATTTGTATGATAAGGAAACAGGATATGGTGTGGTAAATAATATAGGTTGGCTGGCTAGAGCTTAATCACCCTCTGAACTGAGCGATGTCAACTATTGAATATTTTGTTTTTCTAGTACACAAATACTTTATCTTATGACATGAAGGTCGCAGAAGTAAAAAAATTCCAACAACGGAAATTGCTGCGATCTTGAATGAGTGTAAATGTATCATGATTCATATTTTCCATGTTGCATGATACATAAATATAGATCAGGCTTTCCAATTTTCATTCTTGAGTTTTACGTACCCTCAAAACATTTTGTACCTAAATCTAGTAATACAGTAATCATGTGCAGTACAAATGTCCCCTTTTAAATAATTAATATTTAAGATGTTACGTATTATTTATATTTAAATAAGAATTGTGTATGACTGCTAATGCAAACAATAATTATTGAAGAAATAAGAGTTTATTGCTATTAATGCCAATATGAACTGTGCAACATAATTTTAATATAACAACAACAGCAGCCATATGTAAAAGATGCTACGTATTATTTTATAAGTACATATTGGTTACATGCAATAGCTATAGAGAGTGCTGCCTACAATTCATGTTAAATTGTAATAAATCCATTCAATGCAGAGTTTGCTAGGTGTACTGTTAAGGAAAGACCATTCATTCTATTAATGTTAATTTACACTGCATGAAGTAATTTACATGAGAGGATAAATATAGGTAGATTATCGTCTTAAAATAAAGTTGTATAATAAATGTGAGCCAAGCAGTTCAAATTGAAGGCTGCCACATATGTTACTTATTAGTAGTAGTAACGTGTTTTCCGCTATTTTCATATTCGGTATTTGTAGAATTTCATTTATGTACTGAATTTAGCAACTTTATATTATGTATTGAATTTAGAAACTTAGTCATGTATTTTATTTGTTTGTCATTAACTAATATTCTATGTCGTTACTTGATTATGAATGTTGTTTATTGATATTCATTGAGTTATACTTTTTAAATTGAGAATATTATTAGTTTTGGATTCATATTAAATATCTTCTATATCATAATCATGTAAGTTATTAATTGTTATTTTAGCAACATTAATTGATTGTTAATGTGATTAATTGATTATTCATAAAAAAAATATACCAACGCTTATAAGCGTTGCGAAGGAAGATCTACCAATGTTTATAAGCGTTGCGAAGGAAGATATACCAACGCTTATAACTGTTGCGAAGGAAGATATACCAACATTTATAACTATTGCAAAGGAAGATATACCAACGCTTACAAGCGTTGGAAGAGAAAATCTACCAACGCTTATATGCGTTGGAAATAAATTGCCACGCCCTCATAGCAACACTAATAAGTGTTGCTGAAATTGTTTGCGACGGTTATACTCTTTGGTAATCACCTGTTTTGGTGTAGTGGATAATGAATCTCTGAGACATTTGAGAATCAAGCTACTGCAATATGTTTGAAGCCTTTACTAGTATATAGACTGCGTAATCATAAATATAACGTGAAATGCAATATAATAAAACTTGAATCATCTAAAACTTAAAAACTAAACAGCATAAAAATAAAATAAAAAAATACCTGAAACATCTAAAACTTAACACTATCTGAAAACAAACACTAGCCAACATCCCAATATATCAAGTAAAACAACACCATATTCATTCCACATAGCTACAGAAAATAACTTCTGCAATTATATATAAAAAAACAGTTAGAATAAAAAATAAAGCTAAATAAGTAAAAGAACTAAACTAAACATTTGTATACAATTAACAGGGAAAAAAACATAAGAAAACCTGAAGCATCTAAAACTTAAAACTAAACAACATTAAAAAAAATACCTGAACCATCTAAAACTTTAGCACGGACTTGCAATTTCTACGATTATAGCCATATTGACTACATCTTCCACATCTGTTTTCCTTGGTTTTAAAAATAGCCGGACCTCCCTTTCTTTTGAATGATGGCCTACCAGCTTGCCGAATGGATTTAGGAGGTCTTACAATTTCACTATCTTCAAGGGAAGCTTTTGGTTTATCAAAATTAGGAATTGGTATTATAGCATGAGAATAACTAGCACGATAAGCTTCAGTTGTATAATAATACTCCACAAACTCATAAACAGACAGTTTACACCTATTCATACATTTAATGGCATGAACACAAGGGAAACAAGTAATTTTCCATTGATTGCAACCACTACACCAAAAAATGTCTTTAGCAGCGTATAAAAAACGCTACCAAAGCCTTTGGTAGCATTTTAGAGAACGCTACTACAGGTCCCGCAACTAAAAGTCTGTTTTTTTCTGTTGCGTTTCCATAAACGCTGCCAAACTGAAGCAACCAAATATTTTCTGCAGCGTTTATAAAATCCAACCAAAACTAACATTTTTTGGTTGCGTTTGTGCTTGGCCCTTTTATTTGTTCTTCTGTAGCGTTTATTTTATGTAACTAAAAACTTTTCGTTGCATTTAATTTATGCCACTGTAAATTCAAATAAAATTTTACGTTTGTTTCAGTAATGTGTTAGAAACGCTGCTAAAATGTATTAATTGTTTTGTAGCATAATTTAAATGCTACTGTATATTGTTAATGGCTTACATTATTTCTAGCAACCAGCTTTGTAATAATCATACCAAAATCAGCAACAATCATATAATTATCATATTTAAACCAACAATCAACCAATCATATAATCATCATATTTAAATAATTGAAAACACGTAATTACATAAGTATTATCCATAACGATTTAGATAATAATTGTTTGACAAAATGAGCAAGTTCACATACCACAAACATTTTCAAAGAGTTTTACTTAAGTACCGACTAATATTAATACATATAACAATTGAAGTCACGTCCATTGTTGGTGATGGTCTTTACTCCAGAAAAGCTAATTACCTGTAAACACATTCAATAATCAACAATAAGTATTTGTCATGAATTATCAAATAACATTCAAATAATGTTAATTGATTATTATTAAAACAAACACAAATAATTAAACTGAATATCAAAAAACATTTAGATGATCTTGTACATTATGATGATAGATATGGTGCATTTAAAATATGATGATAGATATGAAGCCGTATGCATTGTCCTACACATTTTCGTAATTTCAAATCACTATGTTTTTCAGATAGAACCGAAAATTTACATGATTTGGGCACAATATTGGCTAAAAACTGTAAAACTCAAACATTTTGTACTTATAACTAGATATATTTCTGTAAAGCCCTTTGATTTTGCAAATAATTAATGTTAAAGCTAACCAAATTTATGCCTTACAATTTTTTCCTGAAGATTCTAGCTTCTAAGAGAACGAGAATTGTACTGTCACTACATTAGCAAAGCACAAACTCAGTGTTAAAATTGGCAGCTGTGGTCCTGTGGATGTGGCTGTAGATCTCAGTCTAAGCAGAGTGAGAAGCTATGCAAAAATTCCTTAATAGTAAAACTCATGCATCCCAATTTGGTTCTGGCTAGTTTTAAGGTTTATTATTGTACAATCAACTCAATTTCACACTGCGAACACTCTCAAATTTGGTCCTGTTAAAACTTTTGTTATGAATTAAATGACTTTATTGTACAATCAACACCAAATGCCTCCTTTCACACTGCGAACACTCAAATTCATTCATATAACTCAAATTATTAGTGGAACTCATATTAAAAATCAGCTGCTACTAATGGAAGATTCGTTTGATAAATGAACCAAATGTTAAAAAAATTAGAACTAGTACTTGAAAATATCATACACCTTAAATCAACCATAGATTAGACATGGTTTTCCTTTGCAATAACTACATTTACCTAACATACCCATCCAGATTAATGGGTTTGACCTCGCCTATTCATCGTTGAGTAATTTGATTGGGTAAATGGGTTGGTTGTGTTTTTGACGGCCTTGTCATCACACGATACAAATAAATTACAGGCTACATCAGCCGTTTAAGGCCTTAACCACTATAAATAGTACAACACACTGCATAGTACATACACGCATCTGCTAAACACCAGCACCCAACCAATTGTCATCAATTCTCCATCACAAACTAGGCGAGAAAATACTGAATTTCAAAGTGTTCAAACTGACAAACATTTTCTAAGAATCCAATCAGTTATGGAAGATTATAACTGAGATCTTGTATTAATTCTTGTGAATGAACCAAACAACTATCATATCTTTCTCATTTTATGTCAAACAAAGAAACTACACTTACACAGTTTTCAAATTATTTAGTATGCAGTTATTGAATTAAGGCCCAAGCCTTATCACTAACCCAAAAGTAAATTCAAGTCGGCTGTTATAATTCGTTCTTTATTCTATGATACAACGAGGAACCTAGGCTGCTAATTTAAGTTTTCAATGTTCAACTAAAAATTGTGAAATAACTATCAAAAATAACGACTTTCTCAAGCTTAACTCACTCGTATATATATATTTTCAGTTAAAGAGCTAAACTCAACGATAAATGATTAATATTAGAATAAACTAAAATATGTAGCTAGTTTGATAACATATTTTTAATAAGAGCTAATTATTCATAACTAGAAATGAACTTGTATTTTCTATAGTTGTAATTCAACAAGTCAAAAGGTGTAAATTTACTTAATTTTCTGCGTTAGTGGTTCAACGGTTATGACAAAAAAGTCCAACAACCAGAAAAAACCCGAATTCTCAGATGTACAGTCAAATCAAAAGAACTGCTAAACCAATATTACACACATATATACTGATTTTACAAAAATATTAGTAATGGATTGGGCTTTTTCTGATAATTTAACTGAAAAAAGCATAATTAAATAATTTGAAGCACTTGTGACTTTTTTCTGCTTCAGTTGAAACATATTTGTTTGTCAGTTAGTAATATTACGATGAAAATCCATTTTGTTAACCTTATTATGTCCAAATAAACTCTTATATAACTATAGTGTTTGGCTCAAATGTAGGTCCAGCAACCAATTTGTTTCTGTCCAGGTATCTTAAACTCAAACGAATATCACATTAACCAAAATTTAATTCCACCAAAATTTAATTCCAGACCGAACACGTTTATATTTCAAATCGAATACCATCGCGTTTTTTCAGATTCAGTGGTTTATATCATTGCACTTAGCCCGTAATGATGTTTTCATTAAATCATATCCTTAACTTCTTAATTTGTGTAAAAAATATATCGGAACAATGTAGCATACAAATATTGTTATTAGAGTAAAATCCATAGTAAAAGTATATAAAAACATGTAAAAAAAAATGAAATGCTAAGCCAACTAAAATGGAGTCACAAAATGTATATTTAAGAAATAAACATATAGCATAACTAAATCATCTGCATGTAAATCATTATATTTACCTAGTCCCAGCCATCCTCATCGATTGTGCCTTTAATATTCCTCAAAAACTCAGTCAATTGACCACCTTTCTTTCTATCAGCAAGAGAAGCAACTACACTTGCATATATCTCAACACCTTGGAAATTGTAATGCAAAATACAGCAAGTATTCAGATTTCAGAGCCATGTAAAAGAAAATCAAGTGCATAATATTTGATTCCAAATGATGAGCTTACCTGGAAGATTAAACAGATATATGACTTGGAAAGCAAGATCAAAATGCTTTTCAGCAAGCGATTCAGCAACCTCGCATCGTCTTCTGCAAGTTATGGAATAAAGGTTAGTGAAACCAGTATCTCAAATACAAAGATATTATATCTGCAGATGTTATGTTTTTCCAATACTGACATAGCACCATGAAAAAAACAAAGGTCACATAAATCATCAATGCTTCCAAAGTCCATTGACAAAGGATCGGCTTTTTGCGTAGAAGAAGCTGGAACATTAGATGATGCATTTTGCTGCGTATTAGGAATTCCAGTAGCTGGAAAGAATAACAAGCAAGCGTCTGTATACCATATCTAGGGACGAGCATACTACAAAAACAGAAGAAAAGAAAAGGAAATAAAAAACTTACAAGTGGCAGAAAATGACAACGGAAACAAAATATTATGAATCAAGAGGAATGATTTTTGAAGGCCAATTTTTCTAAAGAGGACTAATATAGACAAAAATAATAATAATGGACAGTGCTAGAACGACCGAAAAAAATGCGGTGAAAATCACCGGATCTGCAAATATGTGGTAGGAAATCAACGTAAATCACGGAGGGAGAAATATTCAAGGCTCTCTGTAGAAGCTGCATTTTCTGTCTTCTTCAATCCCGGTTGCCCAAGCATTTTCGATAATAATAAATCTATGAATGTTCAATCAATGCTTAAAGCTCAAGCAATAATTTGAAAGTGATAGTATAGATAGTTTTCAGTCCTTTTAACTACGTCATGAAAAAATGAGTTAAAATCCTGCCAAGAATCTATTGATTAAAATTTGTCGGATATGTCTCTCTGCAGCTTTGGATGTATATTTTCATAAAAGTCATCAACTAATAAACTATAGCAGTCAAAACAAAAATAAAACATCATAACTATGTTGCTTAGGTGGACCAAACTAAGGTTTGCATGAAGCTCACAATGCCTCAGACGTTCAAGGCGTACGCTTCAGAGATCGAAAAACATTCAACTGAGCCTCATAAAATTTTCTAAATGCCTTGCTATAATATCTGTGTGGTTACTGTTTTGTGTGTATCAAGGTTTGAGGTTTCGATTGAAACTTTGACATTTCAGTCTCCATTTCAATTTCAGTAAGGACCGAAACGAAACCAAAGCCTGCTCATAAAAAACACTACTGAATTTCAAATTATACAGAAAAAACTCCAAAAAAAAGAAGTTAATTTGAGTTTCAAAATCTGAAATTTTAACTTAGTACATGCACGAAATCGCGAAATATATAAATGATATAACTAAAAGGACTTGAAAATGAAGTGGTGAATGATTTTTTTTAGCATGTTACATGAATCTGTAAAGGGACTCGAAAGCTTTGTTGTCGGTTGCTGCATATAAGAAGCTTTGATTTCCCAACCGCCTTTACACAATGACTAGCTCCAGGTGATTGATACATAATTATACACAGTAGTTTGCGAGCTACCTCAATAATTGATAATGAATTTTGTATTAGCTGGATTAATAATACGTAAATGATTGATTTAATTGATTGTAGGTGATGTTCAACAATAGTAAGAAAAGAGCCGAACTACAGGAGGGGTTGGTAATTAGCAATAAAGATGCCCAAGTTCTCATTTTGGAGCAGGCCCTTTTATTATATAATAATATAAAGATTATTAATTTTTATTGATAAATCGTTCAATTGGCTGCTTCATATAGATTGACTGTTTGATATTGATACAGACAATAAATATTTGCAGAGGATACTATTGCTCAGGGGTGAGAATGATAACATATTCAACTTTGGAGCTGGTGCAGAACATGTTAGAGTGCATGGTTACTGTTGTATTATGCATGTTTCACTGAGTAATTAGTGTTTGTGAGATCTCTAGGCATTTGTTTCTGGACTAGAACCCCTGCGCCCAAATAAAATGAGCTATGAACAGAAGTTTTCATTTTCTAATTCCAATTAAATGAGCAATGAACAGAAGGTCCTCTTGAAGTGTATTTATCTGGGCATGTATATGCATGTGTGTGTGGTAGTAACATATGAATTTGGATATCAATGGAAAGGCTCTGAATAATTCATGTGCATATACAAACCGATAAGCATATACATACTTGGTAAGCAGAAGAAGCAGTTCCGAAAACATTTTTTTTTTAGGGAAACTTGCTCAGCTGACAGCCTTTACATTAGAGAAGATCAAAACATGATAAAATATTAATGTAGCTCCTCATGCTGGAGCCATGATAATTTTATATGCAACCTGATATACACCAAAAGAAATATACTTATGTCTTTGCTGATCTTAGTTTCGAAAGAATGTTATATTCATAAATATGTATGCATAAATACACACACACACACACACATTAGACTTAACGCAGGTTTTATGCCTAGTAATTTTCAGCTGATCCATTAAGCCAAGTGTCATTACTAAGTGGCCAAACGATACAACATTAGACTTAATGCAGGTTTTATGCTAATCCACTAGAAGCAATAAAATATTTTCCTATTGTTTGTATTTGTTACCATATTTTCAAAGCTATCAAAGTAATCATAAAATATATAACCTAACAATGTAGTCAATTTGCAGGCTGCTCTTGATCCCTTTCATTGCGGTTCCTGCATTTTTCATTATAAACATAGTTGACTGCATTGTATCTAATACACTGATTTCCATGAAAGTTAAAACTTCACCTTCATGTATAAATCGATCTCTGCTTTAGATAGAATTCCTTCTGCTTTCTCCCTTCTACGAATTCAATTAAAAGATCTGTATCATCAATGTACTTCTATTAGATTGATTTGCATTTTCACCAATAAAATATTCATGTAATCTTTTTAAGAGTATCATATCATATCTAGCACTAACATTCCTTTGAAAACAACTAAAAAAAATTGGTCGATTTGAAGCTTTAGATGACATGTGTAAATAAACAGAGTATCCTACTATATTCACTGCCATTTTTCTCCATTGACAACTTGGCTGGTGTTTGTCTCCCAAAAAAAGTAGTAAAATGGTTGACAGCTGTTCGGCTGAGTCTCTTGACCACAGGAGAAAATTCTTTAATTGTGCAAATGCAGACATCTGAGACATATTCCATGTGATTAATTTTTTATTCTTGTTGCTTTAGAAAATTTCCCTTCTAAATTTTTAGCTTGACGTGATCAAATCACCAAGGTTTTATATAACTGTTATTCAGTGCATATAACTGCTACTTAATGCAACAATGTTTTAGCAAAGTAGAAGATAATTAGAAGGAGAGTAAGGAATCAAAAAGTAGTGGTAATAGTGAGGAGAATGAACATACTCAGGAGAGCAAGGAATCAAAAAGAGTTACTTACTAATTAGACTGATGAGCCTGAGAAATCATTACTGATTCGCTAACGAGGCTGCAAGTAATGGAGCCCACAATTGAAACCCTTAGTTCCACACAGACTGGAAAAACTGTTGGTGGTTTGAATAAGCACAAATCCAAACCCATCCTCCAACTTGCATGAACTCTTGTCAAGGATTGGAAACTACTTGTTGAGCAGTGGGTTACTGCTACATTAGCTCCTCAAGAACCAAACTACTGCTCTATGGGTGGAGTCTTCACTTCCTTCAGAATTTGATTTTCCTCCACTAGATATGGGAGCTCTACTAGCAACACAAATCAGATCTTTTGAGTTTTCCAGTATATTTGGGGGAATTGATGATGATGGAAATATGGTAAGCAATGTGAGAAAGAATATAACACATATTCGATAAGTGATCCTAAGACTATGTATATAGAATTCTTGAATCAAACCTTAGAAGCAACTGGATCAAGAATGAAAACAATGCATCATGTATAATTTTCACTTGCAAAAGTATCAAATAGTTACGTTCATGTATCAAAAATGTCCATTTTCAATATCTAATAGCACATATTTGTTTTAGTAATTAAAAAAAAGAGTGATCTTGTAAAATTTATGTACAGCCATGCATACATGTACCAATGCTAAGTCCATAATAAAATATAAAGCCATCAGATATTGGAGTTTAATGGATGTACAAAAGAAAAGCGTTGAATGTAAAGACTGTCAAACGTAGGTAGAAAATTTCCACGTCAGTTATGGAAAATCATACATAGATCTAAATGTTGTGGTCCTATATAAAGTTAAGTAGAAAGCTAGTTAACATTCATCGACAATTAGATATTCAAAGAAAAAGATAAGTTTAACAAAATGCGAAAGAGAAAATACACTTTTTCTTCTAGATTTCAGATAAAATTCATGACCCCAACAACGATTTAGACACCTGCACCAAGCAGAAAATAGAACCAAAGTTTGTATCATAGGTTCCATATCTTTGACAACATCATTTTGAAATAACATTAGCCCTGTCATAATTTGACATCGGATCCATACGAAATTTAATAAATTTGTCGATAGTGGGTACGAAGACTTGGGTCTTGAGATATCACATGAGAATTGTAAGTGCTGACACACGTGCATGCGCGCGCACGCGGACACACTTGGAATATGTCTGCATTTGCACAAAAATAGTCATTCAACTCAACTTAGAGGATTTTCTGTATGATTAAAGAAGCACTAAATGTTTTCAGAAATATTTGTCTGTTTATGTGTTTATCTTGGAAATTTTTATCCATATGTTAACAATGTCATAAACTTTTTTCCTTTTTAGTTTCAGTATTGTCTCATGTTTTTATTTCCAAATATCCAAATCTAATATAGCTTTCCAATTCCTTCATTTGATACGCATGCAGACCCTAGAAGCTAGTAGCATCTATGACTAATGATGGCATGCATGTTCTTTCTTCTAGGCTATATCTATACTAGTTTCGTAAGATATTTTGTGGTTGTCAAATCGTAATACTGCTTGTGTTCTAATTATTGTTGCATGTGCATAAATGTTTTTTTCTTTCAAAAACTGATAATTTGTTACTAAAACCAACGTATTCATTTCCATCTATGGTTTTTAAATTTTGCCTTAAAGAAGGATAATCAAAACATGTTACAGAAGATAATTCATCGAAATAAAAGGAAAAATATATTTGTGTATTAACTGAATAAACTAAGGTATGCTATTAAGTGTAAAAAAAGAGAAATAGTAGGGCATATAAACTAATGAACATGGTGGATGCAGATAATATTTTCCAAAATTTACTGTCTATGTAGACTTTCCCAGCCCTCCTTGTGGATGTGAAACGACCCGAACTTCCCCGGTAAGGAAAGGCCGGATTGAATTGAGAACAAACCACATCATAACACAAACGGAAGAACATTTCATTGTATATTACAACAATTCCATCAGAATACAAGAATATACAGAGTATAAACAAATAAAATACACTCGATAAATATCGATCAGAGATTACAATACATTACATAGCAGCGGAAAATAATATAAAACACAATTGAAGGAGATATACGGATACAAAGCTTTCCGAACATCATTCCAGCTGTAAACCAGGATCCTGTGAATATAAATCTGCAAAACCAAAACTACTAGCTGCCCGTGTCGAAAATAAGGGCACCCAGAGTTTAGGTTAAAACAATAAACTCCAGGTCAGTCATGTGACTGGTGTGAGAACTAAAACAGTTATTAATCTTTATTTTAAAGTTAGGTAAATCAAGGGACCACGCCGCATAACACGGAACGGGTTTCCTCCCAAGAATACCAGTGCATAAAACAACAGCGCAATGCTAAATAAAGAACAATGAAGCTATTATAAGACTCAGGTCCCATCACACAATGCAGCGCAAGCCGGAGGATAGGGTTTTACCTTATAATAGCCAAAGAATGCTTGATACGTTAAAACAAATCATTTGATACTATTATAAGTGCATAGTGTATTAATCATAAGTATCAATCATAGACGACATGGGTACCATATATCATGTCGCCATACTAGTTCTATAATTAAAACCGCAAAATCACGTATTGGAAGTTGGATTTCCATCTATGAACCGAGGCAAAAGATAGTCCTCTACCGATTCGAGACTGTCTATCCCGAGTCTCAGGAACAGCCGCAACTGCCCCTGTAGCGACAGGGCCGGTCCACACAGAGTGGATTATAGTGCCTGAACAATACGTTTCCCCGCCCTTTGGGGCGTAAATGAGTCCACTGACTCCATCGGTTCGAGAACGACCGATGTATCTGAGGCGCCTCGCAACAACAACAACCACACAGGTGAAAAGTATATAAATGTCAGCCAGTTTAAGCACTGACACCACCTAGCTAGAAGAAAACGCATGTCCTCCCTGAAGTCCTCGTCCTGTTTTTGGTTCATACCGGGGTGTGAAACTCGCGAATTAACGCAACACAAAGCTACGCCACAAAGGCCGTGCTTTGATAATCAACCACAAGACTTTGCTTTTCAACAGAAGCCTTAATCACTTGCATCTCAGCATGCCACACAGGCAATTCACGCTATGCAACCGATATCAATCACACAGAATGAAATCCGATGTCAGACACACAGTCCATACAAGTCCGTTTTGGGTCTGAACGAAACCGGAGGCACTTTCCTCGCATATCCATCGATCTCCAAGTACGTCTGGACGATCACCAACTGATTCCCTCATCTTGGGTGTACAGCCCAATCAAGATCATCAGTAATCACCCAAACGATGTGAAGACTTCCGGTCTTCAACGACCGTCTTCATCTTCGACACCACATCGAAACAGTTATTCAGAATGGGATAAACCCGGCCTTTCTGAATAACTTGCGTATATATTAAGCAAGTGTTACACAAACACAACATACGCCTCATTCCAATTCATCAGTCACTAACCGTAAATTAGCCAGAGAATAATTCCCCAAATATTAACCCCGAAGGCCGAAACCAACATCAAATCAATACCCAGAAAACCATCCTTCTTAGATAACCTACAGGTAGTTTCTAAATTTCATATTCTTAGGGAAAGGTTCCCATTAATTTTATCAAAGATAAATTATTTAAAATTTATTCTTTAATCTTCTTTGGAATATCAATTCAAACCAAATTATGGTTTATCCAAACTAGTCGGGATTAACGAACCTTACCGAAGTAATCAATTGTTAAATTTCCCAACCCCAACCTATTCATCCCATGAAGTAAAACTGGTAATACTTCATATCTAACACCACGGTGTTATCGGTAAATTCAATTACCATTTCACGTTCAAATCTAATTAAAGATTTAACTATCGCCTGAAGCAAAACTGGTGATACTCCATTCTCGATCATTTCTTGAATTTGATAATTTTAATTATCAAATTCACTTTTCAATCTAATTAAAGATTCATTAAAACGCCACTTAGTTTTAATCTTTAACTGGGTTAAAGAACCAATGTCATTTAAAACACGGTTCACGATAAACCCAGAATCGTATTTCATTTCTACCAGCTTTTAACCGTAAATTAGCAAGTGAACAATTCCCTAAGTAATAACCCCGAAGGTCGAAACCAACATCAGATCAATACCCAAGAAACCATTCAACTTAACTAATCTTTAGTTAATTTCTGATTATCTTAACTCCATTGGGTCTAAGAACAGTATTATTAAAGATACCATTCACGACAACCCAAAATCACATTCCATTAATTATCGGGTTAAAGAACAAATGTTATTTAAAACACCGTTCACGATCAACCCAAAAATCAATTCCAATTCAATTCCAATTAAATATTATTTAATTGGTACACTTCATTAAATCTAAATAAAAAGATTTAATCTTTTCCTCAACTGGGTATAAGAACAGTGTTGATGAAGACACCATTCACGACAAACCCAAATCCCATTTGATATTAAATACAAGGCTCTGGATAGAAAATATATCGGCTTATATTCAATATCAAATTCTACGATCAACAAATATCGTATTGGAAATAACGATATTAATATATCTTTCAAATTCCCATAACAATATCTGTATCATCACGAAATCCAACATCGAAATATTCCGAAGACAATTTCGATTCAAATCCCTTCCAATTCAATTATTGGAAATTCTGGTTACTTTTAAAACCATTTCACATCCAATTTATTTATTTTAAAAATAAATAGAATTATAATTCTAGTTCAAAACTAGTTCATTTCGATAAAAATCTATTTTTATCTTTTCAAATATGGAGTTTTTCATCCCAATTCTTCACAAATCATTTCTTATGATTTTACACAAATTATTACTATTTTTAATAATTTTATCAAGGACCGTACAGTCGATTTCCATCAACGGCCATCGAACTGCACTTATAGCGACCTTTTCCAAATTTGATTTGGACATAATTCCAAATCCAATCGTTAGATTTCAAATCTCTAATCTTCATTAGAAAGTTCCTTTCCTTACGAACCCAACGGTTCCGGTTTTAGGAGAATCCGACGGTCGGATCTCCCGCAATATCCATTCGAAGTCAATGGTCGAAATTCACGAACTGCCGCGGCGCGGTGCGTTCTATTCAGGCCATTATATTATATATATATATATAATATATTTCGTCGATTTCTATTTAAAAAAAAATTTATAAATAGTTTTAAATTCGTTTCAAAAACAATTTCAACTTCCATTACAATTTCAAATCAAAATTGAATATTCCAATATAAATTCGTTTTAAATTCATTTCAAATCGATTTCAATTCAATTTGATTTCAATTCAATTCGAATTTCAAATCATTTCAATCTATTTCGAATTTCTATTCATTTCAATTTAATTCGAATTTCTATTCATTTCAATTTAATTCGAATTTCAAATCATTTCCATATTCACTGAAAAATGAATAAAATCGATATAAATATCGTTCACGTCAAAATGGCGTCAATCTAACCTACACAGCTTTATATATTTCTATTTCAAATATTTCTATTCAAATATTTCTATTTCAAATATTTCATTAATTCTGAACTGGAATCAGGCACAGTCAATTACCATATGATGTGATCATATGGATTTCACACAACAAATGTGTATAACAACAATGAAAACAGCTATCCATCATCCAGAGTGCATTCTACACTGTATAAGCATTAAATATAAATATTCGACGCTTATACAGCCTGTCAATCAATCGATTGACATACAACTAATTATTGGGACTAGTGTATGCCATATATCAAACCAATACCCGTTCGGGGTTTCAATCGATCAAACACAATTTTTATTTGTGCAGTTGGGCGATGTGTAAAATTTATCGTCCTAATCAATATCAATCAAATGTGTGTATATAAACAAATCATCCGATTTGTTTATAAATATTTATTTCATTTTAAATACACGTTAAAAAATTCTATTTTTAACTATAAAATATTTTTAACTATTAAAATGTTTTATTTCATTTCACATCACATCACACAATCAACTACACATCAAAATCAAACAAACAAGCATACAAGCCGTCCATGGTCTGTGGACGACGGGTGTCGGGTGCTACTAAACACCGTCTGCGTCCTAGTATATATTATCAACTAGAAAAACAAAATTAAAAGGTGAGAAGTTCTCACAGAGAGTTCCACTCCCCCGTGCTTTGCTTCTGAACTGCTGAATCATCTGGATTTGATTGAAATTCCAATGCAGTCCTTTTCACGCTGTTCATAATAAAAGTTATATTTTTATTGCTTCATTCCAATAAATAAAAATCATATTTTTATTTTCTCTATTATATAAAAATTATATATATATATATATATATTTTAATCTTCTTTGATTAAAAACCATATCTTTTATTATCCTCTTCGTTATAAAAATTATATTTTTATATTGCTCTTCTCCTAATAAAGATTATATTTTTATTACTCTACATGAATAAAAAATCATATTTTTACTATCATACCTATATAAAAATCATATTTTTATCTCGCCACCTATATAAAAATCATATATATATATATATATATATATATATATGATGTTTACATTTTAAATCAATGTTTATATTTTTAAACATCACATTTTAATAACGCAATTTTTTAACAATGAAAATCATATTTTATATTCAATGAAAATCATATTTTCTATTCAATGAAAATCATATATTTCAGTTCTTAAAAATCATATAATTCAGTTCTTAAAAATCATATATTTCAACTCTTAAAAATCATATATTTAAAACTGATTTTATTTCATGACCAAAAATTTATTTAAACTATAGAAATAATTAATTAAAAGCCCACCACTGTGTTGTTGAAGTGGAACTTGCTGTCCAGGGGTAGGATGGCCTGACATCGGCGGTGGGCGATTCTGAGGCGGAGGGAGGCGCAGGGGTCACGGGGGAGGTAGGGTTTCTTCGAATGGAATGGGGGATGGAGGTTCTGCGAGTTGGAGATGGGAAAGGGGAGGGGTTCCGCGCGAGCAGGCGGAGGAGGGCGCGGGGGTTGGAGGCTCTCCGGCGAGTGGCGATGGCGCGACGAACGATGGCGGCTGGAGGAATCGCGGTCAAGATCTGCTTTTTTTATATATATAATGAATCGGGTTTTGAAAAGGGAGGGGTGACCGTGGTATCAGGAAAGAAAGGGGGCCACTTTTTATTTAAATATATTTTATTAATTAATTTTTCCCAAAAAGTAACTTTTTTATTCGACCTCAAAACGAGGCCCACCGCCTGTCGTTCATAGCTAATTACCCCCATTCCGAACACAATGGGATATGTATCGTAAGCTGATTCGACTTTTTCGACCAGTTTTCGTCAAAATCAACATATAACTCTATATATTGAATTTGAACGCACATTTCAATTTACTGGGGTCACATACTAAATCGAAAAATTCCAAAAAAATATTTTTTGGCTTCGTATTGACGATACGGTCCTAACCAAACTAGTTTCGTCAAATTCTGAGACCATTTTAAAAATGGCCATTTTCCAGTCGATTAAAATCAACTGAAACTGGTCAAACGTGTTTTCCTTTGCCACGCTCACATATTGAATCTAAAAATTACGAATTTTGGAATCTAGCAATAACTAGACATCACGGATCCAACAAAAGTGGTTTCGTCGAAATCCGAGGTCATTTGCAAAAATTTCATTTTTAAGGGCTAGAATTCCATAGCGACTTTTCTGAAAATTCATTTGGCCATAACTTTTGATTCCCACTATGAAATTTTGATTTTTCAGATTCGTTGGAAAGATATTCTCAATTAGATTCTATTATTTTTGGTTTCGCTAAATTCCGGTTTATTTTGAATCCTGTACATTCATTTGAACTTTGAAATCGAATTTTCAAACTACCGCGCCATTTTCAATTCCTTTTATAATTTAAAATAAATATTTATATTCTAACGACGATCTATGCAACTGTATACGTCCTAACTCTTTTCAAAAGAAATTTTCTCATCGTCATTATTTAAAATAATTCATTTTAAATATTCAAAATTCATTAAAATCGCCAAAATAAAAATTTTAAATTGGCTCAGATTTCCGGGTTATTACAATCTCCCCCACTTAAAACTTTTCGTCCCCGAAAAGGAACGAAGCCGAAAGTTGTTTAACTAATCAACTCAACTTTCCTTATTTCCATTACGGCTTAAGTTCTTCAACTTTTCAGTTTCTAAGAACATTTCAAATTTTTCAAAAATTTGGCTAACACCCTAAATTTTCGAAAAATTTCGCCATAACCTCCCCTGCACCGGGGACTTCGGGATATTTCATATAACCTCCCATGGCCTTCTTCAATCCAAAAGAAAAAGCCAAGCGGCTAGCCAATTGGCTCATAAAATCACCCAAAACTCAAGAAATACAATAAACATGTACCTATTCGTCGGGCAAACAATTTTATTCCTCTTCTCTAGCCTCCTTGCTATGACCTGCTCAATAGATACACATATACATGCATGCAATCCCAAATAATTTCAATACAGTTCAATATTTGGTTCAATTTGGCTAAAGGTTCAACATTTAATTAATCAAACAATAATCAAACAACACAATCAGCAATCAATCAGTTGATTATCATTTCAAACTCATAACTTTGATATATAGTCAAAAATCACATTTTTGATGCCAAGTCACAACAATATATTCTAACTATATTTTGGTTCTCACACCAGTCTAATGGAAATATATAAATATGACACCTTCGAAACTCGAACCCAAACGACTGATGCTGTACTGTTATCAATAGTTTCATCTCCGGGCGACTAGAGTGTGATTCTATATCTATCCAGTATATTAAAACTTCGAATACACGTGGATCAGACGTATACGCAAAATCTTTATATACTGCATTGTCCAAATCAATTTAAAATAAATAACCAAATACGAATAATTGATTTAAATTTTCAAAACAAAAATTGTTTTCATTTTAAAAATATACTCTTCACACTCGTTCTAGGATGCTACTGATCCTATCTATAACGAGTCATTCTCTTTGGATATTACTAATACAATCTCCGATGAATTCTTTCATATGGTTCTAATGTGTCTTGTTCCCCGAGCTCTGTAAACCAAAGCTCTGATACCAAATTGAAACAACCCGAACTTCCCCGGTAAGGAAAGGCCGGATTGAATTGAGAACAAACCACATCATAACAAAAACGGAAGAACATTTCATTGTATATTACAACAATTCCATCAGAATACAAGAATATACAGAGTATAAACAAATAAAATACATTTGATAAATATCAGAGATTATAATACATTACATAGCAGCGGAAAATAATACAAAACAAAACTAAAGGAGATATACAGATACAAAGCTTTCCGAACATCATTCCAGCTGTAAACCAGAATCCTGTGAATATAAATTGCAAAACCAAAACTACTAGCTGCCCGTGTCGAAAATAAGGGCACCCAGAGTTTAGGTTAAAACAATAAACTCCAGGTCAGTCATGTGACTGGTGTGAGAACTAAAACAGTTATTAATCTTTATTTTAAAGTTAGGTAAATCAAGGGACCACGCCGCATAACACGGAACGGGTTTCCTCCCAAGAATACCAGTGCATAAAACAACAGCGCAATGCTAAATAAAGAACAATGAAGCTATTATAAGACCCAGGTCCCATCACACAATGAAACGCAAGCCGGAGGATAGGGTTTTACCTTATAATAGCCAAAGAATGCTTGATATGTTAAAACAAATCATTTGATACTATTATAAGTGCATAGTGTATAAAACAATTTTAATCATAAGTATCAATCATAGACGACATGGGTACCATATATCATGTCGCCATACTAGTTCTACAATTAAAACCGCAAAATCACGTATTAGAAGTTGGATTTCCATCTATGAACCGAGGCAAAAGATAGTCCTCTACCGATTCGAGACTGTCTAGCCCGAGTCTCAGGAACAGCCGCAACTGCCCCTGGAGCGACAGGGCTGGTCCACACGGAGTGGATTATAGTGCCTGAACAATACGTTTCCCCACCCTTTGGGGCGTAAATGAGTCCACTGAATCCATCGGTTCGAGAACGACCGATGTATCCGAGGCGCCTCGCAATAGCAACAACCACACAGGTGAAAAGTATATAAATGTCAGCCAGTTTAAGCACTGACACCACCTAGCTAGAAGAAAACGCATGTCCTCCCTGAAGTCCTCGTCCTGTTTTTGGTTCATACCGGGGTGTGAAACTCGCGAATTAACGCTACACAAAGCTACGCTACAAAGGCCGTGCCTTGATCATCAACCACAAGACTTTTCTTTTCAACAGAAGCTTTGACCATTTGCATCTCAGCATGCCACACAGGCAATTCACGCTATGCAACCGATATCAATCACACAAAATGAAATCTGATGTCAGACACATAGTCCATACAAGTCCGTTCTGGGTCTGAACGAAACCGGAGGCACTTTCCTCGCATATCCATCGATCTCCAAGTACGTCTGGACGATCACCAACTGATTCCCTCATCTTGGGTGTACAGCCCAATCAAGATCATCAGTAATCACCCAAATGATGTGAAGACTTCCGGTCTTCAACCACCGTCTTCATCTTCGACACCACGTCGAAACAGTTATTCAAAATGGGATAAACCCGGCTTTTCTGAATAACTTGTGTATATATTAAGCAAGTGTTACACAAACACAACATACGCCTCATTCCAATTCATCAGTCACTAACCGTAAATTAGCCAGAGAATAATTCCCCAAATATTAACCCCGAAGGCCGAAACCAACATCAGATCAATACCCAGAAAACCATCCTTCTTAGCTAACCTACAGGTAGTTTCTAAATTTCACATTCTTAGGGAAAGGTTCCCATTAATTTTATCAAAGATAAATTATTTAAAATTTATTCTTTAATCTTCTTTGGAATATCAATTCAAACCAAATTATGGTTTATCCAAACTAGTCGGGATTAACGAACCTTACCAAAGTAATCAATTGTTAAATTTCCCAACCCCAACCTATTCATCCCATGAAGTAAAACTGGTAATACTTCATATCTAACACCACGGTATTATCGGTACATTCAATTACCATTTCACGTTCAAATCTAATTAAAGATTTAACTATCACTTGAAGCAAAACTGGTGATACTCCATTCTCGATCATTTCTTGAATTTGATAATTTTAATTATCAAATTCACTTTTCAATCTAATTAAAGATTCATTAAAACTCCACTTAGTTTTAATCTTTAACTGGGTTAAAGAACCAATGTCATTTAAAACACGGTTCACGATAAATCCAGAATCGTATTTCATTTCTACCAGCTTTTAACCATAAATTAGCAAGTGAACAATTCCCTAAGTAATAACCCCGAAGGCCGAAACCAACATCAGATCAATACCCAAGAAACCATTCAACTTAACCAATCTTTAGTTAATTTCTGATTTTCTTAACTCCATTGGGTCTAAGAACAGTATTATTAAAGATACCGTTCACGACAACCCAAAATCACATTCCATTAATTATCGGGTTAAAGAACAAATGTTATTTAAAACACCGTTCACGATAAACCCAAAAATCAATTCCAATTCAATTCCAATTAAATATTATTTAATTGGTACACTTCATTAAATCTAAATAAAAAGATTTAATCTTTTCCTCAACTGGGTTTAAGAACAGTGTTGATGAAGACACCATTCACGACAAACCCAAATCCCATTTGATATTAAATACAAGGCTCTGGATAGAAAATATATCGGCTTATATTCAATATCAAATTCTACGATCAACAAATATCGTATTGGAAATAACGATATTAATATATCTTTCAAATTCCCATAACAATATCTGTATCATCACGAAATCCAACATCGAAATATTCCGAAGACAATTTCGATTCAAATCCCTTCCAGTTCAATTTTTGGAAATTCTGGTTACTTTTAAAACCATTTCACATCCAATTTATTTATTTTAAAAATAAATAGAATTATAAATCTAGTTCAAAACTAGTTCATTTCGATAAAAAACTATTTTTATCTTTTCAAATATGGAGTTTTTCATCCCAATTCTTCACAAATCATTTCTTATGATTTTACACAAATTATTACTATTTTTAATAATTTTATCAAGGACCGTACAGTCGATTTCCATCAACGGCCATCGAACTGCACTTATAGCGACCTTTTCCAAATTTGATTTCGACATAATTCCAAATCCAACCGTTAGATTTCAAATCTCTAATCTTCATTAGAAAGTTCTTTTCGATACGAATCCAACGGTTCCGGTTTTAGGAGAATCCGACGGTCGGATCTCCCGTAATATCCATTCGAAGTCAATGGTCGAAATTCACGAACTGCCGCGGCGCGGCGCGTTCTATTCAAGCCATTATATTATATATATAATATATATATAATATATATTTCGTCGATTTCTATTTTAAACGAATTTTATAAATAATTTTAAATTCGTTTCATAAACAATTTCAACTTCCATTTCAATTTCAAATCGAAATTGAATATTCTAATATAAATTCGTTTTAAATTCATTTCAAATCGATTTCAATTCAATTCGATTTCAATTCAATTCGAATTTCAAATCATTTCAGTCTATTTCGAATTTCTATTCATTTCAATTTAATTCGAATTTCTATTCATTTCAATTTAATTCGAATTTCAAATCATTTCCATATTCATTGAAAAATGAATAAAATCGATATAAATATCGTTCACGTCAAAATGGCGTTAATCTAACCGACACGGCTTTATATATTTCTATTTCAAATATTTATATTCAAATATTTCTATTTCAAATATTTCATTTCAAATATTTCATTTCAATTATTTCATTAATTCTGAACTGGAATCAGGCACAGTCAATTACCATATGATGTGATCATATGGATTTCACACAACAAATGTGTATAACAACAATGAAAACAGTAATCCATCATCCAGAGTGCATTCTACACTGTATAAGCATTAAATATAAATATTCGATGCTTATACAGCCTGTCAATCAATCGATTAACATACAACTAATTATTGGGACTAGTGTATGTCATATATCATCCCAATACCCGTGTGGGGTTTCAATCAATCAAACACAGTTTTTATTTGTGCAGTTGGGCGATGTGTAAAATTTATCGTCTCAATCAATATCAATCAAATGTGTGTATATAAACAAATCATCCGATTTGTTTATAAATATTTATTTCATTTTAAATACACGTTAAAAATTCTATTTTTAACTATAAAATATTTTTAACTATTAAAATGTTTTATTTCATTTCACATCACATCACACAATCAACTACACATCAAAATCAAACAAACAAGCATACAAGTCGTCCATGGTCTGTGGACGACGGGTGTCGGGTGCTACTAAAAACCGTCTGCGTCCTAGTATATATTATCAACTAGAAAAACAAAATTAAAAGGTGAGAAGTTCTCACAGAGGGTTCCACTCCGCCGTGCTTTGCTTCTGAACTGCTGAATCATCTGGATTTGATTGAAATTCCAATGCAGTCCTTTTCACGCTGTTCATAATAAAAGTTATATTTTATTGCTTCATTCCAATAAATAAAAATCATATTTTTATTTTGTCTATTATATAAAAATTATATAATTTTTTTTTAATCTTCTTTGATTAAAAACCATATCTTTTATTATCCTCTTCGTTATAAAAATTATATTTTTATATTGCTCTTCTCCTAATAAAGATTATATTTTTATTACCCTACATGAATAAAAAATCATATTTTACTATCATACCTATATAAAAATCATATTTTTATCTCGCCACCTATATAAAAATCAAATATATATATATATGATGTTTACATTTTAAATCAATGTTTATATTTTTAAACATCACATTTTCATAACGCTATTTTTTTTTAACAATGAAAATCATATTTTCTATTCAATGAAAATCATATTTTCTATTCAATGAAAATCATATATTTCAGTTCTTAAAAATCATATAATTCAGTTCTTAAAAATCATATATTTCAACTCTTAAAAATCATATATTTAAAACTGATTTTATTTCATGACCAAAAATTTATTCAAACTATAGAAATAATTAATTAAAAGATCACCACTTTGTTGTTGAAGTGGAACTTGCTGTCCAGGGGTAGGATGGCCTGACATCGGCGGTGGGCGATTCTGAGGCGGAGGGAGGTGCAGAGGTCACGGCGGAGGTAGGGTTTCTTCGAATGGAATGAGGGGGTGGCGGTTCTGCGAGTTGGAGATGGGAAAGGGGAGGGGTTCCACGCGAGCAGGCGGAGGAGGGCGCGGGAGTTGGAGGCTCTCCGGCGAGTGGCGATAGCGTGACGAACAATGGCGGCTAGAGGAATCGCGGTCGAGATCTGCTTTTTTTTATATATAATGAATCGGGTTTTGAAAAGGGAGGGGTGACCGTGGTATCAGGAAAGAAAGGGGGGGCCTTTTTATTAAAATATTTTTTTATTAATTATTTTTTCCCAAAAAGCAACTTTTTTATTCGACCTCAAAATGAGGCCCACCGCCTGTCGTTCATAGCTAATTACCCCCATTCCGAACACAATGGGATATGTATCGTAAGCTTATTCGACTGTTTCGACCAGTTTTCGTCAAAATCAACATATAACTCTATATATTGAATTTGAACGCGCATTTCAATTTACTGGGGTCACATACTAACTCGAAAAATTCCAAAAAAAATATTTTTTGGCTTCGTATTGACGATACGGTCCTAACAAAACTAGTTTTGTCAAATTCTGAGACTATTTGAAAAATGGCCATTTTCCAGTCGATTAAAATCAACTGAAACTGGTCAAACGCGATTTCCTTTGACACGCTCACATATTGATTCTAAAAATTACGAATTTTGGAATCTAGCAATAACTAGACATCACGGATCCAACAAAAGTGGTTTCGTCGAAATCCGAGGTCGTTTGCAAAATTTCCATTTTTAAGGGCCAGAATTCCATAGCGACTTTTCTGAAAATTCATTTGGCCATAACTTTTGATTTCCGCTATGAAATTTTTATTTTTCGGATTCGTTGGAAAGATATTCTCAATTAGATTCTATTATTTTTGGTTTTGCTAAATTCCGGTTTATTTTGAATCCTGTACATTCATTTGAACTTTGAAATCGAATTTTCAAACTTCCGCGCCATTTTCAATTCCTTTTATAATTTAAAATAAATATTTATATTCTAACGACGATCTATGCAACTGTATATGTCCTAACTCTTTTCAAAATAAATTTTCTCGTCGTCATTATTTAAAATAATTCATTTTAAATATCCAAAATTCATTAAAATCGCCGAAATAAAAATTTTAAATTGGCTCAGATTTCCGGGTTATTACAGGATGAGTGTTCACAAGGATTTTTTAACCTAAACACCCAAAGTAAAATTGAACATGTTTGTATTCAAGGCAAATTCTAAATCAACTACTGGTTATGCATGCTAGGTAAGTGGATGCATAGCCATTATTTTTTTATCATCTAAGTTAATATTTCATGAAGCAAGTGGTAAATTGTGGTATCAATGAATGTTTATTTCAGTTTAAGTATCGCGATACACCGTACCAAGTAAATGGTTTGATTACATAATCTAGAATAGATATGTACGTTTAACAAATGACTTTATGTAAAGTTGTGATTTTTTGTGTTGCGTCAATTCGTTAGTTAGGAAAACTGAAAGATGGGCTGTGATATATTTTTAGCTTGATATAAAATAAAATAAAAGTGGAAAAGTACATGAATAGTCTATAACCTGTGGTTTGAGTTAATGATCAAATAAAACTGAAAACTTATTATAAAACCCAAACACTGTGTAATTTCTAACGTCATGAAGGATCGCTAACTAGTGGTTAGTAAAGGATAACACCTTCTAATCAAAGATTGTAAACATATACTTTTTGAACTAAAGATTAGTATAATTTTTTCACTTAGTTTGAGTTAATGATCAAATAATACAATGATCACGAATAATATAAATAACCTGAAGCATGCTCAAAAGATATAATGGAGTAGTGTATGACTTATGGTAAATACTTTAATTATTATCGCCGTTTAAAATTGAACTGCGGTTTAAAGATCGGTAAAAAAAAGTTAAATTGCTTCTCATAAGATGCATGCCAAAACTCTCAAACTGTATGTGATCATTGCTAATATTCAAATCTTGACAATTCAATATTACATTGAATACCAGTCATGTTGAATATGATAGAGTCATCATGTGACTTTGATTTCCTAAAGCAGGAGTTGAGTTGGAACCAAAGATTTTTTAAATGAAAAGAAGATTTCTTAAGAGATTATTTACATGGACCATTGTATGAAATATAACAGCCTTGATATTTGGTCTTAATCCATTCCAACCAATACAGTTAACCAAGAATTTCTAAATTTACATCTATGAATAATTGATCTTGATTTATAGTTCTTCCATCGAAGCAGTTGATAGACTATAAGCACATGTTTATGTATTATATGTTCATGCATATGTTTTGACTGTTTATATATTATATGTTCTTTTTTTGAGCTTTAGAAGATACATTTATCCTGTCGAAACAATTTCAAAACCATGTAGCAACCCACTTTTATCAATAGTTCCAATTCAATAAACTTACCAGACCTTTCATAAACTTCGAGTTTAGCGTCAACAAAGAATCAAACACACACTTTATGGTACTCTCCAAACATTCATATAAAGAACTATTAAAAGAAATAAATGTTAACCAACCAAAAATGAAAAAAATATCTTCCATAATCAATAATTACATAATTAACAATGAAAACTATCTAGTTCCGAAATGATTTCAGTCGGGAAAATTCAACAAATACTAATTCTGATTATGAACAAATATCAATGTCCTAATAATATACTTTTACCTGAACTACACATCAATGATCAATCTATTGTTTAGCTATAATTTATATTCAAAAATAGTTAATTTGATTGGTAGATTTTCAAATATAAACTTCTACAATGTTGCATGCAAGATGAAGTGTTTACATTTTATCCTCAACGTAATTTATTACAAGCTTCTTTAATTCAATGTCTGACATGGTGACATGATTATGCAAAAAGATTCAGTCTTTCTCTAAGCTAATTAGTAAAATAAAAACTGAATTACCTATGGTTTATTTTATGGTCATACAAAAACTCTATCTATCAAATTTCAGCAACATACCAATGGTGACAGACTTATTCTGTCATTTCATAAATATATATATGGTGGCTAAATTTAATTCCTACTATGAATATTTTACCAAAAAAATTTGCTTTTTGGTATGAAAATAGTTTTCATGTAGCCTATTGCGCTAATGACTGATGTTTAAGTCGAGTAGCAGCAGCATCAAAAAATAACCAACTAAACATCCACCGAAGCAGCAGGCTGATTATCAAATTAATGTGAAATTCCAAAAATAACTCCAAAATATACATAAAACGGCAACACAAATCGCAATTAAACCTTGCGTTGTTTGGATGAGAAAATACTAATTGAGATGAGCAATGCAAAAGCTGCGGCAAGCGAATGATATTAGAGCTGGAAGGATGAACGAAGTGGCAAAGTGACTCGTAGATGTTGTTTTGAAAATTAAGATGAACGATTCATGGGGTTGATTAGAAAGTTAGAGCGGAGCGATGGAATTGGGTATTTGGTGGAACGATGGTTTCTGAAGTATTTTATTTAGATAATGAAAATTAGGTGGCAGGACAAGCGGGAACGAAAAAATAAATTGTCGCCTAACACTGTGTAAAAGTAAAACGCAACAATTTCAATGGAACCAATGAAATAGTTACATTTATGGTTCAAACGCTGCCATATAATGTAACTAAAAGCACAATTTCTTGTAGTGAACTGCACGTTTTCAAATTCAGATCAACATAATGCGACTGTGAAGATGTAACCTCAAAAATATGATCAAATGACTTAAACACATCCCATCCATATCCTTCATTAATAAGTTCAGACAATCGATCTTCCATAGTCGGACAAAGTACGCTTTTCCAATTCTGAACCTCCTCTCTACGTTTAGACGTTTGTTCCATCAACTTAATCCGAATAGAATCTAAACAAGAAGTAATGGGAAGAGCACATTCAGCTAAAATCCATGAATTAAAACTGTTAGCCACATGAGAATACAACCCTCCATACCTCTTCCCTGAGAAAAAAAATCAACCCAATGATCGTATGGTTTATCATTTAAAAAATCTAATGCAGCAAAACCACCAATCTCAACAAATTTTTTCATAGATCTTTCAAACTCAAAAAGCGTGGCAGACCTAGCAACATTTTCAAATAAATCTTTAATACAGTAATTTTTGTTCTTTACCTTCACTGAACTTAGAAGATTACTTCGCATATTAAACAAGCAAAATGAATGGCAAGAAGATGGAAAGAATTTCGGAACACTTAAAAGCAAACCCCAATGCCTATCAGACATGAAAACCAATGGTCGATTCTCATCAAGCATATTTTTCAAATGTTCACAAAACCAACCCCAATTACATTCATTTTCTTTAGGGACGATAGCCATAGCCAAAGGAAAAAAAATCCTTGATTTCCATTCTTGGTAGTTGTAGCCAACAAAACACCAGGCCTACCTTTTAAAAAAGTAGCATCCAAAAAGATCAAAGGCCTACAGTGTTTAAAACCAACAATACATGCATGAAAACTAATAAAAAACCTCTCAAACTGATTTGTTTTACAATTCACTTCCATATCTGCATAGCTCCCTGGATTTGACATGTTAACAGCATCTATATACCACCGTAAATCATTGTAAGATAAAGCATCATCACCAAAAATTTCTTTCATAGCCATTTGTTTCCCAGAATAATCATAGTAATAATTCATATTAAAATTACATTCTCTTCTAAATTGATTAATAATATCTTTTGGTTTCTTCAAAGGCTCAACTCTAATTTTATCAATAATCATAGACTTGACGAATTTACTAGAAACAGGAGGATGATTGATATCACGTAACCCAGCACCGCAAGAATGCTCATGTGTCGAGCTTCTAATATAAAAACTATTAACATTTCCAGAATCACAACTAGCATGAATTTTGAATTTGCAACCCTCATCAAACCCAGAACAAATAGAAGTAACTCTTTCTTTGCAATTCTTAATATTCTTCAACTTATAACCATTTTTAATTTGATAGGCTAGTAAAAAAATGCTGAATTCCAAAGCTCCATCAAATCGATATCCAAAAAAATCCAAAACTGAAATATTATTTCCCTTCTTCAAAATTTCTTTAAAATCAAATCGAATATTTGTACTAGAAGAATCAGATATCAAAGAGTTTCCAGTAGCAGACTCACTAACATTAACACTCTTATATTCGATCAGAACTAATTTCAAACTAACCTTAAATACTACATATTCATTCTTCTTAAACAATGAAAAACATACGATACTCTGTAAATCTGAATCAGTATCAACAACTCTACAATGTCCTTCAAGCATGTACGATAATTCAATACTCAACGGAGTTAATGATGACCAATATTCACATAATTCATTCTTAAGAAGAAGAAGAGAAGCATTCAAACCAACATGGGAACTATAACTGTTATCATCATACATGAAAACAGCTAAAATCGAATTTGTGCCACTGTTGCGGAAAAAAAAACAGAAAAATTTCAAAATAAAGCAACCAACAAAAAATAAAATTAATGCTATGATTGCAATAGATTAAAAAACAAAATAACAACAAATTGTATAAAATAAAAGCTAATTCAACATAGCAAAAATAAAATTAACATGCAAAATTAAAATAACAGACAGAATTAAAATAAGAAATTAAAGATATCGAATTGCCAGTTAGAAGAAATCGAATTACAAGCACTCCTATCCGCCGTTAAGACATAAGCCTACAAAAATTAGATTAAAAAATTAAAATAATTACACAATCGAACAAGAAATTTTAAAAACATATAGAAAAGAGAATTTACCACAAATCGATATTGATGAATCGATACTGTTTAATCGAGATTCAGAACCTGAAACTATGAATATTCGTTAATCGACATTAATTGAAACGATAAACCTAAATCGAGAATAGAAAAAAACATAGAGAACATAATTTACCACAAATCGAAATTGCTGAATCGATAGTGTTTAATCACCAGAATATGAATTTATGAACCTTGAAGAATATTGTTTGATCGATAATATTTGAAAAGGTAAACCTAAATGTAAAAGAGAAGTGTAACACCCCGCCTCCGCTAGGGTCACTCGCAAAGGAATGCACTAGCTTTAGAGGGGCATTATTGGTAAACATGCACAGAAATATCACAAGACAGAACATATAAAATAGCGGAAGTAAAATCGAACTTTCATAAACATCAATAATTAAGGTCTAAAGCCTTTTACATCAGAGTACATCAAAACCTGTCTTGCAATAGTAAAGAAGCATAAAGACTTTTTCATAAATTATTCCCCAAGTAAAAACAGTAAAGTAGCCATAGCCAAGAAAAGTCCAAGCCATCCATGATGACCTTCAAGCAGAAGAAGTCCGAACTAAACAACAGTATTTCCTCCCTGTAACCTGGGGGGGAAACGGAAGAAAAGAGGCGAAACAAAACGGGTCAGTCAAAAAGACTGAGTAAGCCCTATCTACTATCAGCATAAAAACTAGTAAAGTTAACTGACATGAGAAACTGATATGAACATAAGCATGATGACAAGATAGATAAGCTAAATCAAAATAACAGGATGAACTACTGAACTCAGATAAACTATGGTGTCATGATAAATTACGGTGTCAAGATAAAACAAGGTATCCCATCGTCAAGTTCCTGTCAAGTATAATATCCCCAAGATATCTATCACGTATAACATCCCATGGTATCTATCCTGTCTTTTAGCTCTGCACCTACCGTACTAGTATCCCCACCGTATCATGTGTTAACCATGAATGACCCTTACTCAAAAGTCGTGTAATGGTCTATGTCAACCTAATATATCGCATATATAGGTTACTCGACTCATATGTTTTATTCCATGTAAATGTTCAGTCCCTTGCCGTAGACCATACGGGCTTTCCCATGAGATTCTATACTACTTTAACATAGTTCCATGATCCTTAAGATTGTTTTGGATTGTTACCCTATATCTAACTAGGGTCTTTCAACATGAATCATTGTTTGTACAACTAGGACTTATGCTACCTAGGACTACTAGGGATTATGCTTACCTATTGCACGTTTTCGTATCTCGGTTTTGGTTCAACCACCCAGGGCCACTAGGATTTACGCTAACCGTCAACCACGCCCTTTTTCCCAAGCATTCATCGTGAATCGTTTTTCCATGATTGTATGCACATGTATCACATCGTGCCATCCGAGTCCCGTCACAGGGCATACCAGGAAATACAGGACTCGGTCGGGTGCTTTCGATTATCTGCCGATGCAGATGCTAAGGTCTGTTTTTTCTATACGTGGCTATGGTCCCACGAGACCACTCCCTCAACTAGTGAAAGACAAGACAGGATAAATCCTGTATGAGAACACACTACTGGCCAACCCACAATCCTAGCCTTACTGCAACCATAATTAGATAGCAATTATGGTCTTTTGGGTGTTCTCTGCCTTTCCGTACGTACACGCTTGACCAAAGATGGTAGGTAGCCTGACGAAATGCTATCTAGGGTACGACCATGTATCGTCGACTATCCCCTATCCATCCCCGTCTTTAGGTCGCTCGTATAGCAACCAAGGCATACTCTTGGTTCTTCTAACGCAGACCTTAACCTCTCATGAGCCTAGTATGATCACCTGGCAGCTCACAGAAGGATACCAAGAATATCCTCACGTTCCCCGAAGCCGCTGCTTCGTTACCCAGTTCGCTGGAGCCTTTATCTAAATCAGATACTTGCTCCTACTCGTATACTTAAACGATGACCTACCGTATCAGGTTACTCATCTATCTATGAACTGGTCTAAATTTCCTTGACAAAGAATCATTACTTAGTTATTCTTCAACTAAGGTTTACCACTTAGCCTTATTCCCGTTATCCTTGTTAACTACGGTTATCCACCTAATCCTCAGAACTAGGGTTTACATAATGGATTAAGTGTCACTTAAGTTCATGACTTAACCCGTCTACAAATCATGTCAAAATTGGCTAAGTATCCAAGTTCAAGACTTAACCCTACAAACCATGCTCAAGTTGGTTAAGTATATATTAACTTGACCCTATCAAATTACTGAGTCAAATCGGTCAAGCGTATTTAAGCGATTCGTGACTTAGCCTTATCATGTTTTCACGTTAGATTGGTTAAGTATAGGTTAACTTAATCTCAATAAATTCACGAGTTAGATTGGTTAAGTATAGGTCACTTAACCACCTCAAATCATCATGTTAGATTAGTTAAGTGTTTAACTTAACCCCATTAAACTGCCAAGTGGGATTAATTAAGTCTAGGCTAACTTAACCCCATCCGATTTCCATGTTTAGACTAGTTGAGTCTAATCTTAACCCCATCCATCAACTGTATTTTTCGGTTAAGTGTCATTAAGAAAACTTACTTAACCTTACCAAATTATCGTGTTGGTTAACTTAACCCCGTCCACTAGTCGTATAAAAATGGTTAAGTGTCATTAGGCAAATCAAGTTACTTAACCTACCCAACCTTGTCATGTTTTGTTAAGTATCATTGGCCTAATCAATTTACTTAACCCATTGTCCATGTCATATTTGGTTAAGAGTCATTAATCAAATTAACTTAACCCTATCATGTGGCATTAATTACTTAATGCACCTCAACCTCTCACATTAGACTTTGTTGTGGTTACTAGTTAAGCCGGTCGGTTCCGGGTAGCTTTACACCACAACTTGGTCTAACCTCGGGTTCAAGCACAACATGACCAACTTCTCACATTGGGTCCTATTCTTTGCAACTACTAGTTAGGCCGGTCGGTTCCGGGTAGTTTTACGTTGCAAACTCAACCCAACCTCGAGTTGGTCACTTTCATGTTTAGTCTAGTGTCATGTTCATATTCAAGTTTTTAAGAATATGGGTAGACCTAACTTAATAGGTAAATTCCCAATTCCATAGTATGGGTAGACCTAACTTAATAGGTAAATTCCCAATTTCATATTTTCAAACATACTCACATGTCAACTTCCATGTTATATTTCAAGTCATGTTTTCAAGTTGTATTTTCATGTCATTAGAAATTACCCATAACATAACCCAACGCTTTTAAACTCGCATATACGTTCGCAACAACGTAATGGATTAAAAGAAGAGACTTGGCAAAGGCATGACAAAAATGGATATTAAGCCACAAGTTAATCATGGTGGCAAATGAGGCACAAATGTGTTCATTAACTTGCATGTTACATTCTTAAGCCTAAAAAACATGCATAAACCCAAACTTGGCACATAAGCGAATCATGGTGACAAAAGACATGGAATGATGACTAGTAACTCGCATATATCATCATATAAGGGTTATGACTTCATATGCAAGTTGACATAAAGGTTATGAGGGTTCTCATGTTGCATAATGCAACATTTCAACATAAAGGTTGTAGCTTTTAGCCCACAAGATCAAGATAATGACTTCATAAACTTGCATGACATGATAGCATGTATCATACTCAATGATCAAACCCAAACTTGCAACATGAACATTTAACTTCATAGTTAATATCTAAGAGTAGGGAAAGGGCTTACATTGCTATGAAGGCACAAATCGATTAAGTTAAAGATTGAGACAACGCCTATGCATGCCATCATCCAAAAACCCAAAGATGAAAGCTCCAAATCAATAAAAAACCCATCTTGATGAACAAAGGTCAAAGCTTTAGCCTTGAAATCAACTTGAGAAGCTCTCATACTAACATAGGGACTCTCTAACACTCACATGATCATGAAACCTCTCATAGAAATGAAGTGGAGGCTAGGATTTTGAGTGGAGGCCATGAGAGGAGCAATTTTGCCACAGTTTAGTTGCATGAATGAAGAAAATGAGGATTTAGGAGAGGGTTAGGGGCTTATTTATAGAGATTAGGATTAGTTAGGACCCTTAGATTAACCCTAGGACCAACCTGAACCATCAGATTTCAAACCAGGCCCAAAAACCTAGCCAAGACAGGAAATAGGTACACCAGGCAAAACTGCCCGGCCACCATAAGTCGACCCCCAAGTCGACAGGGCTGTCGACTTGGGTCAAGCCATGTCGACTCCCAAGTCGACAGGGCTGTCGACTTGGGGTACCTGGCGGGAATTTTTCCCGCCTAGCTCTCCAGTCCTAATTTCCGAAATTAGAACTCGTTTTTGAACTTGAATTTTCTGAAAACTTCGTCGGACCATAACTTGGTCATACGGACTCCAATTCTCGAAAACTCAGACTCTATTTCGCGTATTTTTCCGAGACGAACGCAATGGCATAGCCCGTTTTACTTGATTCAGAATTTAAAATTAAATTCTGCCTTGATTCTCGTCTTAACATGTTATCGAAATACGGGTTGTTACATTCTCCCCACCTTTTAGGATTTCATCCCCGAAATCTCCTAGTTAGGAAGAACATATCCTACCATCCATCATTCATCTACTCAAAACATCATCCACAAGCAACCATTGTCCTTAGATGATTTCTAATGCTGTATGAATATATGCAAAACATGTGTATACATGTTCCTTAGCTAATGCTAATGATCAGGCCTGAATAATCTTTCTAATGCAAAATATGTATAGTGCCATGAATCCAACATGTATGCAAATAATCCTAGTCATATAGATACTATATGCGTGCACAATTATTCATTCATATGCAACAACCGCATGATAATACATTCGATTTCATCCATAAACAAGTATAAATACTCGTGCATATGCAATATGAAATGTGACCGAGTCGAGCTAGTATCTAATGTGTATTCACGCATCCACGAGCAACCACTTGCAACCACTTGCAACCATATCAATCATAACATGTTTCAAATACATGTTTACATCCATAGGGTTCTACCTAGGATTCCCTGAAACAGGGTCGAGAAGATAAACAAGACAAACTCCTTACGGGGTTTGTAACAGAAAATAGGACCGAGAGGATGTCCACAAAAGATAGCCTACAAGTAAGCTCTACAGAAAACAGGGATCAAGGATATACTCCCAAAAAGAGATATCATGCGCGTATCTAGTCTTTGACCATCAAAGTCGTATTTCCTCGAGCTTAATTCCATTGTGCCTTGACCGTCTTTTAACTTCGCGATTTCGTAGCTTCTTATTTCCTGTTTCCATAACATGAGCTGGAACTCATTTCTTCGTCGCCTCTCGTTCCACTTGCACTTATCCCTTTTTCTAGAATACTTGGCGCAAACATGACTGCGTACTCATGATCTCATGCAAGCTTTCCAAAATTCACTAGTGAATCTTGGATCTCGTTTATATACTATAAGGTATTCCATGTAGAAGAACTTTCTCTTGAAAGTAAACAGATGTCAACCAGGTTATCAAGCGAACTTACTAGGGTGATCTCTATAACCCATGCATAAATGAAGTAAACCATCCGTCTTATTGGCGAACACCACTCGATCGGGCTTCAAATTTCCAATAAAGGCATCAAGGGATTCTAAGTAACTAGTCATGACAGAACCTCAAAAAGGTTACACGATACTTCGAGGGTATTACCAAGGCTAGTCAAAAGGTCTAACTACCCTCCTATCAAAACCGAGAGTGGCACCCCCTACTGGATAACCACTTCATCCCTAGAATCCATCCATAGCTTATAAACATAAGCATTATTTCCAAACTCAACACTTGGCATAGACATTCTCAAATCCAAACAAGTCATGTATAAATGGACTGATTCTCCAATAGGACTTTGAGACAAAAAATGGGATTCTCTATTACGCTAGTACTTAAGGTGCAGAGACTCAACTATCGAAGCAGACTTAAATGATACGAAAAACGAAGTCCTATCGGGATGATAGAGAAGAAAATCTAAACCTTTAACAAGATCGTTACCCTCCTTCCGAGGTACCCTAGAAATGAGAGCATACTACTGCCCTCCCGATGATCTTGTCCCATAATACTTAACTATCCGCCCCGTTTTACCATGCCAAAGGTACTCTCTCGTCATGGGTTTCATTGTTCATCTTTCTCCCTCCTTTGAGGACTAAGCCATACCAACAAGTTGCTCATCCTTAATCTCGTATCCTTTATCCTCTTTCTCACTATCCTTTCTTATAACGCGGCCACTGGTCTCTCGAGAACCACCTCCATCGTATGGAAAGCACTTTCGTAGATAGAAAAGACTAGTCGCAGTTAAAACCACTGTGACTACAGATGGAGGAAAGAAAGGAAAAGAGATTCAATTAAGGAAACAAGGATAGTGCTAATGGCCTTTGGGGAATAGCCTTTTTCTTTTAAAAGAAAATTTTCTTGAAAAAATGCTTCTTTGTAAACGATTTTCAAATAGTTTTCAGAAGGTCTTTAAAAACTTTTGCCCAGTCTTGTAACCTTCTGCTCTGATACCACGTGTAACACCCCGCCTCCGCTAGGGTCACTCGCAAAGGAATGCACTAGGTTTAGAGGGGCATTATTGGTAAACATGCACAGAAATATCACAAGACAGAACATATAAAATAGCGGAAGTAAAATCGAACTTTCATAAACATCAATAATTAAGGTCTAAAGCCTTTTACATCAGAGTACATCAAAACCTGTCTTGCAATAGTAAAGAAGCATAAAGACTTTTTCATAAATTATTCCCCAAGTAAAAACAGTAAAGTAGCCATAGCCAAGAAAAGTCCAAGCCATCCATGATGACCTTCAAGCAGAAGAAGTCCGAACTAAACAACAGTATTTCCTCCCTGTAACCTGAGGGGGGGGGGGGGAAACGGAAGAAAAGAGGCGAAACAAAACGGGTCAGTCAAAAAGACTGAGTAAGCCCTATCTACTATCAGCATAAAAACTAGTAAAGTTAACTGACATGAGAAACTGAGATGAACATAAGCATGATGACAAGATAGATAAGCTAAATCAAAATAACGGGATGAACTACTGAACTCAGATAAACTAAGGTGTGATGATAAATTACGGTGTCAAGATAAAACAAGGTATCCCATCGTCAAGTTCCTGTCAAGTATAATATCCCCAAGATATCTATCACGTATAACATCCCATGGTATCTATCCTGTCTTTTAGCTCTGCACCTACCGTACTAGTATCCCCACCGTATCATGTGTTAACCATGAATGACCCTTACTCAAAAGTCGTGTAATGGTCTATGTCAACCTAATATATCGCATATATAGGTTACTCAACTCGTATGTTTTATTCCATGTAAATGTTCAGTCCCTTGCCGTAGACCATACGGGCTTTCCCATGAGATTCTATACTACTTTAACATAGTTCCATGATCCTTAAGATCGTTTTGGATTGTCACCGTATATCTAACTAGGGTCTTTCAACATGAATCATTGTTTGTACAACTAGGACTTATGCTACCTAGGACTACTAGGGATTATGCTTACCTATTGCACGTTTTCGTATCTCGGTTTTGGTTCAACCACCCAGGGCCACTAGGATTTACGCTAACCGTCAACCACGTCCTTTTTCCCACGCATTCATCGTGAATCGTTTTTCCATGACTGTATGCACATGTATCACATCGTGCCATCCGAGTCCTGTCACAGGGCATACCAGGAAATACAGGACTCGGTCGGGAGCTTTCGATTTATCTGCCGATGCAGATGCTAAGGTCTGTTTTTTCTATACGTGGTTATGGTCCCACGAGACCACTCCCTCAACTAGTGAAAGACAAGACAGGATAAATCCTGTATGAGAACACACTACTGGCCAACCCACAATCCTAGCCTTACCGCAACCATAATTAGATAGCAATTATGGTCTTTTGGGTGTTCTCTGCCTTTCCGTACGTACACGCTTGACCAAAGATGGTAGGTAGCCTGGCGAAATGCTATCTAGGGTACGACCGTGTATCGTCGACTATCCCCTATCCATCCCCGTCTTTAGGTCGCTCGTATAGCAACCAAGGCATACTCTTGGTTCTTCTAACGCAGACCTTAACCTCTCATGAGCCTAGTATGATCACCTGGCAGCTCACAGAGGGATACCAAGAATATCCTCACGTTCCCCGAAGCCGCTGCTTCGTTACCCAGTTCGCTGGAGCCTTTATCTAAATCAGATACTTGCTCCTACTCGTATACTTAAACGATGACGTACCGTATCAGGTTACTCATCTATCTATGAACTGGTATAAATTTCCTTGACTAAGAATCATTACTTAGTTATTCTTCAACTAAGGTTTACCACTTAGCCTTATTCCCGTTATCCTTGTTAACTACGGTTATCCACCTAATCCTCAGAACTAGGGTTTACATAATGGATTAAGTGTCACTTAAGTTCATGACTTAACCCGTCTACAAATCATATCAAAATTGGCTAAGTATCCAAGTTCAAGACTTAACCCTACAAACCATGCTCAAGTTGGTTAAGTATATATTAACTTGACCCTATCAAATTACTGAGTCAAATCGGTCAAGCGTATTTAAGCGATTCGTGACTTAGCCTTATCATGTTTCCACGTTAGATTGGTTAAGTATAGGTTAACTTAATCTCAATAAATTCACGAGTTAGATTAGTTAAGTATAGGTCACTTAACCACCTCAAATCATCATGTTAGATTAGTTAAGTGTTTAACTTAACCCCATTAAACTGCCAAGTGGGATTAATTAAGTCTAGGCTAACTTAACCCCATCCGATTTCCATGTTTAGACTAGTTGAGTCTAATCTTAACCCCATCCATCAACTGTATTTTTCGGTTAAGTGTCATTAAGAAAACTTACTTAACCTTACCAAATTATCGTGTTGGATTGATTAAGTGTTGGTTAACTTAACCCCGTCCACTAGTCGTATAAAAATGGTTAAGTGTCATTAGGCAAATCAAGTTACTTAACCTACCCAACCTTGTCATGTTTTGTTAAGTATCATTGGCCTAATCAATTTACTTAACCCATTGTCCATGTCATATTTGGTTAAGAGTCATTAATCAAATTAACTTAACCCTATCATGTGGCATTAATTACTTAATGCACCTCAACCTCTCACATTAGACTTTGTTGTGGCTACTAGTTAAGCCGGTCGGTTCCGGGTAGCTTTACACCACAACTTGGTCTAACCTCGGGTTCAAGCACAACATGACCAACTTCTCACATTGGGTCCTATTGTTTGCAACTACTAGTTAGGCCGGTCGGTTCCGGGTAGTTTTACGTTGCAAACTCAACCCAACCTCGAGTTGGTCACTTTCATGTTTAGTCTAGTGTCATGTTCATATTCAAGTTTTTAAGAATATGGGTAGACCTAACTTAATAGGTAAATTCCCAATTCCATAGTATGGGTAGACCTAACTTAATAGGTAAATTCCCAATTTTATATTTTCAAACATACTTACATGTCAACTTCCATGTTATATTTCAAGTCATGTTTTCAAGTTGTATTTTCATGTCATTAGAAATTACCCATAACATAACCCAACGCTTTTAAACTCGCATATACGTTCGCAACAACGTAATGGATTAAAAGAAGAGACTTGGCAAAGGCATGACAAAAATTGATATTAAGCCACAAGTTAATCATGGTGGCAAATGAGGCACAAATGTGTTCATTAACTTGCATGTTACATTCTTAAGCCTAAAAAACATGCATAAACCCAAACTTGGCACATAAGCGAATCATGGTGACAAAAGACATGGAATGATGACTAGTAACTCGCATATATCATCATATAAGGGTTATGACTTCATATGCAAGTTGACATAAATGTTATGAGGGTTCTCATGTTGCATAATGCAACATTTCAACATAAAGGTTGTAGCTTTTAGCCCACAAGATCAAGATAATGACTTCATAAACTTGCATGACATGATAGCATGTATCATACTCAATGATCAAACCCAAACTTGCAACATGAACATTTAACTTCATAGTTAATATCTAAGAGTAGGGAAAGGGCTTACATTGCTATGAAGGCACAAATCGATTAAGTTAAAGATTGAGACAACGCCTATGCATGCCATCATCCAAAAACCCAAAGATGAAAGCTCCAAATCAATAAAAACCCCATCTTGATGAACAAAGGTCAAAGCTTTAGCCTTGAAATCAACTTGAGAAGCTCTCATACTAACATAGGGACTCTCTAACACTCACATGATCATGAAACCTCTCATAGAAATGAAGTGGAGGCTAGGATTTTGAGTGGAGGCCATGAGAGGAGCAATTTTGCCATAGTTTAGTTGCATGAATGAAGAAAATGAGGATTTAGGAGAGGGTTAGGGGCTTATTTATAGAGATTAGGATTAGTTAGGACCCTTAGATTAACCCTAGGACCAACCTGAACCATCAGATTTCAAACCAGGCCCAAAAACCTAGCCAAGACAGGAAATAGGTGCACCAGGCAAAACTGCCCGGCCACCATAAGTCGACCCCCAAGTCGACAGGGCTGTCGACTTGGGTCAAGCCATGTCGACTCCCAAGTCAACAGGGCTGTCGACTTGGGGTACCTGGCGGGAATTTTTCCCGCCTAGCTCTCCAGTCCTAATTTCCGAAATTAGAACTCGTTTTTGAACTTGAATTTTCTAAAAACTTCGTCGGACCATAACTTGGTCATACGGACTCCGATTCTCGAAAACTCAGACTCTATTTCGCGTATTTTTCCGAGACGAACGCAATGGCATAGCCCGTTTTACTTGATTCAGAATTTAAAATTAAATTCTGCCTTGATTCTCGTCTTAACATGTTATCGAAATACGGGTTGTTACAAGAAGAAGAAAGACGAATAGTGTAAATGTCCTTAAAACGTAATTGTTGGCCCAAAACTGAACAACGAAAATAATATGTCCTCCTGGCCCAATACGAAAGTGGCCTGTCCTTTGTTCTAAAATTTTATAAAAACTTGTCCTTCAAACCATTTTCCACTAAGAAAACCTAATTAGTGTGTCTCAATTTGTTAGGAATAATAACGTATATTTTGAATTCTTCCTTAAACATTGTGTAGTTAGAGACATACTAAACAGGGAAATTCTTCTACAAGGTAATGTTGTGAAGGGACTCTATGAATTCAATCTCAACAACTATAAACCCACTTTCAATGATCACCCACATTGTAATTTGATTGATATTACTGATGAAAGTCATATTGGAGACACCTTTGATTTATGGTATTATAAATTAGGGCACCCTAGTGCTATATTGTAACCAAGATTCTTAATGATAATGAAATAAAATTTATTTCTACAAAATTACCTTATGTATGCACTTATTGTTAGATGGGAAAAAACCACAAATTACCATCCTCTGATTCTATAACCGAATATTCCAAACCTGGCTGGTTAATTACTACAAATTTGTGGGGTCCATCTCTAATATTTTCTGATTATGGATATAAATACTATATATCGTTTGTAGATTCTTATACTAGGTATACTTGGATATATTTCTTAAAAACTAAGTCTGAAACTAAAAATGCTATCATAAATTTTATCAAAATGTTTGAAAATCAAGTAAACAGTCTGATTAAAATTGTACAATCAGATGGAGGATTAGAGTACAAACCATTGGCTGATTATTTCAAAAATAAGGGCATTATATACAGAGTGACATGCTATCACACTTCTAAGCAAAATGGTATAGTAGAAAGAAGACATAGACACATAGTTGAATCATGTTTAACATTACTAGGTCAAGTATTTTTACCTCTTAAATTTTGACCCGATGCTTTCAGCACTACTGTATATCTAATAAATAGAATGCCTACTAAAGTGCTGAAAGATACAACTCCTCTAAAAAAGTTAGTTAATGTAAAACCTTATTACAACAGTCTGAAAACCTTTAGTTTTCTTTGTTTTCTTTATTTAAGACCTTATAATACTCACAAGCTTGATTATAGATCTAAACCCTGTACATTCATAGGCTATTGCAATAATCAAAAAGGGTTTAGATGTATAAACAAGTCTGGTAGAATATTTACAAGAAGGCATGTTATTTTTGAAGAAAACACTTTTCCATATAGCAGACCAGATATACAAACCACAACCAAAATATATAATCCAAAGGATAGTATACCTAATCTTCACAATATCACTGACATGTGGCAACAAGAGAATGATGACAAGGCTGCTAGTAGTGACTGTGAAGGCAACCTCAGTAATGATGAAATCGGTGATGATCTACCAGAGAAAACTATCCATGTCATTCAATCACATACAAGATCAGATTACAGACAATTAGAAGCAATGAGAGAGGAGGCCAGCAATGATAGTAATCAATCTATCAATGGCAGAAAAAATGACTTACCACCTCAACAACCACAACCTCAAACCGGACATCTAATGATAACCAGGTCAAAAAGTGGCATATTTAAACCAAAGGTTTACATTGCAGTAGTTAATGAAGAAGAACCAAATAGTTATCAACAAGCAGTCAAATATATAGAGTGGAGAAAAGCAATGGATGAAGAATATCAAGCACTGATGAATAACAATACATGGGAACTTGTAAACCCACCAAGCAATAAGAATATAATTGAGTGCAAGTGGGTATGCAAACTGAAAAAGAATCCATATGGATCCGTTAACAGATACAAGGCAAGACTGGTTGCAAAGGGGTCCACATAAGAATTTGGTTTTGACTACAATGAAAACTTTTCAGCAGTTATGAAACCCTCAACTATCAGACTTATATTGACCATACCCTTGAGCAACAACTGGAAAATCAATCAGTTAGATGTCAAAAATGTTTTTTTAAATGGGAATTTACATGAAGAAATATTCATGCAACAACCACACAAGGATATGTACAGGATCTAACACTTGTATGCAGATTAAATAGAGTTATTTATAGACTAAAGCAAGCTCCCAGAGTATGGTTTGAAAGAATCAAGGCAATCTTAACAACACTGGGATATGTTCCTACTAGACCAGACACATTATTATTCACAAAAATCAGGGAAACATCAACTACTTATATTAGTATATGTGGATGATTTAATTATCACAAGCAGTAGTGAAACTGAAATTAGAGAATTAGCGGATTACTTAAACATTCAGTTCTTAATAAAAGACTTGGGTGAATTATCCTATTTTCTTGGAATAGAAGTTAAGAGAAAACCAGACAAAGAAATTCACCGTTGCAAAAAAGAGAGAGTATATTACAGAGTTGCTGAACAGAACAAACATGAATGAAGCAAATGGACAACCCACTCCTATGATATCAAATCAAAAATTATCAAATAACATGGGGGAAGCTATTTTAAACATTAAACAATACAAGAGTGTTGTAGGAGCATTACAATATGATACTATAACACAACCTGAAATCTCTTTTAGTGTTAACAAAGTTTCTCAATTTTTGTAGGAACCCAGAAGTGAGCATTGGATAGCAGTAAAAAGAATACTTAGATATTTAAAGGCTACAATCAACTTTGGCATATCATTAAAAGGCAGCAAAAGTTTGAACATTACATCCTATTCAGATGCAGATTGGGCTACAGATATAGATGACAGAAAATCAATTTTAGGTTACTGCATATATGTAGGAGAAAGCCTTATTTTCGGTGTTCTAAAAAGCAAACAACTATCTCAAGATCAAGCACAGATGTAGAATATAGGAGTGTGGCTAGCACTACAGCTGAAATATTATGGTTACAATCACTACTAAAGGAATTAAAACTATCATCCAGCAGGAATCCAATCATTTAGTGTGACAATTTAAGTACAATTTACATGATAGCAGATCCTATTCAGCATAATCGAACTGAAAATATAGAAATCGACATTTATTTTGTTCGAGACCAAGTCCAAAAGAAGAATTTACAAGTGAATCACATTCCAGCCTATTATCAGAGGGCTGACATGCTAACAAAATCACTCTCAGCTAAAAAATATCATAGATTCAGAGAAGCACTTGGAATTGAGGGGTGATAATAAAGGAAAAGTGTGATAAAAGGAAAGCTTGCGTGGATATGACAAAAGGAAAGATATGATAAAAGGAAAGCTTGCGTGTACACATATATGTATATACATGTGTATATATACATGGTTATATATATATATTGACATGAAATTCAAAAGTAACACGCAATTAATCAAAACAAGTAAGAAATAAATTTTTGGGATGACGCTGTTTGAATTTTGAAAATAAACGGGGTTGTACATAGAAATATATGCATAGATTTAAAATCCGAAATCTGAACGTGCATTAAAAAGGGAAATAATAAATGAAATGGTTAAGGAATAATAACATTAATAATAATGTTTAAGAAACAAAAATCATGCAACTATTAACGGTTAAAATTTCATGAAGTTGTGTGTGTAAATATATGCTTACAGATTTTGAAGTGAAATTTAAAGTGCAAAATGAAAAAAAATTAATAAATAGGTTGGAAAGAAATTAGACAAGATAATAACATTATAGGCAAACGTTTTAATTGGAGCGACAATCACGAACAGGCGACCCAATGTACGTTTTAAATGAAATGTATATGGGATGACCCACTTGAGTAGTGGGTCGACCCACTTCGGCTTAGGCAGCGTGGTTTGTTTTGTTTGAACGGTTCGGATTTATTCATTTTAAAATCATACGGACGAGGTTCTTTTGAGTACCTATAAATAAACCAATAAGGCCTAGCCTCCAACTAATATTTTTTGAAAGGGTGCCAACTTCCATTTCTTTTCTCCTTCAAATTCTTCAAAAAATAAAAATATATTAGTTTTAGGATTTCTGATTCAAGAACTGGAGAAGAAGATTGTAGACACAAGCTATAGGAGCGCAGATCCTCTGTCCAGACAAATCTATAAATTCGAATAAAAAAGAAAGCAGCTCAGACGCAAATTAAATCAAAAATATTAGAGTGCAAATATCTGTGAGTGGATTTAAATTTTATTTTTCCAATAATGGTATACCTTATCATCTGATTCCTGGTGGATTTTATATTATGTTCTTCTTCTTTTCCCCTTTTCTGCGCCAGAATGTACAGTTTATGTTAAATTTTAGTTATCTGCAAAATGAATAAATTTGTGGTTGTGCATAAATTGAATACAATTATGGTTATGGACAAAATAACTAAACTGTGATTAGGCGTGAATTTATTTGAAGTGTGATTACACGCAAAGTAATTGAATTGTGGTTAGACACAAATTAAGTTAATTGTAGTTTTGCGCAAATTAATGAGAACTGCAATAAAAAGAAGAAAACTTGATGATTTGGGGCATGCCAAAACTGTAATAAAAGGGAATTTTAAAGTAAGTAAACTTGGTAGGTGTTGACATGCTTTTTGGTCAAAGCAGTCACACATGGAATTTCTGGTTAGCAACGCACTCAAGCATTGAGAACATCGTCAGAAGACTTGAGGTGATTTAGTTGAAGTCGTATCGCAGACAAAGAATAGCCCAAAAATCCTTTCACATGACCTCTTTTGGGCCCGAAAACATCAATTACAGGGCATTGCCCAATAACTCTTGTAGCGCTCTGAATTAGCTTCAAGTAGAGCTTTCGTTTGGTCAAAACGGACTTACGGTTTGGAAGTTACGCCCGTTTCCGTGAATGCGCGCAGAACTGGAATTACTTGGAAAGTTGGATTTTTGGATTGGCTTGACCCAATCGGGTCGGATCGGGTGCACTGGTTTGGATCGGTGGAGAAGAACCCATTCCCATACAGGAAGCTCAGAAAGGACTCTGGATTACATCGGTTCGGATCGAGCTAGACCGAACCGACCCGCCTACCAGGAACACAAAAACGCGCGAAGTCTTTGGACTGAGGACATTGGTTCAGATCGGTGGTGGGAGGACCTGATCCGATCTTCCTGTAGCAAGTTCCACACAGCAGCTTCAACCGTTTCTTAAGGAGTAACTTCCTCCTATCGACCTGGATCTACTTCCACATGGCATATCACAACTTAGAGAGGATTTCCCCACTACTTCCACTCCATTTCAAGATTAAAGGGATGCCCGCCATGTGGCATCCGACCTAGAGCTCCTCTATAGCTATAAATACACCACAACATGGCATTTTGAAGGGACTTTTTGGGCTCTCTTTCCTCACGGCTTTTACCATAGCTCCACGCAAGGCCATTGTGCAACATAAAAGCCGAATTTCACATTATAACACGAGGACTTTTTGTATAATCTTCTAATTTCATACCTCTTTCCACTGTAAACACGAGGATTTCATGTATAAACCAAGAGAATTGTACTTGTAACTTCTTAGGATTTAAGAAGAGATAAAGTGGACGCAGGCTTGGTTTGAGCCGAATCACTATAAAAACTTCGTGTATCTCATGTTATTTATTGCTTATTATCTATGATCTATGATTGTGAGAACTTCACACTGAATTTTGGTGTTAGTACCAGATTTTGGTCTAACATTTTGGCACGCTAGGAAGGGGGCACACGATACTACTTCAATTTCTAGCTCTAAAGGAATCAGATTGCTTGGCTATTGGATAAATGGCGAAACGAAAAGAAGATGGAACCTTCTCTTGTGCTGAGGATGTTGGCACTGAAGGCGCAAGGAACGAGGCAAGCCAAGAGGCTTCCTCTCATGGAGATCCATCAGCGTATTTAACTACAGAAGAGATGGATGACGTTCTCACTGAACTGAGAGCTCAGATGGCAAGGTAAGACAATCTCCTCCAGAAACAACAAGAGATAATAGATGCATTCTTCGCTCGGGTGGAGGGCAGGCCGAGCGACAACATTCAAATTGCTGGAAACAACGCTGCACAAACAGTAGATCCATCCCCAGCAGGAGCGGCAAACCGGTCCGATTCGGTTCCACCGATCTGAGTCGCCAATCCAAATCAGAATGTACTCTGGTGCAGCCCCCCTCATCACCGCGTAGCTCCAACACTCACTGTTCCAGATGAGAACAATGACAACTTTGGAAACACAAATTCAGGTCGAACATGACCAACACCAGCTCCAGTTCGGACGGACTCTCGAGCACGAGAACACTCTCAATATCTGCAAGAGGCTCCGTTGTTCGAAACAGGAAGACCCGTTTGGATTGAGCACCACGAACTGGTCCGGTTCGGCTCCAACAATCCTCCACTCAGGAACATACCCGATCCAAACCGACCACCTCCCTACAACCCAAACCGGTCTAATCCGCATGCAACTCGTCACGAGCCCCCTCACTCTCTTGCATTCAATGCTGGGGGCACCAGTTCTGATCTTGGCAATCTGCAACAGCTTCTTAATGGAAATCGGCTTGCAAATTTGATTGAACGCCTCTCAAGAGGCCGCACTTATCAGAATAACATGGATGATGTCAACCACAATCCATTCACGCAAGAGATCAGGAATTCCCGCAATCCTCTGGATTTCAAACTTCTAGTTATAGAGCCTTACAACGGCAGGTTGGATCCTACCGTGCATCTAATGCGCTACAATCATCATATGGAAGTTCAATCGGCATCGGAAAATGTCATGGCCAAATGCTTCCCCCTCTTTTTGATTGATATAGCTGCTATGTGGATTAAGCAGCTGGAATCTGAATCGATCAACATCTGGAACATGTTGGTCGCTCGCTTTATTGAGCAATTTCGGGTCCATATTGCTCAACCCAAGAATGCAATGTCGCTCACTACAATCAAGCAAAGACCTAGAGAAACTCTGCGCTCATTTCTAGAAAGATTCAACTTTGCAGCAGCATCGGTTGATCGACCTGAATTGATGGTGTTGATGGCAGCAGTATCCGCCGTTCTGGGTAACTCGGAGTTCAAAAAATCTTTGAACCGAGACCCACCATGGGATCTCGGCGAATTCTACCTTGAAGCGGATAGATTTCTGCGTGAGGAAGATGCAACTTCCGAAAAGAAAATTCTTGATGTCAACATGCTTAAGGATGGAGGACCATCTGATTCTGGAAAAGACAAAGGAAAAGTTGCTATCAACAATGACTGCAACACTCAGCCCCGAAGAGGGTCCAGATATGAAAAGTATATTGAACTCAATTCAACGCTAACAGACATCTACATGGACACAAACGATGTTGTTTCCTACCCAAAGCCTCCGAGGAGGGAGCCATCACAAAGAGAACGTGATTCTGGAAAACATTGCATATTTCATGACATGGACGGTCATGACACAAATGACTGCAGGCATCTGCGCGATTTGATTGAGGAACGAGTTAGACGTGGAGAGCTACCCGAGTATGTGAAACAACAAATAGCGCCTACATCCGTGCAGCCACCACCTGCTCCTCGGAGAGGGAATGAACCTGGAACGAGCTCTCGTGGGCTTATCATCAACTGATCTGGATGAGATATGTTCTTGCTTTCTTTATGTTTTTTGATTGGCTGAATCAGAGTACACACGTAAGGGGTTAGGATTTAGCCCTAAAGCATGCTCTGGACTCAATGACAAACCAATCAGGATTTTCTTTGGTTTTGTACTTTAATTGAATAAGGAAGGACTTTCCGAGCATGGATTATGTTTGGCAAATTTAAGTATCTTATTAGGTTGTGGCAGGATTCTCAATCTCAATTAAAGTATGGCTTATACTTATCTTGAAACCTTAGATACAGATTGTGCCTAGGGACGAACTATCTTGTCAGGCTTTGGCAAGTATAGCTCTATCTCGTTATGAGTATGGATTGTACTCCACTGAATTTCTAAGTATGGATTATACTCGGGAATGGCGAATGGTCTCGTTAAGACTTGGCTAAGGAACTCAATAAAACTCGACTATGGCTTATGCTCTGTTTGAACTTCCTAGTATGGCTTATGCCTGGAAGGTTAGGTCCCTTGCCAGGTTTTGGCAGGATGATTCGAACGTCCCTCGAGTATGGTTTATGCTCAATCGGACACCCAAGCATGGTTTATGCTCGAGAAGGTTAAGCAAAGCTGTCAGGAATTGACACATCTGTTCGTTTCTTCTAATTTGCATGTATGGATTATAGTTGCAGTTGGCAGGCTCGACGTGGCCTTGGATTTCTTGGATTATCCAGAACACATCTTCCTTCAATCAGCAAGATATGTTCTCGGGGGAAAAATGTTGACGTGTTTTTTGGTCAAAGCAGTCACATATGGAATTTCTGGTTAGCAATGCGCTCAAGCATTGAGAACTTTGTTAGAAGACATAAAGCGATTTGGTTGAAGTCGTATCGCAGACAAAGAACAGTCCAAAACTCCTTTTAGATGACCTCTTTTGGGCCCGAAAACATCAATTACGGGGCTTTGCCCAGTAATTCTTGTAGCCTTTTGAATTAGCTTCAAGTAGAGCTTTCGTTTGGTCAAAACAGACTTACAGTTTAGAAGTTACGCCCGTTTCCGTGAACGTGCGCAGAACTGGAATTACTTGGAAAGTTGGATTTTTGGATTGGCTTGACCCAATCGGTCGGATCGGGTGCATCGGTTCGGATCGGTGGAGGAGACCCCGTTCCCACATAGGAAGCTCGAAAAGGACTCTGGCTCACATCAGTTCGGATCTAGCTAGACCGAACCGACCTGCCTCCCATGAACACAGAAATGCACGACATCTTTGGACAGAGGACATTGGTTCGGATCGATGGTGGGAGGACCCGATCCGATCCGCCTGTAGAAAGCTCCACATAGTAGCTTCGACCATTTCTTAAGGAGTAACTTCCTCCTATCAACCCGGATCTACTTCCACATGACATAGCACAACTTGGAGAGGATTTCCCCACTACTTCCACTCCATCTCGAGATTAAAGGGATGCCCGCCATGTGGCATCCGTCCCGGAGCTCCTCTACAGCTATGCAGTTAAAGCCCCGCAAAATCCCCGATATAGCCCTCAGTGCTCTCTTGCCGCTACGCTATTTAAATTTAGCGCTGATGAACAGTAGCTCCGCTTAAAGCCCCGTTATTTTCCGTTGCACCCGCTAAATCAACGCTTTTTAGCATCCGCTTTAGCAATATTAATATAAAGAGAATGATTTGACTAGTGTTCTTTCAAAATAAATGAAAAAAGGTAATGTAAACAACTAACTTTAAGTCATAAGTGCCTTATATATGATAGAAATCTATAGTAATCCTCGAATCTAGTGTGCATAACCATGATATTCTTTAATTTTGTTATATAAATTTAATTAATATTTGTTTATTCTACACAAATGATGCGAGAATGATAATAAATTAATTTTAATTATATAGTTTTACATCTAATTAACATTTTTGTACCTCCGCTATATCCCCGCTATAACCTTTTAAACCTCTTCCGCTATAGAACGCTAAGCGCTTTAACTGCACAACTCTACAGCTATAAATACACCACAACATGGCATTTTGAAGGGACTTTTTGGGCTCTCTTTCCTCACGGCTTCCATACCTCCATGCAAGACCATTGTGCAACATAGAAGCTGAATTCGACATTATAACACGAGGACTTCGTGTATAATCTTCTAATTTCATACATCTTTCCATTGTAAACACGAGGATTTTGTGTATAAACCAAGAGAATTGTACTTGTAACTTCTTAGGATTTAAGAAGAGATAAAGTGGACATAGGCTTGGTTTGAGCCAAACCACTATAAAAACTTCGTGTGTCTCCTGTTATTTACTGCTTATTATCTGTGATCTGTGATTGTGAGAACTTCACACTGAATTTGGGTGTTAGTACCAAATTTTGGTCTAACAGTAAGGCTTACTAAATTAATGTGACGAAGGTTGATATGACATAAACAAAGTTATGTACAGTAAATTTGTAGCAAAAAGGATGAATTTGAGAATTTTCATGTTATTTGTAAGAAATCAATTTTCAGAATTAAAATGTAAATAATGCAAAAGATTATAGGGACTGAAAGAAAAGGGGTATAAACTCAGCTGTGTCCAATTTTACTGTAGTTATGCAAAACAAAAAGGGAAAATAGGTTAGAGACAGGAATTAATGTATATCAATTAAATTAGGAAGTTAGTGGTAGCCTAAATTGATTGGTTAGAAAAAAAAAGGGGATATATTTCCATTGTTTGGTTTTTAAAAAAAATGAAAAACATAATTGCAAGTTTAAAAATAAATAAAGATGTGTATTAGTGCACAGTAAGGATTTTTTCCATATTACACACTGTTCAATAGCCTAAAAATAACTGGAAAAAAAGTCTTGTAATTATGGGTTTCCATTGCGGTAATTACCATAAGCTGTGGAAATAGATATCATACAGTTCTAATAATCAATCAATTAAGAAAATGTTTAATTTCCTAAAGAATAAATTGTAAAGATGGAAATAAAAAGGGGTAACATTAGTGAAAGGTATTATGTAGAGAAAAAGGAATAAGAAACATGTGAAGTATGAAATGAACGGGGAATGTGACCTATTATAATAAATTACATAAGACATGAATGTAATATAATATGTAAACTTGTGATAGGGGCAGGTAGGATTATAACATACATGTTATAATTAAAACATGAAATGGGAAGAAAGAGGCTTATTATAAATGAACTTAAATTACGAAGAAATAAGTTTAATAAGCAAACTCAAAATTATAGTTGTGGTAATATTATAACACGAGGTTATAAATAAATGGAAAAGAGTAAAGTTGGTTTATTATTAATAAACTTAGAATTGAGGAATTAAGTTTAATGAATATAATAATAAGAAGTGCTCTATTCTGGCAGTGACAGCTGATTAGGGAAAATAAGTGGCCAACTAACAAATAACTTGAATGCAGAAAAACAAGTGAATGTTTAAGTTAACTAGTAATGCGGTAAGTAAAACAAACGCGTAGTTGAAGATTAGACATATGGTCTAATATTGTAATGTTGAGATGCGCCTTGACCAGTCCGTACGTATTTGAGATGAAGCGCTCAACGATACAGATCATCTAGGGTGTCTGGAGACATAGGAGGGGAACGACCATCTTACTATTTGATGGGACTGGAAGGAAGTGTTGGACTTCAAGGGGATGTGAGAATGCTCTGAGATGGCCCTTTGTGATAGGCCTAATCAAGCCGTGCCCACAGAGGCATAGTCTATGCAGGTCCATCAAGTGAGTATGTCTTGTTTGCATCTTTGATGATGAGAAGCCTAAAGACCGATTGAGATAATTTTTGGATGATTTGGTGGCTGCCTCAAGAGGGGAAGCTTCGTGGTCGGGACACAACAAAGGATAGTAGGTTGTCAGTTACCTGTCATCGTCAGTCGGAGTGTGCGCGGGAAAAACTGGAGCTAAGCCAAGTAGCCAATGATCTTTTATTATCGGCTCACTGGATGAGAGAACACATGTTTGTACAGATGAGATAGTAGAACGGTCATTTAGCTCTTTAAATAGTCTTTCATTAGTAGGGGTAGGCTAGGTGGGGCCTTGGAGAGCTATCGGAAGAGACAGACCTATCTTTGGATATCAGTATTGTAGGCCTAACAAGACTATCATTTACATATATGTATAAAGCCCTCGACAGAGTTCCATGGGGGAACTCAGGTATTAGGGCGCCCTTATGACGCGGCGATAGAGGCTTATTCGCTTTCGTAGTGTAGCCCAGTACGCTTTCATGGTGTAACGTTGGAGATTTGATATGCTTTCGTAGCATAGTCTAGTACGCTTTTGTAGCGTGGAGGTGGAGGTCCGGTACATTTTCGTAGTACAACGATGAGGACCACTCGAGGAGGATAATATGTGAACCACCCCGATATATTGGGCATATAGCTACATATTATTTATTAGGTTAACTAGTGAGTAGATTGATATGATTCACATGGAAAAATCAAAAGTATATTGTGAGATAAACCTGAATAACTTAATAAATATAAACCAGTGATAGAATGCTATACGTAATGTTATTTGTAGAAAGTATGATATGTCCATTTACCAGAACTTTTGTTCTGACTCCCTCCTCACAACAAACACGCAGGTTAAACAAGTGGTTGTGATTCTGCAGCTTAGAGACACTTGTTAGATGGTGTCATTATATTGGTAAGTGTTACCTACAATATATTTTATTCCCTTCCCCTGTGAGATTTCTATTATGAGCTTTGATATATTTATCTTTGACTTTCTGCAAGATACCAGATGAACCAACTCGAGCTTCGATAGATTTGGATTTTTAAAAAAAAATCTGAGTCTGTCGAAATTTGGATTGTTATATCCAGTCTCTCACTTTACACTACGACACAAATAACTACGGTTAATTAAATACTGAATTGTGGACTCTTCATTATAATTTCAAAGTAGTCTACATGAAATCCTTACTTAATAGCATATGCATGTTGATTCTTAGCTAATTGTAAGTACATTGAAAGAAATTTTTGATAAAGCCGACCTATAATGTAATAACAATGGAAAATAGGTGTAACAGAACCGAACATGGAATTGCAAAGCATGATTAAGCAGGTTTGGCTTAAGTGTTTAGCGTGTTCATCCTTTAATCATATCAATTTTATCTTCATTCATTTAGCAAAGCACGTAGAAAACCCTAATAGGTGCAGTAATTTCCAAGTTAAAGCATCAATAGAAACCAATTCCAATGAAGAAAATATCTAATTAGAACTTTTGAATTCGCAAGACCATAGTCAAACAGTACAAAAATCATGTTACTAACATTTTTTCTGATATTTAAGTTACATATCAATTAAACCAAGACAGGAATTAGCAGTGAAAGACTTATCCATCAGGATAAGGACTACTATTATGCAAGTGCAGTGAAAGACTTATCCATACGCACTCCGCTAATTTTTTCCCTTACCTATGGCTATTCATTCAGTTTCTCTTTCCCACTTTCCACAATGCTTTTCTCAACCGCTTCTTCCCAAAATTTCACAAACCGCTTTTCCTATTTTCTTCACATTTGACCGCAAATCGTTTCTTCTCCCTCCCTCTCAGTTATGCGCATATGGACAAACTTTGCAACCCAGTCTATCTATCTATTCTATCTATTACTTGTCTATCTATCTATTAATTGTTGAACATAAAAGCATGATCTTGAAATTGATTAGGTGTATGTAATATCTGCAATTTAGCATTTCAAAACTCTTCGTTCTCACGCCTTTCGTTTTATTTTCATTTACATCGCAACTGTCGGACGGGTACTATGTGCTCCACTCCATTTTTCACTGAAAACTGAAACCGTTCGAACCTCTTATTGTATAGTGGAAACTCGTGCGATGCACGAGAGCATAGACTTTAAGTGTTTTAGTTTGCATTCATTTATAAGGGGTGAGAACATATTGTATAGTGGCAAGATATATAATGTAAGTGATATACGTATGTATGTTATGATTGTAACGTAGAAACTAAATTTTGCATCAAATATTCATCTTTCTCTTATAGCACTTGAAGTTATTTGTCAATTATGTTACATTGGTAGTAAATGAATTTAATGCCTGCTAACATGAAAAAAGGTATTAAAAATTGCTGATGTGATATTTCTAGTTGACAAAATTCTTTCTGTCATAACTGCGTGCTAAAATGAAGCTCATTCATTATCAATTCATGTTAAACCAATTCATGAAGTTGATAGATTTGTAGGTAAGCATATGCCTGCAATTCTTGCTGTAGAAATTCAAACATATGTAAAGCTTACCGTATGCGGACTTAAGGAAAAAAATCACCTCCGAAGCCGAGTCATGGCTAAAATGTCATTCTCTATTTAAATTTTACATACCTTCTCTTATTTTATTTTAAATGGTTACGTTTTATGCTGGATTGTGTGTAACATTCTTCTGTTTATGTAACTTAGTTTTTAAAGTTTATATCACACTGCGGATTATCTTTTTATTTATTGTACAATTTCAGGTTTTATATTGAATGATTCCCCTTATTTTGCATTAATTTGACTCCAATTTTAGTCTTTTCAGTTTTGCATATGTTACATTTGAATAAAAAATCGAGTCATTGTTGATACTGTATTATATATTTGCGTTTTGGTAGTGTAGTAGATGACAGGCGGTGTTCGATCTCAAAGCATGTTATGAATCTATGATCAAATTTCACCATATTTCTATTTCATTTTGAACATATTTTCCGCTGTAAGTGGAGATATCAATTATATAAAAGTCTTGTATATCAAGTACAGGTATCAATTGTATAAAAGTCATGTATATCAAGTAGCTATCAATTATCCACCTCTCTAATACTTGTATAAGTCGTACAATCTCTCCAACATTATTCAAATGTGGGCATCCAAAAAGAGCTTCAAAACACGTCACAATTAATTGCACTATCTTCAGTGCAAGCCATCAGTGTTTTAAAAACCCGACCCTGCCGCGGTCCGACCTCGAATAACCCTGAACCTTGGACCATCACGGCGCGGAACCCAATCAGACCTAATTCATGCATGAACCCTGGTCCGACCTTCAAACCAGCAGTCCAACCTTCAATTTTACACGGTTAAACCACGGTTCTTTGTTTTTCCATACTTCTCATTGTGTAATTCTTTATGATAATTTCATCTTTTGTATTGTTTTAAAATAACAACTAAAATATTTCAAAAAATCATAACTGTTCCGACATTTAAACCATAAACTTTACCATTTCGTTCTAAAAAACATGTGTGTTTGTTTATGCTCTTGCTATTTTATTATATCATGCAATCTATTAATTTTAGTTTATAAATAGATTACTTTCAAACTTTATTATTCATTTGTTTGAGTACACATAAAACTTAATTATTCTAAGCATGTGCGGCTCTCGGCGGTTCGACCGGTCAAACCTTCAAAACCTTGGACCCTGAGTCCTTACGGTTTGACTCGCGGTCCGGTTTTAAAAACTATGCAAGCCATGCACCAAGGTTTCAATGCTAAGACCCGTCTTCAACGTGAGCCTCAGCCCATGTCAGCCTCCGGCCTCATCGGGCCCTTCCCAAATCAGCACCTTCACAATCACCATCCACGTCAACAATCACCCTCCATGTCAGCTCCTTACTCCATCCTTGCACCGCCACAGCAACCTCGTCCTAACCACCAACTCATCGTATGCAACCGCTCCATCAGTCTGCCATGTTCCTCCGAGCACCTCCACTGGCTACGTCCAGTCCACTCCAAAATCCAACTTTCCTGAACTTATTTCACTCCTCCACTCCAAAACTCTCTCTCTCTCTCTCTCTCTCTCTCTCTCTCCCTCTCTCTCAGCATCGAGCAAGTTCTCATCTTGACTGTGTTGGCTCTTGCTTGTTGAAACAGAGAGATTTAGGCCATATTCATTAGTTGGTGCAGTATAAGCGGTGGTTGCATAAGTATTGCTTGCTAATGCCATTTTCTTGCATGTCTTTGTTGTATTAGCCTGAGTTCATATATCTATGCTTTGAGTTCATATATCTATACTTGAAACGCATAAACATAAAGTAATCATGCTATTACTTGTCCTATCTGATTGGTTTAGATTTGAAAATCAACCATATTCGGTTCAATAGCATAGACGCAACCAACTTAGCTTTTAAAAGTTTTGAGTTAAAGTAGCGTGAATAGTTTCTACTCACTATAATACTTCCGTGGAATGCTTATTCATGTTTTAAAGTAAATTGTCAAAGGTGAATTCAAATCCAAAATATACAACGGTGCTAAAGTTCATTATGGTCCAACAAATAATAATTTATTACAACGCACATAAGTTGCCACCTTTTATTGTGATGCCTGGACATCAGTGACGGTCAAAGGTTGGATTGGAGTTTATACTCGGAGAACGTTCGGCAACTCATTGGCATAGCCGCATAGCTGCATTATACATCCATAATACAGAAATTTCTGTTAGTTTTTCGTCCACAGTATGTGGTTGTTGTTTTCTTGGAAGTCAATTCATGATTGAAATATGAAAATAAATAATTTTTTGTGTTTATTTTTTTTACCGACAGTTACAGCTGGATATTCAGTTGAACTGAATAGTGAAAGTAATCAAGGAATAGCAGTTTGATTCTAACAGTACAAATCTAAATGCTCAGGCAAGCAATGGATGTTTAAGGGTACTACAGGCAGAGATATTACAAAGACAGCCGTTACCACTATTATAAAAATATTTTATTGACATCTACATGTAGCAAATTATCAATATTATAATTAATTCCTAAAAAATATTGTTATTTCCAAAAGAACAATTGCTGTTTATACATGTAAAACTGAGAAAATCACGTGCACGTGCACACAACTGAAAATGCAGTTGCATATGCCATAATCTGTGATATTATAATTACAATGCGCCACTAAGCGTAGGAACAATTAAGTGAAAAGGAAACCTACACCGCACAAAATTGAAATAATATATTTGGGAAAGAAGACATACAAATTATAACGCACATATTGAAATGAAATATGAATAACCAAGAAGATTTAAACTCTACATATATCTGTTTGTGTAAACGTAGTTACTACATAGCACTGGCTACTCCGTGAGCGTGATTTATGCCGACAACAATGTATAAAGAAAATGAAGGAGAAATAAATATTTTACCTTCAAATTTTGATATATCCATCATAGAAGTCGACTTATAAAACTATAAGCTCACAAATACTGGATATAGCTGGTTCACAAAATGTCATATTCTCAAGCCTTTCACTTATAAGCTGCTGGTTCACCAAACACCATATTCTCAAGCACTTCACATATAAGCTGATTCAGTAAAGGAGTATCAACTTTCAGACTAAAATATGAATTCTAACATAGACAAAAGTCCGAAAAAAGTTAGCGGCAAGTAAAAAGTGATTGGAATTACCTGATGTGAAGTGTAGAGTCCGTAGGGCGGGTGAATGACAGCCGTAGAAAGAAGACCAGGGAAAAGAAGAATTATTGGTAATGGTACTGATGATGTCGTCTTCAAGTTAGGCATAGTTCCTAGCACGAAGTCAAAGAAAGGAAGAACAAATACTGATTAGTTACTTGTCCTTAATGTACTTTGTAATTCAACTTGTTATGTATCTTATATCACTTTTTTTAACATTCTGATTATAAACAGATGTGACATATAGAAACCCCATATGTCCTTAATCTTTCCGGAAGAGACGATTATAAGAAGAAAATCATGATCAGGGAAATCCTATATTGGAGTACAAAGAGCCCAAATCTTGAGGTCAGGATGCTCAATCAAAGGGAACATTGAAGTTCATTGTAGACATATTATGTGCGAGTACGTTAACAAAAAAATGACATGTTAATTTATCGTCGTTGTTTGTTCCAACAACATCATGATGAACCAAAAATGGGTAGATGGATAATAAAAAACCTTTCGTGGTTTAATATGATAACGCCATCTGAAATATAGACCAATGATATAGATATTTTCTAATTATGCTTACATTCTATATCATACTAAAACCAAAAACATGCATCAAAATAGGTGTGATAACTAAGTTAACATAAGAAATAACGTTAACAATATCTCAATTAAGGATAAGTAAAATAACATGCAACGTGTAACCAGTGTGCAGACATAACATGATAATTAGTGTCATGACACAAATCGGAGAACAACGTGGAAATGAAGAAGTAAATATTTACTTAAAGTACAAACTACATTCTTGGCAATTAGTTGACATAATAAATTGAACGATCTAACATGCACGTAGATTAAGTGACTGACGTTAATAATTTTTACGCCAAGCAATATGCTGTAATCAAGTAATCGATGGTCAGAATTGCCATTTGGGTTAAATATTTCCAAGTAATCCCCCAGCCAAAACTAAACTACATTATTAATGAATTATGTGGTTAAATCCTCAAATTATTTTCCATGTTTTATAATTCAGAACAAAGTAGCATGCATAAGTCATCAAATGAATATACTGTGCAAAATCTTAAAGCCGCATATGTATATACAGGGTTGCATACAGTTAGTGGAACCATGATATCTCCTGAACAACGACCTTTAGACCATAATTAACCATCCGTTCTGTTCACTTCATTCTCTCTTTTATTTTACAACTAAACAAACCACATGACAACCAGGGAGAAAAACTAACCACGAATGTACTTAAATAATAACATTAAAAAATTATAATAAAAAATTATTTTTTGTTTATAACGGCAAACTCTTTACTGTTATAAACATAAAACACACCAGAAAACATAAAACGGCTAAGACTTTGCCGTTATAAACTTATAACAGCTTTCTCTTTGCCGTTATAATCCTCAACCTCTGTTCAGTTCACTAGCCACGAACGAACTCAAAACCAGCCACGGCTAGCCACGGATGACTGAACAAGCCACACCTGATTCCTCTGTGGCTTGAACAGGGGATCCTTGGGTGATACTGATACCATTACCAAGAAATGATTCTTATGGAGGATACTGATATCTTCGGAACAACGTCCACTATCGAGGAAACATGAAATGATTCTGTCTGAGTTGATTATTAATTGGATACTGATACCTTTAGAACAACGTCCACTATCGAGGAAACATGAAATGATTCTGTCTGAGTTGATTATAGGCAATAAAACTTCAATTGAAGTGAAGTAAGAAGCAGCGTCAGAGGTATCAGATACAATTAAATGGACAACATCAATTTCCAAAAAAAGAAACTGGATAAAATAAAATCAGATCTACCTTTCAAAACTTGCAATCAGTGAACATCTAACCAGGGCCGGCCCTGAGTATTTATGGGCCTAGTGCGGGATCAAAATTTTGGGCCTTTAATTTTTTTTTTTATGAAATTGAACTTAGGTGAAAATTTGCTTTTCTACTGTGCATCTCCATTGAGAAAATTGCATGTTTCAGAAAATTCATAAAAATTTTACCTATATTTTCAATCTGTCAACTAGAGGTCTGCACAAGCCACATCTCCATTTTAATTTTTAATATATTGATTGATGTCAACAAAGCATATAATCATAACTAATTTTGCATAGATAAATTACTATCAAGTACACGTATCCTGACAAGAAAAAACAGCTTAAGTAAAGGTAATACAATTTTTTTGGGCCTCCTGACCTAATGGGTCCTGTGCGGTCGCACGGCTCGCATCAGGACAGGACCGGACCTGCATCTAACAAAGGAGAAAATCAACTTCGTATAGTTTAACTGGTAGAATTTAAATCGCTAAACAATAACATAAATCGTAACTGCCGTAGGAAGGAAAAAATTTGCCTTAAATCTACGTAGCAGCATTTGTCTTTGATCGGTAGGCAAGGAGATAGCGTCAATACCGTATATGCGATAGTCAGCGTCAGAAGGGTGGAAAAAAAAAAACCATCAGTTGATTGCTGGGTAAGTTGATAATGATTCTCTTCGTCGAAAGGCCAGAGATCAAACCTTAGTTTAATCGGTTGGAAATTTTGAAGGAATCGAGAATTAAACGGCGACAAAGTTTGTAATTCATTGATGGGAAGATGGAAATTAGGGCACGGTAAAAAGAGATTTGGCGGTGGTAAATGGGGAAGCGGTTCAGCTAAAACTGCAATAGAGAGCGACGTGGTTTTCCACTGACTGTGTTTATTTAAAATGGTCGATTGCAGTGCGGAAGTGGAGAACCATCACGGAAGTGGAGGAACGTGGACAATGCTGAGAATAAACCAGAGCCGCTGTTTATCTATCTTGAGATTAAATCTCAACACTTGTTTGTCTTTCTGTAACCAACCAAGCCTTTTTGTTATATAGATGTTGAGAAATAAAAGTGATCTGTTTCCTACCTGCAATTGTTTCTTCTATTTCCTATATCTTGTTCACTTCCTTGTTACTGTTATCACCATTTCAGGTGATCATTTCTTCTGTTCTCCCCCTGTTCGACACCTTAAACGTCCTTTATCTAAACCTGTACCTCCTGCTGTCACCTTATATTGCTCCTTTAATTCTTCTATTCATCCAAACCCTTAAAACCAGCACTGTCTACCGACTGTTCATCAAGAAAGGCATTGGCCATGGCTGCATCGGAGTTTGGTCCATTACATCTCCCAATTTATCGAATATAGCCGCTCAAAGCCCTATTTTCTAACTACTAGTGAAATATATCATCGGGATGAGTTTTATAAAGGGCCACGTTAAATTGGGAGGGATTACCGTGCTGACGTGTTGGTTTAGCAATTTGGGGTTGAGGGTACTCAAAGCTTGGAGCAATGGTTATCCAAGTGGTTGACGTTTTAGGGGTGCGTGATGTTAGTAATTTGTGGTGTAGTTACAGGATCCTATTCTGGTCTGTGATGTTGCGTTTTAGGGGTGCGTCGGAGGAGGAAAAAAGAATGCAGTCAGGTTTCGATCGAACAGGGGATCCTTGGGTGATGGATACTCGCTGGCGCTTTGCATCTCTTGAGACGGCTGAGTAATGATCTTGGCAGTTGAGGAAATGGTTATTTCGTGTACAGGCGCTGCTTTGATCTGAGAAGATTAATACAGGTCTATTTAGTTTATTTTATTTAAATTCAATGATTGATCTTTGTTTCCATTAACATTTTGTTTCATGCTCACTTAAAAACCTTCACGGATTTTCCAAACCACTACTGATTGTGTTGTATAAACAAAACGTGATGGAAATTGTTGTCAAAACCATAAAGATTTAACGATTGGCCAAAATAATGGCACCATGTTTGTTTACCAAACATTCTTCTCGACAAACCCTAAATATCAGTGCAATTTGAACATCAATTTTTTAATATGCTATTTTTTCACCTGCACATTGATTCTTTTGTCTTTAGGTATTCGTCAAAGCAGAGTCAATTCAATTTTCCTTGCCTATTGGTATCAACTTATTATATTTTTATTTTATTTTACATTATAAAGGAGTATTTGTTTTTTTGCAGGTGGTGCAGAGATTTATGGAACATCGGATTGATAGGTGCAAATTTTTATTATCTATAACAGTCATGTGCATCATCCTGTCCTTGCCTTCGACAAAGCACCTTGCTTCTATTTCCTCTACCAATTATGAAATCTCCAAAATAATGGTAAGTAGTTTATTTAGTGTTTTCTGTTCTTATATATTTTGTTACCACAAAATAGTTTTTTATTTTATTTTCTCTTTTGGGTAAGAACAACATCTGAAGATGCTACAAAATGGCAATTATGTCAAAGTCTTATAGAATTCTATACATACTTTAATTGATTAGTTTATGTTACTATATTGTAAATGACATTTTTTTTTCTTATACAAGCTAAAAAGGTTGCTTCAATATAATGAGAGATTTTGGCTGGAAATGATTGTTTTGATAAATATTTCGTATCAATTTGGTTGATAAACGAGTTTAGAGGTAACAGTGTTTTTATTACTACTCAAATTAAATTCTGAGCAAAAATTTGATGGCTTCTTTGGAATTGATTCTACTTTCTAGGAAGTTGCATGTTTGCATATTTGCAGTAAATAAAACCATAAAGCTGATTTCCTACCTTTAACATTACTGAACCAAGGCGGCAATTAAGCTGATTGCCAGTATATCTTATAAATATTTAACGTATTTATTCTTCCAAGCGTGTACATCTGTTGCTGTTTAGTGTTCTTTGCCTTTCTGCTTTATTTCGTGCAAATGAAGAAATATGCAGCTATGTATGAGAAAAGGTACCTAAATGCATCTAGAAACTTACGGAAAAAATATTTGTGCATGGCATATATTAATTATGCATATATGTTTGTCCTACTATTTTTTTTCTCATTCGGATTTGTTGTACATTAGTTTTCACTGCACCAAAATTGCACTTGGATACCATTCTTTCTAAATAATGATGCATATGATATGCTGTATTAAATTCCACGCATTCTTTTCCTATGCATTGTACAATTTATATATCCAACACGTACTCTTCATTACCTACAAGGTTCCATATTCATTTACGTAAGAATTTCGCATCAATGTTGACAGAAAATATTTGTTGATCATATTTTGGATAATGACGATTTAAGTGGTTCTAGGTGTGTTTTGACATTTGGTTTCCTGATTTGTTTTTCCTTTCCTAACCAAGTCATTCAACTAATTTTAAAAAAGGCATCCTTTTTTTAACAAATATGATGCTTAACTTGTGAATACAGCTGGCCTTGAGTTGTGTAGAGTCAGGTAATAATATGTTAGTCTGTATTTTGTATAGGGATGACAAAAAAATCCGTAACCGCGGTTATCCGCCGGTAAAATCTGTCATGAATATGAAACGGATAGTTAAATGGGTATCCATGGGTAAAATAAACGAGTATTTTTAATATCCGTTAATTAATGGGGCGGGTACGGATAGTAAGATATCCATATCCGCGGGTACCCGTGCTCGTATTGAATGTGATTTATTTTCAATAGTTAATACAAAAAATATTGTTGTTGGTTGTTCGGTATTTGTGTGCATGCTTTTACTCAACAGTTTATAACTGGCTGTTGATATTTTGATGGATACTTCTATTGTTATCTCTTCTTTTTTGGATGTTGGTTTAAATATGTATTGGTATTTTGAGGTTAACATATAATCATTGGTCTAATTTGTTTTTTTTTAACCAAATGTACTTTTGAATAATTTCAATAAATGGCTAAAAAATAAATTGGATAAATATAATGGATACCCACGAATATCCGTCATTACCCGCAACCTGTTTAAAACCCGTTTAATGGATACCCGTGCGGGTATGGGGCGGGCACGGGGCAAAAAATCACCCAACGAGGCGGGTGACGGATTGGTACTACCCGCGCCCGCCCCGCCCCATTGTCATCCCTAATTTTGTACGTGTATTCTTACGTGTATTTGTTTCTTTGCTTGGACAGCTGTATTTTACTTTTTTGGGGTTCTGTACATGTACTTTGAATGGTTTGTTGCTTTCGGTTTTCAAGAGAAATAAAATTCATTTTCCTTCTCTCTTCATGGTACCAGAGCCTAAGGGGTGATTCTCAAAAACCCTAGATGCCTGATTCATCTCAAATCTCCACTTCAAATCCAGACAATCATGGAAATTCCGCTGTCAATTATAACGATTCCTATTTTCTTTCTCACGGAGATAATCCCAATTCTCAATTAGGTCAGATTCTCTTCAATGGTGATAACTACCTAAATTGGAGCCGCAGTGTACGTTTAGCTCTTGGAGCGAAAAATAAAATCTCGTTCATCGATGGATCTCTGCTTCGTCCGTCTGATGAATCTCCAGATCTACAAAAATGGATTCGAAATGTGGTTACCGCATGGATTCTCTGTTCAATGGAAAAGAAGACCTCTGAAAGTTTTTTCTTCAGTTCATCTGCAAAACAGCTTTGGAACGAGATTCAAGAAAGGTATGGTCATTCAAATGCTCCCCAGATCTATGAATTTCATAAGAATTTGATGAGTATTCAACAGAATAATGATAATATAGCCATTTACTATGCTAATTTGAAGCAAATCTGGGATCAGTTGCTAATTTGAAGCAAATCTGGGATCAGTTGCAACTTATAGAACCTTTCCCTCTTTGTACTTGTGGAGCAATAGATAATTATTCATGTGGATTGTTGAGAAATATTCTTGAAGCAGATCAGCTTAGAAAGCTTATTCAGTTTCTTTCTGGTCTGAATAAATCTTATGATCAAGCCAAAATAAATTTATTTAGTATGGATCTTCTACCGAATGTAAATAGGGCTTATCATATGCTTCAACAGATTGAAAAACAGAATACTCTCAATATTGCCAATCAATCTACAAAGATGAGCGCTTTGTTTTCAGCTAAGAATGATCAGGTGGATCATAATTTCAAACCATCTTTTTAGAAAAGGGATTTTAAGAAGGCCAAATATGATAAATTATGTGATCACTGCAAATTAAGAGAGCACATTAAGGAACAATGTTTTAAAATTGTTGGATATCCAGAATAGTGGAAAGGAAGAACTAATCAGGTTCCACAAAAAATGGTGGCAAATGTTCAAGAAAATTCAGCTGGAAATGGAATTCTTGGTCCACAGCCTAATTTTTCTAGTTCAGAAAATGTTGGCAAGGCAAACAACTCCTCTACAACTTCAGTTGCTATTAATCCTGATATGGTTTCTGCTTTTTACAAGGAGTTCATGAAGATGGTACGAAGCAATCAGACTTCTTCTTCATCTGATTCATACAATGCTACAGTAAATTTTGCAGGTATTGTTTCTGCTTTTAATGTGTTTTCTTCAAATCAGCATGCAAATACATGGATTATTGATACAGGTGCAAGTGATCATATGGCATTTGATTTGGATATTTTTGACAAAACTCATACACTAAAACATCCAATTCAGATAGCTTTACCTGATGGTTCTTATAAAACTGTTTCAATTATAGGAATCATTACTATCGGTCCACATATTATCCTCCAAAATGTCTTCTATGTTCCAGAATTCAAACATAATCTCTTATCTGTTGGAAGATTATTAGATCATAATAATCTTATTGTTAAATTTGAGCAACATTCTTGCTCTTTCCAGGATCTTTCAACTGAACAAGTGAAGGACATTGGTTTGAGACAAGGAGGTTTGTATAAATTTCTTAAAGATATACCGAATGGTGTTGTTTCCTCAAATAATATTTCTTTTGAACAATGTATCTATGCTTTATCTTCTAATGCAAAGTCTTCTACTGATCTTTTTCATGCAAGGCTAGGGCATGTTTCTTTAAGTAAATTGAAATATGTACCTTCTTTTTCTTCATCAATAAAAACTGATAGTAGCTTTCATTGTGAATCCTGTATTTCTGCAAAACACCATAGATTACCTTTCACTGTATCAAATTCTATTGCAAATGCATGTTTTGAATTAATTCACATTGATTTGTGGGGACCCTATAGAATACCATCTTTATCTGGTGCAAGATATTTTTTAACCATTCTAGATGATCATTCTAGAGCTACATGGACACATTTACTCCATCATAAAGATCAGGTTCCAAAAATAATATCTGATTTTTTGGCATATGTTGAGAATCAATTTCAAAAATCCGTCAAAATTATTAGATCAGATAATGGCACAGAGATAGTTCAAGAAAACTGCACAGTTTTATTTGCTTCAAAGGGTATAATTCATCTGAAAAGTGTTATAGGAGTCCCACAACAGAATGGAAGAGTAGAACGTAAGCATAAACACTTAGCTGAAACTACTAGAGCCCTTAAAATTCATGCAAATTTACCTGATAGGTTTTGGGGTGATTGCTTTCTTACTGCTACATATCTGATAAATTTAATGCCTAGTTCTGTCATTGATTGGAAGACACCCTATGAAGTGTTGATGAACAAGATCCCAGATTACACTCATTTAAGAGTTATAGGATGTCTTTGTTACCCTGCAGTGAAAACCAATGATAAAATGGCTTCTAGAACAAAGAAATGCATCCTAATTGGGTACCCTTATGCTCAGAAAGGATATAAGCTTTATGATTTGGATAATAAAAAGGTTCTAATTAGTAGAGATGTAATTTTTAAGGAAGAAATTTTTCCTTATCATTCATCTAATTCTACTATTTCAGTTTCCAATGAACATCCTTCTTTTCCACTTGTTAATCCAACCTTATTCTCTGATTTTTCATTATCATCTCCAATAGACAATATTGTTACTTTACCACAAAATGTTACTCAAAACTCTCATGAAACATCATCTGATGTACAAACAAATATTACACCCTCTCGCTCTTCAGAACAATACTCTTCTCAAAACATTGTGGTGCCAGTTAGAAAATCAACTCGACCCACTCAATTGCCTAAAAAATTTGATCAATATGTTCTAGATAAACATCATACACCTCCTACAACTTGTTCATTTGTACAACAAGTTTTATCTACTTCTGAACTGGCACATTTAAATTCTGTATATGTTGCCAGTTTAGCAAATGTTTTGTCTATTCATGAACCTACTTCCTATAAACAAGCTAAGGATGATCCTAATTGGATTGAGGCCATGCAAAAAGAGTTGCAAGCACTGGAAGAAAATGACACTTGGGATATAACCACTCTTCCTCCTAATAAAACTGCTATTGGAAGTAAATGTGTATATAAAGCAAAATTTAATCCAGATGGAAGCTTGAATAAATGCAAAGCCAGAGTTGTTGCAAGGGGTGATAAGAAAATTAAAGGAAAAGATTTCAAATATACATTCAACCCTGTTGCAAAGTTCACCACTGTGAGGGTTCTAATTGCTTTGGCTGCTGCAAGAGGATGGGATCTTCATCAGCTTGGCATCAATAATGCTTTCTTACATGGCTATGTTGATGAAGAACTATATATGCAACCTCCACCTGGATATTCAAAAGTAAAGACAGGGGAAGTATGTAAATTGAAGAAATCTTTGTATGGGCTTAAACAGGCTGCAAGATAATGGAATGTTGAACTCAGCAGGCAGTTGATTCTTTTGGGGTATAAACAGTCAAAACAGGATTATTCTCTGTTCATAAAGACTGGTAATGGTTCTTTCACTGCTATTGTTGCTTATGTTGACGATTTATTAATTACTGGTGATTCTCTACATGAAGTTCAATCAGTTAAAAAATTTCTTCATTCTACTTTTACAATTAAAGATTTGGGTCATCTAAAGTATTTTTTGGGAATTGAAGTATATAGATCAAAAGAAGGTGTGTTGATGAATCAAAGAAAGTATATCCTTGATCTTTTAAAAGACACCAACATGGAACAATGTAAGCCAGTATCTTTTCCTTTACCAAAGAATTTGAAGTTAAGCACTGTTGATACTCCTTTGCTTATGGATCCTGAAACATACAGAAGATTGGTTGATAAACTTTTCTATTTGAATATGACTAGGCCAGATATTTCTTATGTTGTTCAGCAGCTTAGCCAGTTCTTAAGTACTCCTGCAAAGTCACATTTGGATGCTGCTTTACATGTGCTTAAGTATCTCAAAGGTACCATTGATATTGGTCTGTTTTATTCTTCTACTTCAGATTTGAATCTTAAAGCATATTGTGATGCTGATTGGGGAAGTTGCCCATTTTTAGCAAAGTCACTTTCTAGTTATACAATTTTCTTAGGTGACTCTTTAGTATCGTGGAAAACTAAGAAACAGAAAACAACATCGAAGAGTACTTGTGAAGCCGAGTATAGAAGTATGAGTTACACCACAAGAGTTAATATGGTTACAAGGTTTGCTTGAAGATTTACAAGTGCAAGTGTCTGCCAATAAATCTTTATTGTGATAATATTGCAGCCAAATATATCGCTGAGAATAAAGTTTTTCAAGAGAGAACAAAACACTAGAAAGTTGATTGTCATTTTTTATAAGAGACAATGTTGATGCTAACTTCATCCATATTCTTCATGTTAAATCTGCTCTTCAGCTTGCAGATCTGTTAACAAAGCCGTTGGGAAGTGATCAGCATCAGTTTCTTTCATCCAAGCTTGGTCTGGTTGCTAAGCCACCATGTCAGCTTGAGGGGGGATGTAGAGCCAGATAATAATATGTTAGTCTGTATTTTGTACGTGTATTCTTACGTGTATTTGTTTCTTTGCTTGGACAGCTGTATTTTACTTTTTTTGGGGTTCTGTACATATACTTTGACTGGTTTGTTGCTTTCGCTTTTCAAGGGAAATAAAATCCATTTTCCTTCTCTCTTCAAGTTGTAAATGAATGACTGCCATTGGGTTGGAGATCTCAAAATCCATTGTTTTATCTCGTGACTTATATTAGTACGATATTTTTGCCAAAGAATATCGCAAAGTTGATTTTATATTGTTGTTATACGAATCAAGTAAAAAGATCAGTGGAATAACAGACCACATTTAATCTAAGATTTTGTTCTAATTATATTTATGTATTATATACATATTTTCATAATGTAAACAAGATGTCTCCAAAGATGACAGACCCATTATGGCTGAAGCCTATTTCATTAGTTGGTTGTAACTGGATGTAGCATCATCATAGCATGATAGTTTTATTTCGTCTATGTTTTCTATTGATTGTTGATAAACTCATAAACGTATTATTCAAGATATGAGAAAAGTTGTAATCTTTTGGATTTGTGTTGAATATAATCATGTCTATATACATGATTTTGATGGTTCATGTTTGCTTACACTGTAGCCACTGCCACATTGTTTTGCTTAGTGTTTGAGAGCACTTAAATACGAATTCAGTATACAAGCATCACAATTTTATGAATTACTTACTCTAGAACAACTTTATGCCTTAACACAGGAAGAAAAAAAATTCCCATAAGCTTTTTTGTCTGCTGTAGATTTGCAGAACAAGGTCTCTGTCTGGTTCAATTATATATGTCCCTTAAAAAATTGGCTTAACTTTTACATCAATAATTTTGATTATGTCGAATGCCCATTTACAAGAATGATGATTAAAGTGACTTCTAATATAGTTATTCATTGATGCACACCTTTTATTAGGCAACTATCTAGAATTCTTTACTTGTTCGTTTTTTTTATAAAGCACTTCCTTACTCAAAAGTTCAACTCAGACTGCCCAAATCTGATTTATCTGGCTTATATGTCAGAGCATGATCACACTGTTTACAGTTAACAACAGGTTCTTTGGAATGATGCACACATACATACATACACATATTTGTGCAAATAGACAATATACGACTGCAGATGCAGATTTCTGGAATGATAAATCAATGGTTTCTCGTGAAACCTATGCTCACATTTCAGTTCCCTGACCTCTTCTCTTCCTTCAATATCACAGTGACAACATTCCGTTTTCTCAAATACTTGTATCGTTTGGTGCATAGAAATCTAAGATAATTTTTATGCCAGAAGTAAGAACTGTTTTCTCATTATTTAATACATATTTTTAGTTATAAACGCATATTTTTAGTTATAAACATTGAACTAAGCAACTACTCATATGTAAAGTGCTTTATATGCTCAGGGCGTCAACGATAATATGGAACGTGATACACACATTCACCTTTAACCCTACTGGATTATAAAAATAACATGATACTCTCATTATGACTGTTGTCAACCCTATTATGTCAACTGTTTGATCTGCTGTGTAATCAAAGTTATGTATGCAGCTATGTACCACTCATTTTTTTAATCATCCCTAAAAAGATTAGGACTCCAGATAATTACATTCAAATACTGTTTCACTTTGATGTAGAATAGTACTAGATTTTTACGTTAACTAGTATTTTTATTTTTTTATTTTCCTACAGACTATCAAATTGCTGTAAATTCTCCTTTATCTACGTTATTTTTCTTGATTAAACTACTGATGACAGGCCTTTTCCACTATACTGTCATTTACTGTACATCAAAATTAATGTGCATATCTATTTTGATTACTACACACCCTATTGTAAGGACAAGTAATATTTATCACAACAACCTAAAAAAATTGACATATTTACCATGCATTTAGTTCCCATAATAATTGTAATTTTGAGTATGTCTTCCAATCAAAATATGTACCATGATACAAGTCTTCTTAGTTGGTACATGTATATTTCTACCAAACATTCACTACTAAAAAACATCCATATAGAGACTGAAAAATAAAGACTGAAATTATTCAGTCTTTAAATAAAGACCGGAAAAAAACCGAAGAATGTAGTCTTTAAAATTTTACGTTTAAGACTGAAATTCAGTCTCAGATCTGTTTGTAATCGTTGAGACTACTTAAAGACCAAACATCAGTCTTTATTTCGGTCTTTAATTCAGTATTTAAGGAGTCTTAAAAACTATTAAACATTATTATCATATGAAAACTCAATGATTAATTGATAATTCATGGTAATGCCATTAAACTTATCATCGTTTAAATAACAAGTCTGTTTACGCATGATAATATATATTTAAGATCTTTTAATATATATTTAACATCTTTTAATATATATTTAATATCTTTTAATACATATTTCGTAACAACCCGCATATTTCACAATTTTTTATTTAAATATAACATCGTTAGTCGAGTGTATGTCCGAAAAATCACTTTTTGCATACGAATGAATTTGGACTCGAGATCATTTTCATTGAGTTTAAAATGTTGTTTACGACAACAAAAACTGTAAACATCGATATGTTTGGAGTTACTGAAAATTGAGACTTTTGAGTTGGATCTGGTTTGGTCAAACAAGTCATTAACCCACTAAGTCATAAGTAGGCTATGCCCCCTCTCCTTCTTCATTCATTCTAAACTTAGCAAATATAGAAAGTGGGGAGAGGGAATGAGAAATTAATATTCCTAACCTAGGGATTGCAATTAGTAGCTCAAATCAAATGGAAAATTAAAGCAGAAATTTGTGTAAGTCCATCTCCATCTTCTCCGTCTTGTTCTTTCTTCGATTTCTGAGATTTTTCTAAATCGAACTTTTAGAAATTCATTTATATGTATTTAGATTGAAGATTCTTGAGTTCTGGTTGAGAAGAGGTTGACTTTGCTTTGTTTTGGAACCTCTCCTTCCTTATCAAGATCAAATGTGAGTTCTTGGAGAACTTGCATCTATGCCTCAAGCTATATGCTTGTTTAGTTTCCCCTTACCATGTATATATTGCATGAAAATAGTGTGTTTACGTTGTTTGTGTGATAATATTTCATTTGATGAGTTTTGAATTCATTTCGATGATTTCTAGTATAAATCTTTGTATATGTTCGAGTGTGGTTTCGTAAGTTTGAGAGGCATCATTTTCATTAAGGAAATGTTATGAGCCATCGCCGATCATTCAAAATAAATTTACATACACGTAGCTAGGTAAACACATGCCCTACATAATATTCAAACGGCTGAATATATGGGTCAGACATCCGAACTTTTGGGTTGCTTTCTGTTTCAATATCATCAAATTCAAATGTTTGAATTAAAAATTTAAACGACTGAATTTAATATTACACCGTGCACATTATTTTTGCATGACGTTTGAATTGAAAATTTCAACGTCTAAATCTGTTTTCAGCTGTTGACCGGTGGAAACCACGGTCAATAGATTAGGCTGTTATAGGCTCTTTCCCAATCGAGTTTTAGCCCGTTTGGCATTTTCCTGTGACTTTTCAGTTTCTCTAATTCACATATTTCTACAGTTTAAATTTTATCGATTTTCGATTCATTCGTGGTGAACGAATTTAAAATCGACAGTCTTGAGATTTGATATACGTTATTAAAAAGCTAATTTTGAGATCGATTGATATTTCAATCGATATTTTATGAGATTTGTCATTTCAAGCTATAAAGAGTTTTTACATTATTAGTAGATACCAAATCCTTTATTAAAATAGTTTATAATCCTACTTCATTATATAAAGTTATTTTACAAATTGTTTTCCAATCTACTAGTATATATATACAAACCTTTCGTAACACCCCGAATTTTCTGTTAATAGTAAATTAACAAATTAAAGTATAATTAATTCTAAATGAAAGAATTAAGGGAAACGGGTTATGCCATTGCGCTCGTCTCGGAATTCTGCCTGAGATAGAGTCCGAGTTTGCGTGAATCGGACTCCGTATGAAGGGGTTATGACCTCCGAAAGTTTTCAGAATTAAATTAAAATTCAAACAGTTCGAATTCAGTTCGAAATTCGAAAAATAGACCCAAACTGGGCTGGGCGGGAAAATTCCCGCCCAGGCACCAGGTCGACCTGCCTGGTCGACCTGGTTTGGCCCTGGCTGGCCTGGTCGGTTTCTGGTCGAATTTCTGAGCTTGGCTGTGTCACTAGGGCTGAGTTGTCACTTTCTGATTGGCTTCTCTTTGTGTGTATGGTCTGGATTCATTCTATGATCATCTGACGGCTCAAATCAATCTGAAATCCTATAAATACAACTCAACACTCAACCTAAATTCACACAAATAATATAGAACTAGAGCCGTCATGCTGCTGGGAGGAAACTAAGAGTAGCCGTCAGTTAGAGAAAGCTTAGAGACGAGCCAAAACTAAAGTAAAACAAGAATATATGAAATTGGCATGTTTGTCACATGCCAAAAATTGGTGGCACTTGAATGGTATAAATTCTTATACCAAAAATGTTAAACCTGGAAAGTGGGCCATAACATTTAATTGTTAGCAAATTTACATATAACAAGTAATAGAGACAAATATGTAAATTTAGAAAATACGAGTATGCTTAACACGAGGTTGAATTGAGTACTGCTGTAAACCTGCCCGGACCCACCCGACTGTCCAGTAGTCACAACAATACCTATCCAATGTGGGTGGTTAAGCATTGAGCCCAATAAGGACCCGAGGTTAGACTGAGTTACGGTGTAAACCTGTCCGAAACCGACCGGCACATCCAGTAACCGTAACAATACCTGTCTAATGTGAGTGGTCGGTACTTTAAAAAGTTAAGGATAGACAAGTCAGGATGGTAGGGTTAAGTTAATTAAAACACTTAACCAATTCAACATGTTAATTAAACTGATGGGTGGGGTTAGGTAAATACAGACACTTAACCACTTAACATGTTTGACTAGAAAACCCTAGTTACGGGGACCCATTTCAGCAGTAACCCAATTAGGTATCATGGTACCCTGAAACTAGGCAGGGTGAGGCACGATTACTGGGCTGATTATAAGCGGTCAAAAGCGACGGCGATGGATGCAACAGTGTGGGTTCTAACGGAGTGCGGGCGTGCACACACTTTGGAGCAGACAAACAGGGCACTGGTGGCACCAGTAGTATAACCTATGCATTCTAGAGTTGTGTCAGGCCGCCACCATGGGACTTGATACACCCATGGTGGGACCAGCATAGGTATCTACAATCTTTGGGGGCCGTAAGACACAGATGATTATGCGAGTAGGAGCCGATCTTTAGAAAAAAGGGGATCACTTCACCCCGATCATGGGGTGCCAGTTGAGGCAATGCAAGTAGGTGCAGAGATTTAGTGTGGGGTGCGATAGTATATTCGTTTTAAACTACTTTATCTTAGTTTAAGACACTTTCCTATTTCCCGTTTATACCTATCACGTCCTTTTTCTTATTCTCATACTGAAGAGTCACTAGACTTACCAGGCTTTATGTCTGACCCTATTTTCTTTCGTCTTCTTTTCTTCTGTCCCCCCCCCGGTCCACAGGGAGGAAACAACCCAGCTTAGTCAGACTCTTTGCAAGCTTCAAGATAGCAGATGTACGGTTTGGACTCTCTTTCCTTAGCTATGGCTGTTGGACACATTCTATGAGGATTTATGCAGTTTTAATTATGTTTTATGCTTCTTTATTTAATAACCAAGACAGAAATGATGATGTAATGTTTTGGAAGTTATTATGTGACAGTTATGGAAATGTTTTGTATGAACACGTATTTATGAAATAAAATTCTGTTTGTTTTCCGCTGCTTATATATATATATGTGTGTGTGTGTGTGTGTGTGTGTTTATATATCTATCTTGGGTTTATCTGTGACTTTTACTTATAAACCTCCACCAAAGTTAAGGCATTCCCTTTGTGAGTGACCTTAATGGAGGTGGGGTGTTTCATCTTTTCCTCGTTCGTATGAGAAATCCAATTAAATGCCTTAGTAAAAACAAGGACTATGAACCTTGTGTTTGCTTCAACGGTTAATTCTTGACTCGTTCAATTGAAAATGGTGATAATGATCATTCTGTATTTCTAATGGAATATACAACTTATTTGTAACTATTTGACTAGAGCAAGTGGTTATGAGACATGTAGCTTGACTCTTATATTTACTAGCTTGTTGTATTTTACACTATTCTTGATAAATTTTGATCATCTATGATCTTCGGATCATCCTTCAAAGAACTTTGGTTCTAGTGGATCTTTGGATCATTTTGACGATCTTTCGATCATCCCGAGGAATTTCAGTTCATTGAATTATATGGGTGATCATCGGCTTATCCCGAGGAACTTCATTTCATTTGATTACATCGATGATCTTCGGATCATCCTGAGGAACTTCGGTTCATTTGATTATATCGATGATCTTTGGATCATCTAAGGAACTTTGGTTCATTTGATTTTATTGATGATCTTTGATTCATCCTAGCGAGGTCACGACCCACTATTTTCGGACCACTTGATGAGCTTCGTCTCAATATTATAAACTCAACTAATTGTTTAATTGTATAAACAAAACTCAATTTCAAAATCATGTAATTCAATATTGATTTGAGGAGTGCTAAGTGTATGAATTCAATATTACTCATGTAAAATCTTGTAATTCAATAGTAAAGGCACATTTTATTGGTGATTTGAATTAAATTCATTGCAAAAATTTATGACGATCGTGGACAAGTTTTCTTATTTTTGAAATTTTAAAACAACCATAATTAGTTTTAATATCACTTAAAATTAAGATTTAGTAATTAAACAAGTTTTACAAATTCATATTTAATTTCTATATTTTGTATTTGTATTAATAATTGTCTTGAAAACACATGCTTTTAGTTTGACCGCGAACTTCAAAAATTACCCTTTAATTGAGATAAAAACTATCCCATAAAAGTAGGATATGTGTGGCTTATTTTTTTTCTTTTTAAAACTTCATTTATGTATGCGTTGGCCCTTGAATAATGGATCAATATATCTGCCAGACTTACATCTATGTGGCTGATTGTTTCTGTTGTGATATTCATTTTGTGATTCATATAGTAGTTTGAGTAATTGTTAATTGTTCAAGCTTTCTATAAATTCTTTAAAGCACTATTCACCCCTTCTAGTGTTAGCTTTGCATTAAGATCATTGATCCTCGTCCCTAACAGGATCTACCAGTTTGATTTTAATCACAAATTCAAAATGATCACCTACTATTATTTTTAAATCTTAGCATCACTATAAATTACGATCTAAAACATAAAACTATTTTGCAGATTCAAAACTCTCATTGACCAATGCCATTAAAACTTGAAAATCACTTAAAATAAAATCTATCAAAAAAATTATTGATTAATTATATAAATAAAATTCAAACTTGAGAAAAGAAAGACAATGCAAACTTCAAAATAAATTTTAACCTAACAATATGATTTCAATGCAAGAAAATAGGATCTAACAATTTAATTTCTTTTATAAATTCAAAATGTCTTCCTACGGATACTTTATATCTTAAGATCATTTAAAATATGGTCTAACAAACATGTTTTTTTTTTTTTAAATTCCAAAATTTTCATCAGCAAACTTAATATCGCTTAAAAATATGACATTTATTAATTAATAATTTAAATAAAAGATTCGTGCCCAATTAATATTGCTACAATTTAAAAATAAAGTCTAAACTAACAAAAAATGATTTTGACATTAGAACATAGTTAAAGATTTTTACAAATCACTATCTCTTGAATGTGTGTAAATATACACTTTGTAGAGAAATTATACAAGAGCAGAGCACCTATCTTTATCACATGCGAAACACGTGCTATACTACTCGTTATTAATATTTTCCTTTGAAGCGTGAACTTTTGATCCAACCATGAACTTGTGAAATTTCCCTTAAATATTTTTATTTTCATATCACTTAAAATTAGAATCTAGTAGTCAAACAATTCTTATAAGTTCACACTAAATTTTTACGTATTTAATAATAATTGCCTTCGAAGCATAAAGCTTTTGGTCTAACAGTGAACTTCGGAAATTATCTTAGATATTTGTATTTGATTTGTGTTTGTGTATCACTCAAACTTAGGATCTACCAGTTAAACCATTTTTACAAATTCAACATTAATTTCTGCAAACATGAAGGAATCTTAATGTCACTAAAAATATGATTAAAATTTTTTCTTTATAATACTATTCTCCATTAATTAATGACACTATTAAAAGTTAAAAGTTAAAAAAAAAAGATGTTGCCGCTTAGAATTTAGAAATAAATTTCAAGCTAAACAAATAACTAAAAATAATTAGAACTACTTATGATTTCAACTCAAACAAATAACTAAAAATTCAAATTATTCTATTGAATTTGTTAAACATATAAAAATTTTAGAAGCATAATTGAGATGCAAAACATATGTCATGGCAGGTCGCACGCGTGTTGTAACGCTCATAAACTTATAAACTTTGCGCTCCATCCCTTAGTTTTGCATTTCAAATAACTAATTAACGTTGTTTGTGCGCTTTTAAACTTTACAACATTGATGGTCATTAATTTTGCATGTGAGAATCGAGATATACCAAAATAGATGTTTGGTACGTCTGTAAATAGTTAATTATGAAAATATTGAGGTGCAAAATAGTAATTATGAAAATATTGAGGTGCAAAAAAGTAAATTACAAATATTAGGTATTCAGATGCACTGGTGAATTAGAAGTATCTGCCCTCGATCTCTTTATTTCCCCCTTTCACGAAATCACAGATCCGATCTTAGCGGCAAATCGACGATGAATTCGTTTTCTTTCGCGCTAAAAGGAAATTTTCCCTCTTTCCCACGATTCTTGATGTATCCAGTTATCACCGATTCTCCAGCAATCTTCGCTCACCATATCTTCGAAGCATAATGACGAGGTAATTTTTTTATGTGTTTTCTAAAACTTGATTATTTATGTAGGTTTTTTTTAATTATAAATGGGTAGCACTGATGGAGATATTGGTTTAACATCTTATTACCGATTTTGATTGCTGTAGATTTCACTTCATTTGTACTTCAAAAACCTAGTGGCTTGATCACCTCTTCAGCGCCGACTTCATCCACCGTTTAACATCTGGAGTTCTGAAAAGGTAATCTGAAAATCAAATTAGTTTCACTCTATTGTTTGAGTTGAGTAAGAATCATTTGATGAGCTTTCTGTTTGCACCGACTTTGTAATTGGTTAAAATTGGTACTTTGAATTGTTTAAAATTAACTTTTAGATATCAGCTGAGTTTGTAATGGTTAAAGTTCGTTGTTTGCACTGGGTTTGTAATTGGTTAAAGTTCTTTTACATGAAATGAAGTGAAAATACGTTTACTAGTGGCTAGATATCAAGCCATATAATCAAGGCTTGCTCTGCAATTAGATCCACGAGCAATTTTTTAATAATATTGTTGTATGCTCCTGTTGCTTCATGATTTTTTGGACACCATTGATCAGTGATAATTATATCTACCACTATAGCTTTGGCATTGCCTGTAATAATCAAGTTGTTCCAGTCCCATACTTATGTTAATCACTCATTATTACATCAAGTATCAAACCCAGTATCACTCATTATTATCCCATACTTATGATAACATTTTTTGGTTATATCAATGTTCTTGTTTCATGTTGAGTCTTTGACTGATCTGATTCGGTTGTTATATTCCATTAAGTTACTCCTTAATGTGCTTGTTTGTAATCCATCTAGCCCACATTGATTTGCTGTTGATTAGTCTCCATACGAGCTAAAGATTGCATGCTGTACTTAAGTCACTGAAACATCTAATACCATACTGACTTTTGAATTTTTGAATTAATTTTTTGTTTTGTCTGTTTGATCAACTGGTTTATAATTTGATTCAAAGCATCTTCTAATACAATACCGACTTTTACCAATTCACCAACTATATATTTATAATACAATATTGATTTTTACCCATTATCCAACTGATACCCATCAAAAATTTCGTTATATGTATCAACTATAGAAGTAATTCTCAATTTTCACTACACTAAAATGAACTATTTAAATTATATGGGAGTATGCCAATTTTATATTGATAATTGATATAATACTTTCACATTCCAAATTTGTACTTTCATATGGGGAAAGTAAATTTTAAATCAGCGTTAGCAGGAAATTATAAGGAACGATTAAAAAATAAATCACAACCAATTGAAATCAAAGCTAAAATACATGTTAATACATTTTGAAGTCAACCAAAACAATCGAGGTCAATAAAAATTATTTTCGGGAATCACTGTATACAATGATTAACAAATGTCTAAAAAGAAGTAGGAAAAAAATGAAAAAAGAAAGTAGAAGGTTATTACTTTTATCATTATTGACAAATATGCTTTATGTTCCACCTCTTCTTAGCAATAATGGTTGCGGCAATAATGATATAATAATTCATAAACACGCTATGTTAAAAAATAAACATGATAAATCACAGTCAAGTAATGTTTTGAACAAGATTAAACACTGCTGTAGATAAATTATATACACTTGACAAATGCCAATAGAATTTCAGGTATGCATCCTTTTTTCTATGACAAATCGAATGAAAAAAGAATTTGTTTCGGAATGTTTCAACTACCTGCTTGCAGTTCATTTTCTATTAAATATAAAAAATTAATCTTGTAGGAAATTTTAATATTTCTTGCTATTAGTAGAAATGGTTTGTTTTGAACATGATTATAGTTTAAGCGTGTAGTAGAAGACAAACCCTTTCTTTTTTTGATGCGATATCATATTTCATTTTCATTATTCAAAGCCTTCATCCTGCAAATAAATAAAATGAAATATCATCCAAACATTAAAATTGTGTTTTAATATTGAGATATTCAATCTTATTCAGTGTAGTCAAGGCGCTCGCCTAGGCGCCAGCCTATGGCTTTTTTGATTGTCAAGGCGCCAGCCGTGCTCGAGGCGCTAGAAAAGCGTTCGAGGCGACAAAGCCCTAAAAAAGCGCTGAAGTAAAAAAGCGTGCTTCTCTTAGGTTTTTTTTTTTTTTATTTGTGTTCAGCCCAAATCGAGCCGGTTTTGTACAGCAGTTTTTTTTTTTTTTCGATTCTTTGAAGAAATGCGGTTTTCCTTTTCAAAACAAATGCTGTTCTTTTTTTTTCTTAAATGCAGATTTTTTTTTTAAATGCAGTTTTTTTTTGAAGTTTCGAAAAAATGCTGTTTTTTTTAGTTTTAACAAATGCAGTTTTTTATTAAAAATCAGTGCAGTTTTTTTTTTAAACAAGTTCAGTGCAGTCGTTTTGTAAAACAAATGCAGTTTTTTTTTGGAAAAAATGCAGCTTTTTGATTTGAACAAATGCTGTTTTTTTTTTAAAACTATTGCAAGTTTAAAACTCGATTTGAGTGATTAAAAAATTATGCAAGTTTAAAACTCTATTTAGGACTAAGTAATGATGTTGTAATTTCGTTATTTTAACTATTTCTATCGTTTGTAGACTTAAAGTGAATGGCTTTATGCCTTCTTTGTTTGGTTTATGATGATGGTGTGATATTTTAATCTCAATATTGCATTTATAATCACTTTTAAAAAGCCAAAATGAAGTTTTATGCCATTTTCTAAGTGCAGTTTTTTTTCCTGTAAAACAGCAAAAGTCATGCTCAAGGCGCTCAAAAAAGCCCTAGGCGCCAAAAAGTGCTAGGCGCCAGCCTGGGGCTTTTTAGGGCTTTTTCGCCTTGACTACACTGATCGTATTATTATAAAGGAGTTTGTATTATTACGAACTATAGATTTGTATAGTTTTGCAGTGCTAATTTACTAATATCATTTTATTTTAATGTTGAAAATTCATCGTGTTGTAGGATTATCATTATATTAATGGATGATCGACAGTGGATGTATCGTAGAGTTTGTGATGGTTTCGTAACTCAAGAATTTTATGATGGTATTACAATTTTTGTTAATTTTGCTTTCTCTCAAGCATTACCAGTGACAGTTGTTAGATGTCCATGTGTGAAATGCGATAATAGAAAATTTCAAAATAAAGAGGTTATCTTAGAGCATTTGCTGCGGAAAGGGTTTACTTCATATTATTTCCGTTGGATATATCATGGGGAGGCTGGCACAGAAGAAACATCATTACCAGAATCTTCACATAATAATGTTAGTGCTAATCCATATAGGGAAATGCTTATGGATGCGATGAGTGAAAATTATGTCGATAATAATGAAGACTTTGATTATGTTAATGATGAAGCACCTAATTCTGAAGCTAAAAAATTCTATGACATGTTGAGAGATGTTAGCGAGCCTTTATATAACGGTTGCAAAACAGAGACAATATTGTCAGCATGTGTAAATATGATGGTGTTAAAAGCCCAAACAAGATTGACACAAGCAGGTTTTAATTTTGCCAGTTCCATGATAAAGAACTTTTTGCCAGAAGACAATAAATTAAATAATAATTTTTATGAGGCGAAGAAGATGTTGAAACCGTTGGGACTTGGTTACGAAAAAATCGATGTGTGTCATAATTTTTGCATGCTATACTACAAGGAGAATGAAGCAAAGATTTTCTGTGATATTTGTAAAGAGCCAAGATATAAGCTTACCAATTCTAGTGGTTGTAGGAAAAAAAAAATCCGAAGTACGATTACGTTATTTTCCTATCATACCACGTCTAAAAAGACTGTTTATGTCTTCAAAGCATGCTAAGGACATGACATGGCATTATTATAATCGTTCCACCGACGGTAAATTGGCTCATCCAGTTGATGGTAAGGCATGGAAGCATTTTGATCAGTGTTATCCCGACTTCGCCGGTTCTCCACGAAATGTTAGGCTTGGACTTTGTACAAATGGTTTTAGCCCATTTGGCACTCGATAGACTACTTATTCATGTTGGCCTATGATTCTGGTTGTGTACAATTTACCACCATGGAAGTGTATGAAGAAACCATTCATGTTCTTAAACATGATCATCCCAGGTCCGAAAAATCCAGGAAAAAACTTGGATGTTTTTCTACGACCTTTGATTGATGAGTTATCGGATTTATGGCTCGGTATAACAACTTATGACGTGCATAGAAAGGAAAATTTTCTTTTAAGAGCTGCACTATTGTGGACCATTAGCGTCTTTCCAGCTTATGGAATGTTGTCTGGTTGGAGTACACATGGTAGATTAGCATGTCCTTATTGTATGGAGCAAACAAAATCATTTATTCTTGAGAAGGGGTGCAAGCCTTCGTGGTTCGATTGTCACCGATGTTTCCTACCATTGGACCATCCATTTAGGAAACAAAAAGACAAGTTTTTGAAAAATAAAATTGAATTAGATGATGCTCCAATCAAACGTTCTGGCAATGAATTGAAAAATATTGTGTCGCAATTGCCTTATGTTGCACCTGGGTTTAAATCGGAAAATAGAAAAATAGTAGGCTTCGGTGAAACACACAATTGGCTTCGTAGAAGTATATTTTGGGACCTTCCATATTGGGAAAGTAATTTGATTCGTCACACTATAGACGTAATGCATGTGGAGAAGAACTTTTTTGATAATATATTTGAGACTCTAATGGATACTAATAAGACAAAAGACAATTTAAAAGCTAGAATTGATCTTGAAAAGTATTGCAGTAGAACACGATGGATGAGCTTGGTCAAAAATCACAATGGTCGCTTTTACATGCCGAAAGCTCCTTACTGCCTTACAAAAGCCAATCAGAAAGATGTTTGTAGGTGGATTAAATCAATTAAATTTCCAGATGGATATGCTTCTAACATAAGAAGATGTGTTAATGAGTCTGAAACAAAAATAAGTGGGTTCAAGAGCCATGATTGTCATGTGTTTATGCAAAGACTCCTTCCTACCGCATTCCAACCATTTGTACCAAAAAATATATGGGAAACTTTGGTTGATTTAAGCAACTTTTTCCGTGAACTTTGCGCAAAAATTATAAATATGGAAAATATGGTACTTCTAAATAAGAATATCATCGAGATTTCTTGTAAACTTGAGAAGATATTTCCACCTGGTTTTTTTAATTCTATGGAACATTTAGTTGTTCATCTACCATATGAGGCTATGTTATGCGGTCCAGTTGGATACCACTGGATGTATCCATTTGAGCGGTATGTTCTTCCTATAATTTTTGAAACTTTTTTTCATGCTTTATTATTAATATTTCAACCACATCTTTTAATACAATGTAGGTATCTATTTTATTTAAAACGAAAAGTAGCTAATAAAGCACATGTTGAAGGATCCATTGCTGAAGCATATGTCATTGATGAGATTTCAAACTTTGCATCATGTTATTTTGGCCCAAATATCGAAACAATTTGGAATCAACCTCCAAGAAATGATGATGGAGGGGAAGTTATATTGAATGGACGTTTGTCTATATTTTCCCATCCAGGAAAAGTATTATCTAATGCGTTTGTTCGACGGAATCTTTCTCAATTTGAACATCATGCCATTCATAAGTATGTGCTTTTCAACTGCACAGAAGTAGAAGATTATGTGAAGTATGTGTTTTATATTTTATAGCAAAGTATTTGGAGCATATATACTATAATTTAACTTTATTTCTATTGCTTACAGTGAATGCAAAAATGAGTTAATAATTCAGTACCCTATGGAAAATGAAAGTTTCATTGTTGCGCAGCTTGAATCCATATTTCCTGATTGGTTAAAAAATCGTGTAAGTATTCTTATTACAAAGTAGCTCGTAATTATATAATAAATTGAATACAATTACTGATTCTCTTTTTTGGTAAATAGATTCCATTTCAACCGAGCGGTATTGGACATCAGTTGTTTTTACTTGCACAAAAACCAGATTATAAAGTAGAGTGCTACAATGGCTATTATGTAAACGGTTTTAAATTTCATACACTGAATTATGGAAAAAACAAGGTGACGATGAATAGTGGTGTTTGTGTGAAAGGAAGTTGTTACAATGATTTAGAAAACGATTATTATGGACTGTTAAAAGAAGTCATAAAGGTTAGATATCTTGGAGAGGAAAATGAAATATTTATATTTAATTGTGAATGGTTCGATACATTGAGTAGAAATGGAATCAAAGTGCACCATACAAATGGATTAATAGAATTGAATAGAAATTCTCGACTACAAACCGATGATAACTTCGTATTTTCCCAACAATGCCAACAAATGTATTTATTGTCCAAGCCTGGCAGTGGCTTGAATGAATGGGTGACGGTAATTAAAACTGCAGCAAGAAGTCGATTTGCAAGTGAATTGTTGAGTCCTAACTTAATGGACGACGTTGCCGATGTCGATCAAGTGGACGAGATTTATCAGCCCTCTACAGTTACCGTCGACAATAGCTTAGATCAACCATTTGTACCGGAAGATTTTGATGCGGTTAATGAAGAAGAGTTGGAATGTGTAATGCAGTCAGATAATGCTTATTATTCTGGGTCATCAGAAGATGATGAAAATGCAAGTGATGCTGAAGTGGATTTTGATGAGGATGTTGACCTCAATGATGAGGAAGAAAATGAAGATGGTTATCAAAATGAAGATGGTTATGATGAAGACACTGAAGACGAGTTTGCATTATAGTCAACTTGAAAATATTATATGCTGAATAAAATTTATGCGAGTACATTAGTTTAAAATAACTTTGTAGTTTTTGTTGTACATTTCCAGTTTTTTTTAGTGACTTGATGCATTGTCTAATAGTACATGTTCTTTTTGCTTTTTTATCTACACCATTAAATTTTAAATGCAAATTATAATCTCAACTGCTGTTTTTTACAACCTATTTCATGTATGGGTTTGGGGATTGGTCAACATGTTTGATAACTCATGTTCATGGAAGTAAATGATGTGAAGTACACAAAGGTTGTATTTTTGGTCTTTCATATTTGCTGTTATGCTTGTTATTTTCAAAATATATATCCCGTACTTGAATATTTAAGATTGTTTGAACATGCAATGTGATTTTACAATTTGTTTTGACACTTTTTAATGATGGAATCGAATGCCTGTTGAATGAAAAGCTTACCAATAATTCAACATTTGAAACCAATGATTGCACTTTTATTTTTGAATCTTAATCCCATTATATTAGTCTACATTTTGGGTAATGTCACATATCCACTTTTATTGAAAAGCAAATTATTCTCTTGACATTATGCTTTATTAGGTGCTATTGCTTTCGAAACCCTTTACTTACCGACTAATGTATGTATAAGATATATGAATTCAACAAATTGTTTCTATGGATTACACGATCTAATTATGTTTACTGTATTTTTTTGTGAAGATATAATGCCAGGTGGATCCGTAACTCGTCTTCATCAAAGAAGAACTTATTCGAACCAACCAAACAATTTTTCCACATCTATTTCTCAACGTAATGGTGGCCCATCGAATGAAGAAGAGTTAGAGAGGACGAATAATGTTGATGATGGAGAAGAAGTTGAAGAAGATTCTGAAACAATTCCTACCCAGGGTTACAATCCTGCTATTGATCCGGTCACAAAGAAACCTCCGTTGGAATGGAAAGGAAATTGGTAATTTTTTTTTATGTTACTTCTGAATACTCATTTAGATATAGATAATTGATGATATTGTTTAATTCAACACCATTTTTTGTAGTTTTCTAAACCAAAAGGCCTCGCGTATAATTGGAGATATATGGTCTAGACGTTTTACGGGGCCATGGTATGAATTTAAGTTGGTACCTCAAGAAATTAGAAGCGTGCTGTTTGATGAATTCAAGGTATATTTCTTCAACCATTTATTGTTTTTCCACAAGAGAAATTATAAAGTTATTTATATTATTGTAATTTTACATGAGTGCATTAAGTTTTAACAAGTTCAAGTTTTAAACAATCAAAAATATCGCCTTTACATATAATTAAATTCTATTATATGTATGAACTCTTGTTCGTTTTATCTTATTTTGTAAGTTAAATTTTTTCTTTCTGCATAGAACAAATTTTGCATAGGTACAATAGTTTAAAAACTTACAGGACCTAGACAGTTTAATAATTTCTTTCATGATTAAGCAATACAACCAAGTGACAAGCGACCTAAATATTAGCGGGTTGTTCTTCCTAAGTTCTCATTGTACGTTTACCAATGGAAAAACCAGAAACCTGAAGAACACTGGAACTGTAAGTTTCGCATCAGCCAACTATTTATTTTGTTCAGTTGTAGTGTTTGCTCTTCTCCATAGTAGAATTGTTGTTAGAGACACAATTTCCTATACCTAAACACTTTCAGGCAATTTAAATTAACATATCCGTCAGTTCCGCGAATTCATGCAAATCGAATCCAAGAAGCTCTGTCTTCATCAAGAGGAAATGATACAATCGTTTCACTTACTGAACTTCTCAAATCATGCGAATTCACAGATCCCCAAATCGCAAAATTCTGCACTAATTTCTCTATTAAGCCCTCAGACAATCCGATGACTGTCATAAAACATAAGATGGATTTCTTGCTTGACACTAGGTTTTCTCATACTCAGCTCGCAAAGTTCGTCTACTCAAATCATTTTTTCACAAAATTGAGCTTAGAAAACCAAATAAAGCCAAACGTTTTCCTACACAAAGACTTTAGGTTGCCGACATTATGTGTAATATCTGCTTTTAGGTTGCCGACATTTTTAGCATGAATGATCATCTATGTTCTGGTTATAAAATAAAAATGTGACAAGCAACCTGACCACTATTTCTTTAGCATCCTACCCTTCTTTTGTTTTTTGTATAATAATTCAGGAGGGATCCTATACAAATGCTCATCTCCAGCTTTACAAACTCTACTTTGATCCATTTGCTTATGCATTGTCAGGTCATGAACCCTTCCCGGACTTTTCGTAAACTGATCATCTTTTGCTCTGTTTTGCTTCTCTTCTCCCCTTTTTTCTCCATTTTGAGTTTTTACCTTTGATGATAAGTGATAAGAGGACTAGCAGGTACTTTGAAAAGATCAACTTCTTGACTATGACCATAAGAGCTGTGATATCCTACTTTATACAAATCAGGTTGAATAGTGGAATCGAAATACTGAGATACAAAAACATCATCGTCGTAGTAATTTTACCAGTTTCCAAATGCTGGAAACTGAACTTGCCTCATCCCCCATTTGACTTTTGTAATATTTTGTAAGTTAGTTTCACTATAAATTTAAGATTCAAACATCATATCTTAGACACGATTAATTTAACATTAAAAGAGGCATCTTCGTTATGTAGTATAATAACATTTTTTGATTTCAAAATAAAATGAAAATAAAAATGAGAAAGAAAAAATAAATGGAAACGACTAAAGAGAAGATGATGATAATAAGTTTTTACACAGGATAAGTTTTCAGCTTGTCATTTTCTATGTATGATAAATTTAAAAGACAAGTGGTGTATAATTATGTGTATAACTAATATAATAACAGTTTCTAATTTCTACACAGGAAAATCAATCGTGCATTCTTTTTCGTCCTTTGTTGATAACATTCAAATTTCCTTATTGGTTGTTATAACTCTAACGGTTATGCATGCTTAATTTTGTCATACTATGGATTATGCTTCCATGGCACACTTCGTTTTACTTATATCTCAATAATTCATAGCACACTGCTATAGTAATGCCTGGTTTTACTTGTAAACATGGTTAATTTAAATTTCTGCAATTTTGGATTATGATGTATGCCTGGTTTTACTTGTATCTCAGTAATTCATATAACTACGCTTCTCATAGATAGAAATCTTCTTAAGCCGGTGATACCTTTTATTCAACTGATTCCAAACACATTGGAAATCAGTTTACACATGTAACAACAATTGTTTTCTCTCAATTCATGTAACGTTCGTAAATCAGACTTGAATAATTTGGCATTATTTATTTTCAATTTTTTCTGCATGAACATAAAAATTTAATTAAACAGTAATATTGACCAAATCATCCAACAAAATGACAATGGGACAGTATTATTAGTCGTGTATTACTCTCATATATTGTGTATTTCCCAAGAGTAACAAGATCTTTTATGCAGAGACATTTCTCTTATGATGAAACTCATGAACCGACGGTCCGAAGAATATGGGAGGCTACAGCAAAAGAAAATTTGAAGAAAAAACTAAACCGTGCACGTGAAGCAGCAAAAAGAGCTAATAAGATGACTAATATTACGGAATGCAAGGACCATCCACCAGCTTGGATTCCTCCCGATATATGGAACCATATGATTGATGTTCGTTGGGCGTAAGAGGAGTTTGAGAAAAGAAGAGAAGTAATGCGAAAGAATCGCCTGACGCCGAAAAAAGGGACCTATACCCGTCATTGTGCAGGTTCTGTTTCAATTGCCTCGCATAATGAACAAATTGTAAGTCAAACATTTTCAATAATTATTCGTCTAGTAAACTATTAACCATGCTAGTTAAAGTATGTTGGTGTATTTTTTTTTCTTGAAAATTAAGTATGTTGGTGTACACACACACACACACACACACACACATATATATATGTATGTATGTATGTATGTATGTATGTATATTTACACACAAAAACACACACACACACTCATACATATACACACAGAGACACACAGTATGTTATCATTTTCATTTCGCTGTAAATTTAACAGATCACTGCAGCCTCAGTAACAATTGTCAGCTGCTGCAATTTGTGGATGTTTGTTGGTTGCAATGTATTGCAACTGCTGCTATGGCAGTAACTTATCGGTATCACAACACCCAAATTAGTGTCGATTTAAATTCAGCTGCTGCTATCCTCATCAACACATAGAATTCAAGGGCTATTTTAGAATAATAAAACAAACAAATACACACATACAGAGTATTTTTTGAAAACGATACACACAATTATGTGTATTAAATAAATCATACCCTGCATGTCAAAAGGTATGGAATCTAGTATATTCCCATTGTATAATCTATAAACTGAAGAAACTTAACATCATATATGTGAACTCCTAGCAACTCAGTGTCTAAATATATAGGCACAAAAATTTAGAGGTAAATAATACATAAAATTTTCTTATAATTTTATTTATTACCATAAATTTTAATATTCATGTAATGAATGCAGAAAGCTGTAACAGGAAAGGAACCAACGTTCCATGAGGCATTTCGATATTGGCATGTTTTGAAAGACCCGTCTAATTCCTCAAAAAATACCAAAAAAATATGTATGAGCAGTAAATATGTGGACAACAAATCTGCAAAGACAATGGTAATTATTTTATTTTATTTTATTTGAGTAGTTAATATGTTTGTAGTATTTAATAGATGTCCCCTCAGTCACCAGCATATCAAAATTTAATATGGACGACGAATACTTCCTTATATAGTGTTCGTTATAGCGATGACGAATACTTCTGTATCAGATGCGAAGGCAACAAAGAAATTCCCTTTCAGAACTATGGAAAATATAATATCAGCACAGCATGGGGATGAATGTTTTCTTTGTCATAGTAGCAAGAGCCATTGCCAATATCAATAGTGTTGTTAGACTTGAAATAATATGATTGTAAGTTGTTCATTTTTTTTTGTTTGTGATGATTTCAAATTGGAGCTTGATGAATTTTGTTCTTATGCAAAGCAAAAAAAAAAAGGCAGTATTTAATGATTTTTTTTATTACTTAGGAGAATTATATCAAGAAGAAGGCCGAGTCTGAGGAAGCAATGGATGTTTTCAATCCACAACATTGGGTGGATTCGTCAGGTGGACTGACAAAAGGGAAGATTTATGGAGCACCTCATGTAGATACTAATATTTTATATGGAGGTTCTCAGTCTTCTTCAGCCAGTGCTCATCAGGGATCATCTAACCAGCCAATACATCCGCAGTTTTCATTGGAAGAAGTTGTTCAACGGTATGAGCTATAAATATGAAATTTACAATGAATGTTGAATTTTTATGTGGTTATCTAATTCTAATTCATATATTATGTTTAAATAGGGTATTGGATAGATTGAAGCAATCCCCTGATATACCTATGCAGGCCACTGCACAGCCAACCACTGCACAGCCAACCACCGATCATGTCGTAACGTCTTCTCAACCAACTGTGCCAACATCACCTTATATTTCTGATCAGTCCAACGTGCCTGCACAGACCACCATGCCTACGCAGTTACAACAAATGGGGCTTTCTTCGTTCAATGGTACATTTCCTCATTTGATAGGTTAGTATACTTCTATTCACAGTTTCTGTTATTCATTATGGCTTTTACATAATTTACGTGAGATGTTCCACTCTCTACAAAGTTGAACTTATACATGCTTATCAAATTTGATAGTGGAAAATGAGACTAGTTGTTTTATACAAGTACATAAATAGAACGAACCTTCAATGTAGACTTTTAATGGGATTAGGGTTCCACCTTTTTTCTTCTTCTAGATTCCTTTCCTCTTGTTTATTCATCACTTCCCCCTTTGCCTCATAAATTTTCCTCCGTGATCCACTTTTATGTTTTTTTTTAATTCTGCCTCTGTTTTTTTTTCTGCCTTTGCTCTAGTTTTCTCTTTTCCTATTGCCATGGCATACACTAGCTACATAATACTCTCGCCCCCACCATGCACAATCTAGATCTGCCATGCACTTCTCTGCGCCCAGGCCTAGCCCGAAGCCTAGGAAGGCGAGACTAATGCCTAGGGCAACGCGACGGATGGGGGCAACAAAAAATATCTCGCTTCTCAATCCTTAGCTTTCCACCATCATCGATCCATTGCATCCCATCAAGAACCGCACACCACCTTCTTCTCGCCTACTACCTCAGTTGCTACTGTAATGCTCCTTTAATTTAATCTAATATTTTTTTCAATTCCTATTGTCTAGATTGATTGAACTGTAAGTCTTTCATTTATTGCAATTGCTATTAATTAAAAATTGTACAATCTTTTATAGATTTACGGTAAATTTATTTATGATTTTGTAACAGACTATGTATATTTCAATAATGTAGATGAAACCGTTTTACAATTAATTCCTGGCAAAGACAATAAATTTTATTATTTTGTGAATGAATAATATTAATTTCATTATTCAGTGAATGAATTATATTAGCGATGTAGAAATTGTCTTGTTATGATGCCTATTGATATTTTGGGTGTTTGCAAATCAACGATAAAAATACTTGAGTCTTGTTACGATCCTATTGTCAGTCCATATATGATTTATCTATTGAGATAATCTCTCAATCAAATTGATTTTTGTAAAATTGTCAAAAAAGAGTAGTAGTTTATCATGTGCATTGTAGTATTCAAGAAGAAACTTAGATAGTTGGGGTTATTCCTATCCAGTATAGAGGATGAGCTTTTTTATTTTAGTGAATGCTTTTCTGTCTATAGTAAAACAACAGTTTATATGGAAGTTGGAACAAGAAGACCTTTCTACATACCAACCACATATATTATGTGCAAGTTAATACTGTATTATCACTAACATGCCAACCAGAGATATTATGTGCAAGTTAATACTGCATTTTCACATAAAGTTAATACGTATTATCACCTACATGCCAACTAAAGAAGTACCATGCTTTACATATGTCCTGTATTTATACATAGAGATGAGAAAGAAGAAGACAAAAATGATCAATTACCTCTTTAAAAATATTGAAGACCATGAGTTCAGCTATTGATCGAGACCATCAGAACATAATAAAGATGTTATATGCAAGTTAATTTTTAAAAAAATGGAAGAAGTTGTTTGTATCAATATGTATTGATATTTTTGATACCATGTGGGTATTTTGATATTCTAAAATGTAAATCCTTTTGATTTATATTTTTTGATCTATGTTAATTTTAAATTGAACTGTATTTTTGCTTTACAAATAAAAATATCGATGTTTTGGAAAAAATGGGGCAACGAAATTGGAAGAAAAAAAATATTCGTCTAGGGCAGTAGATATTCTTGGGCCGACACTGTCTGCACCTCACCGTCTTTGTATTTCCTATCATCCTTGAGTTCCACAATTGATTTCCATTTCTTGACATATCCTCGTGTGCGGAGATCTCTATATTATATGAAAATATATTATGTTTTGTACCATGGACACATCCTCATTGTAAACTCTAGGAATGGTCTGAAGCGCCCTGTAACCGCCGTCGTTAAAAGCCCAAGTCCTAACAACATTCAATCCATATTGTGATGCTTGCTGAAATGTGCTTTTGATGCTTGGTATCTAGTAGTAGGGCCGGCAGCAGCGTACATGAGCCAATATGCATTGAGCCCATTAACATAAAATGGCAACAATACAATAGTGTGCGTTTCATAATAGCAGGCAATTCAGACAGCTCTGTTATTATCGCTATTGCAAGCTACGTACTTCGTAATGAAATCGATATTATCAAACAATTATATAATGCAAAAAATCATATTTGATTAGCCAATTGTATTTTGTATAGAAGATTTTTGATTTTTTTTTGTTAATATATAAACAGCAGAAAGGTTTAAAAGTGATGCCAGTTTTAAAATTTTGTAAAGTGATGAGTCTGGTTTTGTGTACTTTTATTTATAGTGCAATGTTTATTTTTTAAAACTAATTAGCATAATTTAGTTAATGTTATAGCCAAAGCCTATTATAACTTCAGGCATGTTATAACCAAAGCCTATTTTACAAATTTAGGATTTGTTTTATTACATTTTGTCATGTCAAATTTACTTTAGATAATTGAACAGTGGCTATTTTTTGATTTCTTGTAGTACTGAGTTTGTCCCTCATCTGCTTAGACCAACTTATCTCAATTGTTCTGTCCTTTTGCACATGAAAAGTATTGTTAGAAGATTTTTTGGAAATTCTATTTGTGCTTGGTAAAATTCTGTTCTGCTTTGGTTTCCGGCATAGGCTTGATAAGAGTCATAAGACTTCAAATTATTTTGTGCCAGCCTCTCTTTTATTCTTCCTATTTTTTTTTTTTTTTTTTTTTAAAAGTTGATCTTCGTGATTCTTTTTGGGGGGCAATTATGAATTGTATTATGTCTCATATGGTTTATTCATTGCTTAATACAACAAACAGTAAGAGTTTAATTCTCATCACATTTACTATTTTTCTTAGGGCATTTTTTATAGATCTCGGCTCGGGCAACATTCCAGCTTGAGCCAGCACTGATTGAAGGAAAACTAAATGAAAATAGGAACAATTTCAAACCCCGTTTTGTTGGACTAGTACTAAGGTTAGCTAGGAAAATCACACAGCAAATCGTAGCCACTAGTCGGTCTTTGTTTGAATTCCAAATTCTAACAAAAGTCACCCAACCATACCGAGTTTTCTTTCTTTGTCTTCCTTTTGTCTTCCTTGAGACATTTCAAATTAGCTATTCGACATCAGCAAGGAAATAAACCACCATGTACTATACTCTATTGAGTTCCATACAAATATCATTCATCATAATACGCTTTTGTTCACTGTTTAGCGATCAATGTATAACGAAGAGAAGTAAATTACGATGTGCGATGAGATTGAGAAATTTAATGAAGTAGAACTAACTTTTTTTGTTGATTATGTTTGCGGATGTACAACTTACGGGCGAAGGCAGTTTGTCAGTATGCGGTAAAATAATGACATTACTAATAAAAAAACTGAAAGTTTAAGTAAGTAGTATGTATGTCTAATATACTAGGAAATCGAACATCATAAAAGAAGTTTTTGTATTGTCTTCCATCACAGCTTTGCGTGCATGTTACTGTACTCAATGAGATTGTTTTGTATACACGAAACTTGTGATGCATACGAAATTAAGGCATACAAAGTTGTTGTGTCTAGCTTGTTTATTACAATCTATGTACAAGTCGATGCACACAAATCTGCTATGTCAAATCACAGTAACATGTTAACTTGTAGGCTAGTAATGGATTTTCACAATAAACAATCTTATATTAACCGTTGTTCTCATAGTAATTTGTATGTATTTTGTTTATCAGGTCACGGGTCTATGCCAGTAGGGGCATATCCATCACAGTCGCCTATGCATTCGAACGCTTTCAGGACCACGCAACAAAGCATGCCATTTTTTGAGCTAATGCAACAACTTCCATATATGCAACAATTTCCACATATGCAACAATATGCAGGACCTTCTATGCCTTATCAGTCGCCTCAAAATCGCGAAGAACACCGTCATCATGAAGGTATGGAGTGAATTGGCGTTTCAACTTTGCTTGCTTTGTTTTTCTTGTTGACGGATCGTATGCATCTACATACATGTTAGTGTGCTACTTGTTTCTTTTGTTTTTGTCTCAACAGTTGTATGTATCTTTGTTTTGTGAACATGCTGGACCGACTTTGTTTTAATGAAATGTGTTTTGGACATACATCTTTGCTTTCCTGTTAATATATGTACATTGCCTGTGTTCATGAATAGTAATTTCTATATAAGTGAATATATTTTGATATGTATGAAATTGTAGTGACGATATAGTGAATCCATGATATTCGTTTATCATTGCGGATATTTTATTGTTTAAAAATAACAAGTTTAAGACCGACTAAAGACAAAATTTCAGTTTCTAAATTTCAGTTTCAAATATGATTTAAGGCTGCAGTATCAGTCTTTACAATTTGAGACTGAAATCTCAGTCTTAATATTTTTTTGTGACTAAGAAATCAAAGACTGAAATTTCAGTATTTGATCAGTCTTTAATTATGATTTAAAGACTGAATTGGTTGATTAAAAACTGAAATTGTCAGTCTTTAATTCAGTATTTTTTTGTAGTGATTGTTTACAGATCTATACTGTTACGTTTGCAATCTACCCTTTTTTTTTAACCGTGTATTCCGGCTAATTTGGTCTACATATAGATAAGAAGAGTAGCTTAACGTCATAATAGTACATATCATCCTAACTGTCTTCAGTGCCGGCCCAAGTAAATTGTTGCCCAAGCCACAACTACATTTTGTTGCCCACCTATAAAAAAATTCACCTTTTTTTTTTGGCATAGTATATGATAGCACTATCATATGAAATGAAATAATGGATGCTGGAGTAAAACACAATACTGAATGACGTAAAGTAATGAAGAAGACAAAACAGGCTGGATGATATGAAGTAAAACATATGGACGAATCTAAACCAGGGTATCATTTTCGAACATCAACCACGATTTCGTGTTCACATACAGTTGCTTTAAAGTATATTAATCATACATATGTGATGACATGTTGGGTATATTGATTTCAAAACAGCAAATGAATGCCACCAAAAATGATTCAACTCTTGACAATTAATATCAGCAGTCCTCTTGGTAAGGATATTAAGTGCCGACAGTAATAAAAATAATACAAAATGTTGAAAATGCAGCTGCATATTAATAACAAAAGTATTACATACCATTACAGCAAACCCCACCGAATGTACTATTTCTTTGCATCGATTTTCTTCATCTAATTTTGAATGAAACCAAGTCTTTAATCAAAGGCAATTGCTACTTGTACAATCTATGCTAAGTAATCATCACCGCCTTTAACGCAGCTGGCCACATTTTCATTAGTTAGCACATTTAGACAAAGAATCATACTTTATCAACAATTCGATAACATATTTAAATAAACTCAGATTGTGAATTACTACAAGAGTCGAGGAAACATAATCAAGACCAAGTCAAGACATCTAAACGGGAGCAGACCAAAGAAAATTTTATCTTTTTCTCCTGTAATTAAGAACAATTTGTGGATAAAATCTTTAATGATCGTGAGGAAAAGAAATCCGAGAACCCATTTTAATGACCATTGATGCAGTATTCCAGTTCCAAGAACCGATTTTTCGTCTCTGTTATTTATTCTTGTTCGAAGTGAAAGAGGAAATATAGTGCGCAAAAAATCAAGAATATGACAAAGAGTCATTCTGTTGAAATTGATGATAAGCAAATCACAATTTTGGACAACAAATAATCTTACATATTTAATGGAGAGATTCGTTGCTAGATTTGGTGCTAGATTTGATGAAGAGATTTGGTGCTAGATTTTATGGAGAGATATTGGTTGCTAGATTTGTGGACATTTATTGCAAGGATATTTGGTGCTTATCCAAATAGTTTTATAACATATATGAAGATAATTTGGATGCCAAGTTTTTTTGGGCATGAAGTAATTCTCTCTATAAAAGGACCAACTAACATCTTCATTAGGCGTAGGTGAGAGCCACCAAGAGTGGTAGTGAGAGCCACCAAGAGTGATCATTCTAGCTATTCCAATTTTGAGTGTTCTTCTTCAAATTTGTTAGCCATTAGATATTCTCTACTTATTTCTCAATAAGGTTATTGATTCAAGTTATAATTGTTTATAATGATAGTTGAGATTGATTATAAACAATTTTTTATTGGTGAATCAATAAAGAGGGTGGTTGAGTGGAATATCATGTACTCATATTTCCGATATTATTTGTATAGTTTTTGTTTTTCAATCAAATTCATCTTCAAGTGATTGGGTGATAAAGATCCAATTTTTCTTGACATTTTGTCAAGCTTCCGCTGCGCACAAAATAAAATCACAACAGTTTGGTATCAGAGCTAGTTCATCGCATAGCTTGGAGTGATTTTGGATTGAAGATTGTAGATGTCGGAGATGATGTTGCTTTCATGGATGACTATTATGGAGTAGGAGATTTTGAGAATTTCGGAATGAAAAACCTAGTCCGCAGCAAGATGGAGAGGTTGGTTTTGATCACTGCTGAGGATCCGTTAAGGATCATGTTATCGATTGTTGTCTTCACGTTGATAATTCTCGAGGGATCCATGTAGATGAAGAGTGATCAAGTGGTAGGCGTATATCGATAATGAGGACGTGTGATTGAGCCTAGAAATCATTTAGATAATCTTGTGGCCTGATGAAATCAAGAAGGTGTGATTGAGCCTGTAAATCAATTGAGCATGGACTTGAAGAAAAGACAAGATGGTTTTATCTCGTAGCCGTTAAAATCGAGATGGTGTTAATTGAGAAAGAAGAGGTTGAAAGTGAGAGCTAAGGGGGCAATTGTTTGAGTGGAGGAGATGTTGTGATTTGGTATCAAGGTGGAGTGTTGAAATTGGTGATACGCAAATCACAATTTTAGGCAACAAATAATCTTACATATTTTGTGGAGAGATTTTTTGCTAGATTTGATGAAGAGATTTGGTGTTAGATTTTATGAAGAGATTTGGTGCTAGATTTTATGGAGAGATATTGGTTGCTATATTTGTGGACATTTATTGCAAGGATATTTGGTGCTTATCCAAATAGTTTTATAACATATATGAATATAATTTGGATGCCAAGTTTTCTTGGGCATGAAGCAATTCTCTCTATAAAAGGGCCAGCTAACATTTTCATTAGGTGTGGTTGAGAGTAGACCTGTCAAATGGTTCGGGTCGGGTCGTAATGGGTCGGATCAAAATTGACCCGACCCATTTAACATATTTATTAAGAGGATCAATTGACCCGGCCCTCTTCATGTACGGGTCAACCCATTTAACCCGTCTAAAACATAAAAATTTGAGAAATTAAAAAAAAACACTGCATATGCAAATGTCATGAAACTAAATATACAATAATCCAACAAATAAGATGGATAAAACATCATTAACCACATAATAAAAACTGCATGAAGTAATTGTTTTCACTAAAACAACTCTAAATGTCATGAAAACAATATCAATGTTGCAAAAATACACCAAATAAGTTTTAAAACTACAGCAAAATTATTGAACTACACTGTAGTAATCTCTATTTTGTCACTGAAGTACTAAACACTACAGTCTACTGATATGGAGATCACATGGAACAACATATATAAGCCAGGTATGAATACTTTTCATAATCGAGAGCTATTACATATACATGTGAAACTACTGCATGCCTTCAGTCCTACATTCCCTTCTTCTTGTAAGCTTCCTTTCATCTCCATCTAGGTTTCTCTTGCCTGTATTATATAACATCAATAAGAATATATCTACTAAAAAATATAAACAGCTCAAGTTGCAGGCTCACAAGTTATTTTTCCAAAGCAGTGGAAATTTATATTGACTTGCTGAAAGGATTGACAATTTGATAATTGAATTGTATTTGATACAAATATGATATTGATACGGATTGAGTAAACTGAATTGTATTTGATAATTGAATTGTATTTGATATTAACATCAATAAGAATATCCACTAACTGGACTCTACTCAAACATCACCAGCGATTGACATATTAACATCAATATTGCATTTTTCAATTCCCATGCAGTAATGACATGCTCTGTACTAATGAAGTGTAGAATTGAAATGTGAACATATGATTCAATAAATTCAGCCATCTTGGGAGTATATGCTATCAATTATACTGCAAATTTTTAAGGCTTATAATATTTTATCTATGGGGCTTAAAGTAAGCCACATAACCTTTTCTTTCTTACTTTTAAATTTGCTAGAAAAAACTAAGGAGTATCATGTGTTTTTTTAACTTCTTTCTTCCACCATTGGTCATATTACATTTCAACCTTCAGGATAAGATAATCAAAGCAAAAAAACCCGATCGAAATGCTGGTGAAACTCAAGCGGCAGCAAAATCATCTTGCTGCGGATAAATATTTCAGTTGACCGTACTAACAGCGGGGTGATATTAGATATTGTCTGCTACAGCTGGAGTCAATAAATGGTGTGATAAAAGTTATAGTGGATTGCTTGTGTATTCCATGTACCACCTTATTCTTTCAAATGACTTTCTGTTTGTTGTTAGTCTTTTAAGCATTTGAAGAAATCATCATATTGACTGTTTTTGTTTGCTCTTTCTTTCTTCGGGTTTTTTTCTTTTTAAATATGTAACACCCCACTCCCGCTATGATCACTCACTAAGGGAATGCCATAGCATCGGTGGAGTATTTTAGTGAATATAGAACAGAAAAATTACAACAAGACAGATATAAATAGTACTTGAAATTTTAAAACATCATCTCATAACAGCGGAAGTAAAACATGTCTGGTTACATCATAAAACCACAATAAAGGTCAAGTACAATATCCATCAAAATAAAGAAGTACATAATCCCACTCTCATACAATAGCCAAACAAAAGAAAAGATAACTGGATAACTGGAGCTTTACATCTATCCAAGCTCCTAAAGACTGGAACAGCAATCCGATCAAGCTCCACTACTGCTAGGATCCACCGTAGGACCTGAGGGTTGGGAAAAAGATAAAAACAACAGGGTCAGACATAAGTCTGAGCGAGTCCTATAACTTTAACAATACAATCGTTAAAGTAACCAGAGAAGACATAAACTGATATACGGTAACATATAGGGATGAATGGCTACCCTAAGCAGTCAACTAAACGAAGATAAAGGATAAAGACGCATCTACCCTCCCTAAGGTAAATTACTAAACTGCACCACACCAGTCGTTCCTAACTTAAAGGTTGATCCCACCCAAGGACTTATAAAATTTACTAATTAGTACCTGCGTACCCCTAGGTGACCAAGTAGGCGCCACGGGGCCCTACAATCCACTAGGTGTACACACTACTTCCCATTCGATCGGCTCCCTAACGTAGATACCCGTGCTGGCCCCACCGTGGGATGTATCATTCCCCAATGTGGCAACCTGATGAAACTAAAGGTGCACGGCTTATATCTACTCGATGCAACAACGGCTTACCTACCAGCCCGGGCCCACTCACGCATATGAAGCCCGTTGGACTTGCGTTGCCACCGCTAACCCGTTTGCCTCTTACAGTCAAGCCCAGTATGCGTGTCCCGTCCTCGACATGGGTCGAGCCCACAAAGATACGTATGGGTTACTGGTTGAAATGGGCCTCCACAAGCTACCCACCTAAGCTTGTCCCTTTTTCTAGTATATCCCACTTAACCCTTTAATCATGTTTTAATTACATGTTCTATTTTGGTTAAGTATTCTAATCGTATTTTCTATTGCCACCCAAGGCAACCACTAGATTTTCTCATGCCACCCGAGGCACCCACTTAACCCCTCATGTCCCTCTACATGCTAATGTGGTTAAGTGTTTCTTAATTAATTAATTAAGAACGTAACCTTTGTAAAGACCTCTCACATTAGACTGTCTTTTATGACCGCTGGTTAAGCCGGTTGGGTCCGGGCAGCCTTATGTCATAACAGAGTCTAACCTCGTGTCTTTACATTAATTACGTATTTAGTTTGTGCCTAAGACCTCTCACATTGGGCTAACATTTGTAGCAACTGGTTAAGCCGGTTGGGTCCGGCCAGTTTTACGCTACAACTGAGTCCAACCTCGTGTCTTAGTCAATTAATTACACCTAATTAATCACCCTCATAATTTTATATTAATTATCCCTAATTAATCAAGTTTTCTTAACATGGGTAGACCTAACTTAATAGGTAAATTCCCATGGGGTAGACCTAACTCAATAGGTAAATTCCCAACACATAGTATGGGTACACCTAACCAAATAGGCAAATTCCCATACTATGTTTATTTATTTTGTGTTATGCATAATTATATTAATTTCACACAATCTTATTAACTTATGCATTTAATTACCCCATCGTTCCCACGTAATTTCGTTCATGATATAACACATATAAAAGGTGTCAACTTGCATATGAATGAACATGTTTCAAAGGTGCCATCTTGCATATTAACAAACACATAACTTGCATATGAACTTGCATAACATGTCACATAACTTGCATATAATATGTCACATAACTTACATATTCATTTTGCATAACAAACTTGCATATTAGCTTATAGACTTGCATAATGTGTCATCATGAACTTGCATATTAATAAACATGTAACTTGCATATTTACATACATGTAACTCGCATATTAACAAACATGTAACTTGCATATAAAGAAACATGTAACTTGCATATTTACATACATGTAACTTGCATATTAAGAAACATGTAACTTGCATATTTACATACATGTAACTTGCATATTAACAAACATGTAACTTGCATATTAACAAACATGTAACTTGCATATTAACAAACATGTAACTTGCATAGCATATTACCATGAACTTGCATAACATGCATATGATTACATAGCCCACAACTTGCATATTTAGCATCATGCAAACATAACATACATCATATTAAACTTGCATAAGCTTACATACTCAACATGCATAAACATAAGATTAATGCTAACATCATATCATATGATTCAAAGCTCATTAACCCACATACAAAACCATAAATCTCATCACATCTCATCTAATTAGTTTACCAAAAGATCATCAAAGTGATAGAAACTCACAACTAGCAACTTTGAACACCAAATGAAGAAGATTAAGATGCTAAGAAGGGATTAGAAGTTGATTAGAGAGTGATTAGTATGCAACCCTCTTCATAAAATTAGTGGAGGCCATGAGAGCTAGCATTTTGCCATAGTTTAGTCACTAGGTTTAATTATGAATGAATTAGGGTAGGTTAGGGTCTTATTTATAGATTAGGCAAGTGTTTTAGGCCATAGGATTAACCCTAGATTCAATCCAAGCCATCAAAGCATGTCTTGGGGAAGAAGTCAAGTGTAGGAACCATCTAGGGCCTTTAGATTAAAGATGGACCATGAGAACCATTCAAATGCAAAATCTGCACTTGAGCGAATCGGCCCACGGGTTGACAGCCAAACACCCTGGATTAACCCCTAGTCGACCCAGCGGGCTCGGGTCGACTTCAAAAATCGGCCGGTTCGGTTATTCCCCTCTCCCAATTCGCTGTTTTGAGCATTTTTGCATATTTATTTATTAAATTTTCAATTATATATATATATATATATATCAATATATATATATATATATATCTACACAACCCATTTCACTTAATTAAGTATACTTTAATTTGGGAATTTTCGTGAAACTTCGCGAGGCCATATCTTGGTCATACGGACTCCGATTTTCGAAAACTCGGACTCTATTTCGCGTATTTTTCCGAGACGAACACAATGGCATAGCCCGTTTCCCTTGATTCCCATTTTAGAATTAAATTCTGCCTCGATTTATGTTATTACAGGTTAATGAAAATACGGGTTGTTACATTCTCCCCTCCTTAAAGGATTTCGTCCCCGAAATCTTCAAGTTAGGAAGAACGTATCCTACCATCCAATCATCCATCTACTCAAAGCATCATCCACGAGCAATCATTGTCCTTACAAGATTCTAAATGCTGGATGGATATATGCAAAAGTGTGTGTATATGTACTTACCTAATGCAAAAATCAGGCGGTTACTGATACAGTAAACCTCCTTAATGCAAACCATGATAGTGCCATGCATCCAATATGTATGCGAAACCCTATTGACACATACAAATTTCTACATGCGTGCACAACCATACACAAAAATGCATCATCCATATGATAACACAGCCATGATACATCCATCAATCTAACTACCACATCCATTTATGCAATATGCAACATGAAGTGACTGAGCCGATCTAGTGCCTAATGTGTGTGTATATGCATCCACGAGCAACCACTAGCAAACAATTGCATCCATATGCATCCATCAACCATAACATGTTTCAAACACATGTCTCAACCATAGGTTTTACCCTATCTAAAGGTCATAGGTATTAGCGAGAGGATATACTAAAGATAAGATAAGTACTAGACAAGCAATAAAGGAGAAGTTAAAAGACATACTCTCAAAAAGAAATGGATACAAAGAACGCATCTTTGCTTCCGTCTCCCAAGTAGCATTGCTTTCGTCATCTCCCCATTGCACTTTAACTAGCTGAACTTCTCTGTTCCTCAACTTCCTAGTTTCTGACCCAAGGATGCGAGTAGGAGCTCGTCGAATCGTCGCATCACGCTCTACCTCTACATCTCTAAGCAAGCTCGGCTCTACCACCTCCGCGGTCTCATGTAAGCACTTCCTCAAATGTGATACATGGAATACATCATGAACACCACTAAGTCTGTCGGGCAACTCCACCCTATATGCCATCCGTCCAATCCTTTCCTTAATAGGAAACGGCCCAACAAATCTCGGTGCTAACTTCCCTACGGACCCAAAGCGAACAACATTTCTCAATGGAGATACTTTGACAAAAACCATGTCCCCAACCTCAAACTCAAGATCCGTCCTTCTCCGATCCGCATAAGATTTCTGTCTATCTTGCACTGCTTTCATCCTTTTTCGAATTAAATCAATCTTCTCTGAAGTCTCTCTAACCATATCCGGCCCAAGCAAGATCTTATCCGTAGATTCCCACCAACATGTAGGAGATCGACAAGGCCTTCCATAAAGAGCTTCGAAAGGAGCCATACCAATACTGGACTGAAAGCTGTTATTATATGCGAACTCCACCAAAGGAAGATGTTCTTCCCATGTACCTCCAAAATCCAAGATACAAAGCCTCAAAAGATCTTCTAAGATACGGTTCACCCTCTCAGTCTGACCGTCCGTCTGAGGATGATATGCGGTGCTCAAACACAACTGAGTCCCTACCGCCTCTTGCAAACTTCTCCAAAACTCACTAGTGAAAATAGGATCTCGATCACTCACAATGCTGGATGGTACGCCATGCAATCTAACAATCTCTCTAACATAGACTGAAGCAAGCCATGGAGCGGTCCTCTTACTCTTTACGGGTATAAAATGGGCACTCTTGGTAAGTCTGTCTACCACAACCCAAATTCCCGTATTGCCCTTCCTCGATCTCGGTAACCCGTCGATGAAATCCATCGAGACACTATCCCACTTCCACTGTGGAACTTCCAATGGGTGTAGCAACCCACCGGGTTTCCTTTGCTCCACTTTAACTTGTTGGCACACTAAGCATCTAGCCACATACTCGGCCACATCTTTCTTCATACCGGCCCAAAAGAAAACTCTCTTCATGTCTTGGTACATTTTGTCTCCACCGGGATGAATAGTCATTCTTGAACGATGTGCATCATCCAAAATAGCCTTCTTCAAACCCTCATCTTGCGGTACACAAAGTCTACCGTCTCTATGCAACCATCCCTTATCATCTATGGTGTATCTACCCAAATGGCTGGACGACTCCCCTCTTATAAGCTTCTCTACCAACACAACCAACTGTGGGTCGTCTCGCTGAGCCTCGCCAATCCGTCTCAAAAGAGTAGGTCTAACCTCCAAGGATGCCAACAAACCAGGTACAAAATCAACAGAAGGTCTGAAGTCAAACAAAGAAAGAAACTCCAAGCTTCGTCGTTCCACGAACAATGGACTCAAAGATAGCCTTTTTCTACTTAAGGCGTCTGCCACCACGTTACCCTTACCAGGGGTATACGCTATCTCGAAATCATAGGATGCTAAGAACTCCATCCACCTTTGCTGTCTTAAGTTTAAATCCTTCTGAGAGAATAAGTACTTCAATGATTTATGGTCGGTGAACAACTCGAATCTCTCACCAAGAAGATAATGGCGCCAAGACTTAAGTGCGAAAACAATCGCGGCCAACTCTAGATCATGGGTAGGGTAATTCTTCTCATGCACTCTCAATTGTCTCCCTCCATAGGATATTACCCTTCCCTCCTGCATCAAGACTGCGCCTAATCCTGTTCCACAAGCATCGGTATAAACAACAAACGGCTTACTCCCATCTGGAAGCACTAAAACTGGAGCGGTGGTCAAAGCTCTCTTTAACCGTCGGAAAGCATCATCACAATCTACATCCCATGAGAAAACCAGATTCTTCTTCGTCAAGCGGGTTAATGGGGCTGATATCTTCGCGAAGTCTTTGATGAACTTCCTATAATATCCTGCCAACCCCAAGAAACTTCTTACCTCGGTAGCATTTCTAGGAACTTTCCAATCCTGGATAGATACTATCTTTGCGGGATCCACAGCTATCCCTTCCTTAGAGACCACATGCCCTAAGAATCGCACTTCTCTTCTCCAAAAATGGCATTTAGAGAATTTAGCTTTAAGACTATGCGCTCGAAGAGTCTCCAACACTTCCTTGAGATGTAAGGCATGCTCTTCTTCATTCTTGGAAAAGACCAAGATGTCATCCACAAAAACTACTACAAACTTATTCAGATACTCTCTGAACACTCTACTCATGAGATCAACAAAGTATGCGGGGGTGTTTGTCAACCCAAATGGCATCACTAGCCACTCATAAAAACCATCCGGAGTCCGGGAAGCAGTCTTCTCTATACTGTCCTCCGCCACTCTTAACTGATGAAACCCTGTAGCTAAGTCCATCTGCGAAAATACTGACGCGCCAACCAACTGATCAAAGAGATCATCTATCCTCGGTAATGGGTGTCTATTCTTCTTCGTGAGCTTATTAAGTTCCCTATAATCCACACAAAGTCTGAGGGACCCATCCGCCTTCGTGGCAAACACTACTGGAGCTCCCCACTCCGATATACTTCGCCTTATGAACCCCTTCTCAAGCAACTCCCCTACTTGCTTATGAAGTTCTCTTCTCTCACGAGGAGCCATGTGGCGTACTGGCAAAGACACTGGTTTGGCATTATCCACCAAATAAATTCGGAAATCTATCTCCCGCTTCGGAGGCAAACCCTTTACTTCTTCAAACACATCCGGATATTCCCGGACTACTCTGACAGAACACAAACTCTCGACCGAAGCATCGAGCGATTCAAGATAACTTAGCAAAACAGATTCCATGGGATTGCAAGAGATCTCGAGAGTGTTACCCAAGCGGGTCATGAGCCTGACAACTCTCCTTTCGCAATCAAGAACGGCACCATTACTGGATAACCAGTCCATGCCCAAGATCAACCCATAGCCCGTGAAGCCCAATACAAAAGCATCACATCTAAACTCAACGCTAAGTATAGAAATCTTCAAACCCAAACATATCATAGACAGATATATGGAGCCCCCAATTGGGTTTGAGACAACCAAGGGATCATCAACTAGACTGGTGTCTAAGTGCAGTGACTCAACTAACGATGATGAGATAAAAGAATGCGATGCGCCAGAGTCAAACAAAGTACGAACTGGATGATCAAACAGAAAAACCAGACTTTCAACGGAAATAGTTCTACCTCTCTGCTGAATCGGTGGAACTGAGAGAACCTGAACTTGCCCCCCTGACTGAGGTGGTGCTATAAGAGCTTGCACCTGGCCTCCTGAGGTAGACCCCGTCTTCTGCCCCTTCTTTGGGCAGTTTTTCACAAGATGCCCTGCTTCACCACAATGAAAGCAACCGGTCTTCTTCTTTTTGCGACAATCCTTACTAAGGTGTCCTGGTGTTCCACAATTGAAGCACTTCTTCTTCGTCTTCTTTTTGTCACCATTGCCTTTTCCGCCCTTGCCTTGTTGTTGCTGTTGCGGTTTCTTCTGATCCCCCTTTTTCTCTGGTGCCTTAGAATTCTTATCATCCTCATGCATAAGTGCCATGTAGACAAGCTTCTCAAAAGTGGCCCCCATAGGAATGTGAGTCATAGCTATTCCTTGCAATGGTTCGTTCAAGCCTCTAACGAACCTCAAAGCCTTCTTCTCCGGTGTATTCACCAACTCTATGCCAAACCTTGCTAATTGATTGAATTTGTTGACATATTCTTTCACCGTGAGATTCCCTTGCTTCAAATTCAAGAACTTCTCCATAAACAGATTCTCTTCCGCCCTTGAGAGAAACTTAGCCCCAAACCTTTGCTTAAAATCTGCCCAAGAGTCAACAGGGCGTTCTCCATTAGTGACCTCCCACCAGAATGAGGCCTCTCCCTTCATTAACCAAGCCGCCAACTTGACTTTCTTTCCCTCTTCCACTTCAAAGATATCTAGCAACTCTTCCACTTCCTTAAGCCAATCTCTAGCCTCTACGAAAGTCTCTGAACCAAGAAAAGGTTTTCCTCCTATAGCCTTGAACTCCTTGCAAACCTTAGCAAAATTATCCACTCTAGGCTGAGGAGGAGGAGCGGTTGTCTCTGGTGTAGTAGCATTGGCCGGACCCGCAGCCGCGGCCCTAGCCTCTTGCAACCTCCTATACCATAGTGGTATAACTAAACCCTCCGGGATGTTAAGATCTTCAGCCATGCTGAAACGAAAGAGGAAAGATTCAAAAAGGAGATTCCGAAAGATAAAGATATGGCTATTGGGGATTATGCTTTTCTTTTTCAAAAACTTTTTCTCTTAGAAGACATGCTTTTAAAAATACTTTCTTCGAAAATACTCTTAGAAAGTAGTTTTTCTCAAAAATTTTATCTGTTCTGGTAACCTTAAGCTCTGATACCACGTGTAACACCCCACTCCCGCTATGATCACTCACTAAGGGAATGCCATAGCATCGGTGGAGTATTTTAGTGAATATAGAACAGAAAAATTACAACAAGACAGATATAAATAGTACTTGAAATTTTAAAACATCATCTCATAACAGCGGAAGTAAAACATGTCTGGTTACATCATAAAACCACAATAAAGGTCAAGTACAATATCCATCAAAATAAAGAAGTACATAATCCCACTCTCATACAATAGCCAAACAAAAGAAAAGATAACTGGATAACTGGAGCTTTACATCTATCCAAGCTCCTAAAGACTGGAACAGCAATCCGATCAAGCTCCACTACTGCTAGGATCCACCGTAGGACCTGAGGGTTGGGAAAAAGATAAAAACAACAGGGTCAGACATAAGTCTGAGCGAGTCCTATAACTTTAACAATACAATCGTTAAAGTAACCAGAGAAGACATAAACTGATATACGGTAACATATAGGGATGAATGGCTACCCTAAGCAGTCAACTAAACGAAGATAAAGGATAAAGACGCATCTACCCTCCCTAAGGTAAATTACTAAACTGCACCACACCAGTCGTTCCTAACTTAAAGGTTGATCCCACCCAAGGACTTATAAAATTTACTAATTAGTACCTGCGTACCCCTAGGTGACCAAGTAGGCGCCACGGGGCCCTACAATCCACTAGGTGTACACACTACTTCCCATTCGATCGGCTCCCTAACGTAGATACCCGTGCTGGCCCCACCGTGGGATGTATCATTCCCCAATGTGGCAACCTGATGAAACTAAAGGTGCACGGCTTATATCTACTCGATGCAACAACGGCTTACCTACCAGCCCGGGCCCACTCACGCATATGAAGCCCGTTGGACTTGCGTTGCCACCGCTAACCCGTTTGCCTCTTACAGTCAAGCCCAGTATGCGTGTCCCGTCCTCGACATGGGTCGAGCCCACAAAGATACGTATGGGTTACTGGTTGAAATGGGCCTCCACAAGCTACCCACCTAAGCTTGTCCCTTTTTCTAGTATATCCCACTTAACCCTTTAATCATGTTTTAATTACATGTTCTATTTTGGTTAAGTATTCTAATCGTATTTTCTATTGCCACCCAAGGCAACCACTAGATTTTCTCATGCCACCCGAGGCACCCACTTAACCCCTCATGTCCCTCTACATGCTAATGTGGTTAAGTGTTTCTTAATTAATTAATTAAGAACGTAACCTTTGTAAAGACCTCTCACATTAGACTGTCTTTTATGACCGCTGGTTAAGCCGGTTGGGTCCGGGCAGCCTTATGTCATAACAGAGTCTAACCTCGTGTCTTTACATTAATTACGTATTTAGTTTGTGCCTAAGACCTCTCACATTGGGCTAACATTTGTAGCAACTGGTTAAGCCGGTTGGGTCCGGCCAGTTTTACGCTACAACTGAGTCCAACCTCGTGTCTTAGTCAATTAATTACACCTAATTAATCACCCTCATAATTTTATATTAATTATCCCTAATTAATCAAGTTTTCTTAACATGGGTAGACCTAACTTAATAGGTAAATTCCCATGGGGTAGACCTAACTCAATAGGTAAATTCCCAACACATAGTATGGGTACACCTAACCAAATAGGCAAATTCCCATACTATGTTTATTTATTTTGTGTTATGCATAATTATATTAATTTCACACAATCTTATTAACTTATGCATTTAATTACCCCATCGTTCCCACGTAATTTCGTTCATGATATAACACATATAAAAGGTGTCAACTTGCATATGAATGAACATGTTTCAAAGGTGCCATCTTGCATATTAACAAACACATAACTTGCATATGAACTTGCATAACATGTCACATAACTTGCATATAATATGTCACATAACTTACATATTCATTTTGCATAACAAACTTGCATATTAGCTTATAGACTTGCATAATGTGTCATCATGAACTTGCATATTAATAAACATGTAACTTGCATATTTACATACATGTAACTCGCATATTAACAAACATGTAACTTGCATATAAAGAAACATGTAACTTGCATATTTACATACATGTAACTTGCATATTAAGAAACATGTAACTTGCATATTTACATACATGTAACTTGCATATTAACAAACATGTAACTTGCATATTAACAAACATGTAACTTGCATATTAACAAACATGTAACTTGCATAGCATATTACCATGAACTTGCATAACATGCATATGATTACATAGCCCACAACTTGCATATTTAGCATCATGCAAACATAACATACATCATATTAAACTTGCATAAGCTTACATACTCAACATGCATAAACATAAGATTAATGCTAACATCATATCATATGATTCAAAGCTCATTAACCCACATACAAAACCATAAATCTCATCACATCTCATCTAATTAGTTTACCAAAAGATCATCAAAGTGATAGAAACTCACAACTAGCAACTTTGAACACCAAATGAAGAAGATTAAGATGCTAAGAAGGGATTAGAAGTTGATTAGAGAGTGATTAGTATGCAACCCTCTTCATAAAATTAGTGGAGGCCATGAGAGCTAGCATTTTGCCATAGTTTAGTCACTAGGTTTAATTATGAATGAATTAGGGTAGGTTAGGGTCTTATTTATAGATTAGGCAAGTGTTTTAGGCCATAGGATTAACCCTAGATTCAATCCAAGCCATCAAAGCATGTCTTGGGGAAGAAGTCAAGTGTAGGAACCATCTAGGGCCTTTAGATTAAAGATGGACCATGAGAACCATTCAAATGCAAAATCTGCACTTGAGCGAATCGGCCCACGGGTTGACAGCCAAACACCCTGGATTAACCCCTAGTCGACCCAGCGGGCTCGGGTCGACTTCAAAAATCGGCCGGTTCGGTTATTCCCCTCTCCCAATTCGCTGTTTTGAGCATTTTTGCATATTTATTTATTAAAGTTTCAATTATATATATATATATATATATCAATATATATATATATATATATCTACACAACCCATTTCACTTAATTAAGTATACTTTAATTTGGGAATTTTCGTGAAACTTCGCGAGGCCATATCTTGGTCATACGGACTCCGATTTTCGAAAACTCGGACTCTATTTCGCGTATTTTTCCGAGACGAACACAATGGCATAGCCCGTTTCCCTTGATTCCCATTTTAGAATTAAATTCTGCCTCGATTTATGTTATTACAGGTTAATGAAAATACGGGTTGTTACAAAATAAGTCGCAAACAAATAAAACGGTGACAATCTTGTCGTTTTATTGCAGAAATTAAAGTTTTTGTCATATTATTCATTTGCAAGAATGAGTTAACTTAGAATGGCCAAGCCACTACCATTTTCACTTTATCTGCGTCATAGTAGCATTCTTGTCATTTGGCTAGCTACACGATCGGCTAAATGATCAAATTGATCCATCAAGTGAACAAGTTATATATAACATTGACCAGCTTATAACGGGGATATTCTTACGGTTCCGATCCCAGTAATACTAATGCATTGATTTGTTGTTCTCTCTTCTTCTTTTTTCTCTACTTATCTTTACTTTAAAACTAATTGTTTAATTAGTCCACTGCAACATGGTTCGTCGAGTTATTCTTTAAAATGATGGTTCGTGAACATATGCTAAGTGTTAATGAACTTGTTACCAAGAGACGCATATAAATGTGACAAACAATCTTCTTTCTAGAAGTAACTAGCTGATAAGAGTAAAAAGTATACACAGTCATGTTGCCAAGTAAATTTAATATCTAATTCAGGTATAAATAGCACAATATCAATAAAACAAGTCTCATGCTAAGAGAAAAAAAACAAGACTCAGCAACGTAGATGAAGATAGTTTTATGGTTAAGTATGGAAAAAACCAGTCACAAAATTCATTACTTACAATCTAAGTCAGTTGGCATATCAAAATCAAATTGATCATGAGCGTAGGTTAATCGGATGCATATTTTGTTGTTGCTACATGTATGAGAACCACAATTTGGCATGTGGGGTTGTTCGTTGACTCTGATGGAAGATTTAAAAAGACTGAAAACTGATCATGAGCATATACAGTTTAATTCTAGCAAGCAAAACTCAAATACAAGCAGATTTAAAAAGACTGAAAATTAGTCATCGGTTTCGTTGAAAAAAATTCCTCGATTCATTTGTGCTACTTGAATTTGACAACACATGCATTGCTTTTGTAGTCTGTTTCCACCAAATGCCAAATGAGATCACTGTAAAATTGGAATTCCAAATTCCAGTCTAGTACATATGGTTGTGAATCTGTGATGTTGTTTATAGAATGCTTTTTATAACAAAGTTTGCCCTGTTTCCATGTGCATGTTTAAGTGACAAATTTTCAGTTTGGATGCAAGAAAAAAAAGATGAAATTGGGGAATTATTCCGTCAGTAACTGCAGAATATTTAAATTGGAGTCCGAAACTGCAGAATATTTTATAGATTTAGGATCAGTTTTAGAACATCGTTTCCATATCATTACTACAACTCAACATATTGCAAACTTCTCAAATATTACTGCAAAAATAAGATTTGCGAACTTCCCAAATATTACTGCAAAAATATGATTTGCAAACTTCCCAAATATTTACTGCAAGAATATGATTTGCAAACTTCCCAAATATTACTGCAAAAATATGTTTTGCTAACTTCTGAAATATTTACTGCAAAAATATGATTTGCAAACTTTCCAAATATTTACTGTTACAAATACGATTTGTCAACTTCCTAAATAAGACAATATACATGTACAGGTGTATATATTTGAAATCAAACAAATGCAATTTGGTGGTCTCAAACTGACAGTATACAAGAAGTGAGTTATTTATAATGGCCAAAATTCATATATATATATATATATATATATATATATATATATATATCCCAACTATTTCGGCACCATTTTTCCTAAACCACATCCCATAATTCAAACAATTTACACGTTATTCATTAAGTGATGGATTTAACTATAATTTACATGTGTTTATCCATCGACTTACCTCAGAAGTCAGATGTCCTTATGCAGCATACCTTCGCATGTTGTTTATATCCGTTGACTGCATGTTCCAATGGCATTGGCTCAACACGGCAAATAACCCATTTTGTGTTAGAACGCGTCAAAACGCATCGGAGGCATCCAAACACAAAACGTGTACGGTAACATAATGTTAACAACTATAAGATGCATGATCAGGGTCGGCCCTGGCCTAGTGCGAGCCGTGCGATCGCATAGGGCCCATTAGGTCAAGGGGCCCAAAAAAACTGTATTACCTTTACTAGAGTTGTTTTTTCTTGTCAGGATGCGTGTACTTGATAGTAATTTATCTATGCAAAAGTAGATATGATTGTATGCTTTGTTGACATCAATCAATATATTAAAATGGAGATGTGGCTTGTGTGGACCTTTAGTTGACAGATTGAAAATGTGGGGTAAAAACTTTATGAATTTGCTGAAACACACAATTTTCTAAATGGAGATTCATAGTAGAAAAAGCACATTTTCACTTAAGTTCAATTTCATTAAAAAAAAATAAGGGCCCAAAATTTTGGGTTCGCACTAGGCCCATAAATACTCAGGACCGGCCCTGTGCATGATGATAAAATCAACAATTTCAGTTTGGCTTACTATACCTTAAAAGGACTTAACCATATCAACATGGGGATTAACAATGCCACACACAACCTTAACTTAAAGTAAATAAGTGTTGATCCTCAATCCTCATTCATGCATTGAAATGTGGACATACTTCAATTCATATCAGTACGAAGTATAGTTGAGAATGTGATATGACTTTTTTTTTTATTCAACTCTTTATTAAACTATAATGCCAATTAGACAAAAATAGCTCCATTATAATCAAAGTTGTAGCTGCAAGTAGGAGTTACCTGTTAAAGAAGTTCCATCATTTTAAAATTTTACATACTACAATTAAATTCGAAAGTAGCAGGAAATGGCTTCATTACAGAAAAGGTAGTTAAGGAAATAGAATTCAGCATCCAACCAATTATAAAGTAGTAGTCATGTGTATTGGAAACTAAAGCGCCTCTTCGTTTTAATTATTATATATGAATACGTAAGTTAAACATGCTCACTTATATAAAATACTTCAACGCAATACCTGTGAAAAATCATACAACAGCAGCAAAAGAAACACGTTTGTTTTACTTGATTATACTCACTCAAATGAACATACCCCGCCAAGCATAAAAGTGGAGGAGGGAAGATCAAATATATGGACGACAAAACTGGTTACGTACAGATATAAACAACATGCGAAAGCCTATTGAACAGTCCATCGACTTACCTCGGAAGACAGAAAATCAAACAAGAGAAACGAAACAGTTAAATCAAATAAAAGGCGATTTAAATCCGACGATCATACCTTCGATAAATTTTCTACAGCATCAGGTTTTTCTGCAGCACCCGGTTTCAATTTTTCTTCAACATCCGGTTATCTATAAATGGAATAGTACAAAAGTTGTTAAATTCAAGAGGAAAATCAGCATCAATGAAATTGATTTGGGGATCGTGAAGTAGGGTTTATTACATGGAATGAGTCAAGGGTTATACGGGGTAGATGTAATTTTTACGTTGGCTAAATGGGCTTTGACCCAGTATAAGAAAGCGAAAGATGGGCCTGACCCTAACAGGTATAAAACTGGGTTATGGGGTTGGATTAAAGGGTCATGCTGGATTTAGACAGGCCTAGGTGAGAGCCACCAAGAGTGGTGGTGAGGGCCACCAAGAGTGATCATTCTAGCTATTTCAAATTAAGTGTTCTCCTTCAAATTTGTTAGCCATTAGATATTCTCTACCTATTTCTCAATAAGGTTATTGATTCAAGTTGTAATTGTTTATAATGATAGCTGAGATTGATTGTAAACAATTTTTTATTGGTGAATCAATAAAGAGGGCGGTTGGGTGGAATATCATGTGCTCATATTTCCGATATTATTTGTATTGTTTTTGTTTTTCAATCAAATTCATTTTCAAGTGAATGGGTGATAAAGATCCAATTTTTCTTGGCATTTTGTCAAACTTCCGCTGCGCACAAAAAAAATCACAACACATTCAATCCTAACGAACTACCAGGTAAACCATAAGCCTATAAACACATACGGTCTTTAGGTTGAAAATTAAGGCAACTAAATAAACAAACAATTAAATAAGGGTGCTACTGTTCGCACCTCGTTTTACTCTTCTGGCTACCAAAACTAAACGCACCCCGACATTTACAATTTTCCTCTTCTGGCTACCATTTAATTTAATAACGAAAAACTGAGGCCACCAGCACCCTCAACTAACCACATGCAGATAATTCAAGGAAAAAAAAATAACATAATACAATTTGATAACCACATTAACAATTTTAATTTTTATAAATGAATACCTACTTCATCGGTTGTGAAATGATTCGTAAATCAACATTTATATCTTTTTGGTTATTTGAACGAACATCTTGCATCATATTATCACAACTATCAGGTTTATCGTCCAATTTATCATCATTCAAATACTCTATCTATCAAACGACAAAATATAAAATAAAATTAATGTAACAATTTGTAAAAGAAGATATGTAAGTTATACGGATTAAAACCCTACAAGCTAAAACTTACATTATCCTTCTCTATTACAACGTCATCAAATTTAATGTCCTCCAAACATGAAATTTTCAATGGAGCGGAAGAAATATCCTAAAATGCAATGGAAAACCGAAACCATTAAAAAACCTAATAACATGTTCTATATCATAATAGAAAACAATAAAAATCAAGCAATTTTAAACTCTTTTTTGTCTTCATCTTCCAGTTTTAATAGGCATAGAAGAATATATGTTTTTGTTGGGGTTTGAAATTGTAGAGAAGTACGTGTTTTTTAGGAGAAGTACGGTGGTGAGTAATTGAGTGAAAGAATAAGATTTGGTGGTTGGAAGAATATAAAAAATATTCATTTGTATTAAATTTATAAAGGTGGCCGGAAGTGTAAACCGGGGTGTAAAAAGTAGCACCCTTAAATAAACCGAAATTAAATTCATTAATCAAACTAATAGACAGTTGAAAAGATAATTACCTTAATTTGATGAAGACCGACGCTGCAGCCTACAGCACAATTGAGATTCAAGTTATGGAACTAGGGGTTGAGAGAAGCCCTAATTTTTGTTGCGGACCAGCGGTGAAGTGTCAGAGAGCAAAAGAGCGGAAGAAACAAGAGAAAGCAGAGAAAGACCAAAAAATTAAAAATTCGATCCTAATATATAGTCTTTTTCTGCCCTGAGCCTTGGGTTGCCCCAGCCCATGGGCTTGGTGGGCTTTCCCCAAGGCCGGCTCTGACTGTCTTGCATGTGTTTTTGAAATTTTTGCATATATAGGTCTACAGTTTATAAATAAAAAGCCATCTAGACTGGAATCCAAATCTTGAAATTGGTGTTGGTGTACTCAATGGTGTGATTTTTGGGACCATTGTTGAAGAGCAGTGAAGTTATATGCATTGACTTGCCTGAGGTACATCGTCTTTCAGGGTCATATGTGTTTCTTATAGATAGATTTTGCATATGTTGTAGCTGTGTTATTGTAGAGAAAGGATAACGCGATAGAGTAATATTTCTGTAATTGAATTGATTATCTAGGGTACATACGCGAGAGAATATATATATAATTGTAATATGGGCTTTTAACAATACACAACCCAAATGGCTAATAAGCCTACACCCTTTTACACTTTGTTATATTACATAGTATAAGCCGATCAGGCATTATACACTACTCGCTGATGTTTATTTCCCCCTTTCAAATGAGGGTTGGGGATGATGAACCCTAATTTGCTTGTGAGATGAGAGGCGATAACTTTTTGGTATCTTCAGCGTTCTGGAAGCTTCAATGGCGGGTTCAACGTTCAGATCTACACATGCTGGAGCACTTGCGAACCCTATTTTGCTTGTAAGAAGATGGACGATGATTTTCTGGCATCTTCAACGTTCTGGAACCTTCAGTGGCAAATACAACCTTCAGATATGCACAAACTGGAGCAATTGCTAGCAGCCATACATCAGGTCGTACTAATCCTTGATTTTCAGTTCATCTCTAAGTTGTTTGAAGTTCTTAGCTGATAATGACTTAGTAAAAATGTCTGTTTTTTGATAAAACGTTGGTATGTGGTTGATTTGTACGTTTCCCTTCTGGACTTGCCCACGAATGAAATAAATGTCAATCTCGATATGCTTAGTCCTAGCGTGTGTATTGGATTAGCAGATATTTAGATAGCACTCTGGTTATCGCACCACACAGTAGGTTTTCTTTCAGCAGTTATCTTTAATTCCTTGAGCATGGATTGTAACCATAGTATTTCGGTAGTAGTGTTAGCTAGACTCCTGTATTCTGCCTCAGCTCTTGACCTTGAAATGGTTGCTTGCTTCTTCGAGCACCATGAAATTAAATTGTCACCTATGTAAACATAGTAGCCTGTAATAGATCTTATATCATCAATGTCCGATGCCCAATTTGAATCAGAATATGTTGTAATATTGAAGTGTTTATTGTCCTTTAGGGTTAAGTCATAGTTGATTGTGCTTTTTAAATATCTGAGAATTCTTTTCACGGCTTTCCAGTGTTCGTCAAGTGGATTCTGCATAATTGTGAAACTTTGTTAACACTGAATGATATATCTGGACGTGTTATAGTTGCATATTGCAATGCACCTATCACACTCCTATACTATTTAACATTAATTATGGCTTCTCCCCTGTTCTTAGAGTAATGCTGATTCGACATCATAGGTGTAGATTGTGGATTGGCACCGTCCATATTTGTTTTTATAAGCAATTCTGAAATATATTTCTTTTGAGAGAGATGTATTTCAAAATTTGACCTTTTTTTGACTTTAATCCCCAGGAAATATGACACATCACCTAGATTTTTGATTGAAAATTATTTATCTAAATATGTTGTTACATGCTTGATCTCCTCTTCATTGCATCCTGTAATAATTATGTCATCAACATATATTAGTATATATGACATTGATGAACTAGTAAATTTAGTAAAAAGTGAGGGATCAGATTTTGTTGGGTGATATCCCTTGTTTCCCAGAGTAGCTTCTAATCTTTCAAACCAGACTTTAGGAGCCTATTTCAGCCCATAAATTGCCTTATTGAGCTTGCACACTTGTTCAGAATTCTGTATAAACCCCTGAGGTTGCTGCATATATATTTCCTCTTGTAGTGTTCCATTTAGAAATGCATTATTGACATCCAAATGCTTTATTTTCCATCCTTTTGTTAGTGCCACAGTAAAAATTAATCCGATGGTTGATGCTCTGACCACCGGCGAGAAAGTTTCATTGAAATCAAACCCATACTCTTGAGTAAAGCACTTGGCAACTAATCTAGCCTTATATCTGTTAATATTACCATATGAATTCTTCTTTAACTTGTATGTCCATTTACACCCAATTATGTTTTTATTGGAAGGAGGATTCACAAGCTCCCATGTGTTATTTTTTATCAATGTAGTGTATTCTTCATGCATGGCCTTTTTCCAGTTGCTATCCTTGGCAGCTTGGTCATAGTTGATTCGCTCATCAGTGGTGGAAATTGCTGAATATGTTTCGGGTTTAAAAATGCTACACTTGGCTCTTGTCATCATTGGATGTCCAGCTTGAGGTTGATTGGGATTTGATGGTGAGTTGTCAGTATCTTCTTGATGTGTGCTACTTTCAGGAGTACTTCCTTCATTTCTTTCACTTATTGTCTGACTATTGCTTTGTTCTGACATCCTTTGCTCACTGTTGCTTTTTGCAGATGGATCACGGCGAGGCTGAGGGGCTCTCTGTGGCCTGGACTGGAGTGCAGATCATTTAGAGCATCAACAACCATGGTATCATCATTCTTGTCCCAATTGATGCTGAGATTCGGTATTTCAGGTATTGCTATTTTTGGATTCAGCACTTTCTTTGAAGTTTTCATGCTGGGTTCTTTGAATGGGAATATATTTTCGTTGAACACTACGTGTCTACTAATATAAATTCTGCCACTCGTGTTAATAAACTTATAACCTTTTTGGTTAGTGCAGTAGCCAATAAATGTACATGGTTTTGATCTAAAATCAAGCTTATTGGCATTATATGGTCTTAAATAGGGAAAACTTAAACATCCATACATTTTGAGCTTAGTATAATCTGGTTTAGTGTTATAGAGCTTCTCCAATGGACTTATACGATTCAAAATTTTTGTCGGCATTCTATTTATTAAACAGATGAATTAAATGCTTCTGGCTAAAATTTTAATGGTAGAGAAGCTTGTGCAAGTAGTGTTAAACCAGATTCGACTATATGTCTATGTTTTCTCTCGATTTGCCCGTTTTGCTCAGATATATAGGGACAAGATGTTCTATGATTTATCCCCCTTTTTTGAAAGTAATTAATAATTGGCTTGAATTCAGTTCCACCATCGGACTGAAATGTTTCAATGGTCCAACTGAACTGATTTTCAATCATTCTAACAAAACTAATGACAGTATTATAAGTTTCAACCTTTGACTTTTGTAAGTACAGCCATGTATATCTTGTGCAAGCGTCAATAAATGATAAATAGTATCTATAACCAAAATCTGAACTTATTAGGGTTGGACCCCAAAGTTCGGCTGCAGTAAGTTCGAATGGTTTGTAGGAGGTAAGTGACTTAGGAAAACGCAACTTGTGACCTTTTCCCATTTGTCAATAGGTGCATATATGAGGTAATTTGACATCAGAAAATGGAATTTCATTATCAAGAAGAATTTGTTTTACAATATTTAAACTAGGGTGACCTAGTTTACAGTGCCACAAATCAAGTGTCAATTTATCACTGCAGTTAGTACTATTTTCAGTATTCTCAATAGTGTTGCAACAGGGTTGAACTTTAACAAATTTATTGCAGTCATTTAATCTAAATTTATATAGTCCATTGACTGCATCACCCTGCAATAAAACATCTTTAGTTAGTATGTATCTAACTAAACATTAATTAGAATAAAATTCAAAGTAAATATCATATCCTTAGCAAATTGAGAAACACTAACCAAATTCTTCTTGATTTTAGGAACTCTCAATAGGTTATGTAAAAATAGTTGTCTTTTACCTCTTATGCTACCCTTGCCAATGTGCGATATGTTAATACGCTTACCATTGCCCATACTGATGTATTGATTACCTTTATATTCCCTGCTACTAAGGTTTAGATTTTCAAGAATGTTTGTGATATGATTTGTTGCACCGGAATCAGGATACCAACTTTCGTCATTAATGTGTTCTACCCTAGTAGTTTCACACTGATTTCTTGATGTATCTGATTTACTGGTATTGTCTGACTGAGCTTGAGCAACATTTACACTAGGATTTTACCCCCTTTGATTACCTTGACCTTGTTCATTAGTATAATTGGGATTGTATCTAAAATAACATTTTCCTGCAGTATAACCGATTTTCTCGCATATTTGACATTTTGTCCTGTTACTATTGTTACTCCATCTTCCTCTACCTCGGCCACGGTTAGAATAACCACCCCTTTGGTTAGATTGTTCTGATCTGTTAGTAATGTTCTGATTCTTGTTTTTGTTGAAAATTTGTCTAGCTCTGATACCAATTTGTTAATTATATGAACTACTGGATACTCTCTGAGAATTATAGCAAACACAGAAGGAGAAAACAAACACTGTAGGAAAATAAAAACTCTATTTTTTATTATTATTTTTTGTTTACATTTTGCTTGATTCAAATGAGGAGATAGCTCTTCTATTTATAGCATACATTGGACCATTTTAGATTTGCAATATTCTAGGAAATATCTAAATATTTGTGGAAAAATGTCTTTTTCTAAATAATAACAACTTTAAAAGCTCTCTCAATAAAAATAGGATCATAAATTTGAATTATTACTAATCATGCTATAATAGAGATTTGACTCTTTCTATTCCTAAAAACTTGGCTAAAATGCTTGAGATTAATTCTCAACAAATCCCTCCTTTAAGCTCAAGCATCTACCATCCTTTATTCCCATCATCGTCTTGCAAATTTCGAACAACAGTTTGGGCAATGGTTTGGTGAAGATATCCGCTACCTGATCACTACTCGTAACATTATTTAGTTGCACATCCTTTTCCTTGACATGCTCCCAGATGAAATGAAAAATGAACATCTATGTGCTTGCTCCTTTCGTGGTGAACTGGATTCTTCGATTACAGAATTTTGATTCCTTTATATCTCACATGTTTTGGTAGAAGTATAGTAATCGTCCAAACTTTCTTTCTCATCAGTTCCTCTTCTTTTCTCGTTTTCTTATCTTCGGGTTGCTCTACCACCATGGCTTCTGTAGTTGTCATTAGTGAAGAAACACTTGCAGCACCACTAATGTAGTTCTGATCTCTTTCAATGAATCGGTAATACCAGCCTTTACCATATCAACATATTCACCTTTAGCAGCATCAGCTTGATCCTGTTCCAAAAGCTTGCCAACAACAACCGCACCTTCTACTTGATCAGCATCCGCAGTAATAATATATGCTGACATCTTCAAAGCATTTTGAATGTTTTGAACACCAATTTTCTGATCTAAATTAGTCGTCTCCAAGTTCTCTAGTTCTTTGAATGCATACAACAAGGCAACACCACCTCCAGGCACAATTCTCTCTTTCACAGCAGCTCTAGTTGCATTCAAGGCATCGGTAACTCTATCCTTCTTCGAACTAACTTCAGCTTCGCTCGCTCCTTCAATTTTTAGAACTGCAACGCCACCAGATAACTTTGCCAAACGCTTTTGTAGATTCTGTTTGTCATAGTCCGATGAATTCAAATCAATAGCAGACTTTAGCTGGTCACATCTTTCTTCAACTTTAGCTATATTTTCTTTTCCTATTTCATTTGATTCAACCGCCCTGTAGACATTCATGGCATTATTTGCATCAAGCCCAACTTCATTATCCTTCAAATCTACTTCTTTCTCAACAGCATCATCATTAGTGTTACTTCTATCCTCGCCTTCTACATCAATAGCCTGAATCTCTTCTATATCATCAGGTTCGTCCTCATCAAAATTGCTATCAAATATGTTATATATTTTCTTGTTCACTGCTAGTACCTCCTTAACTTGGTCTGTATCTCTTTCTCTTGCTTCTGAGGCAGCCCTCTGAACCGCGGCTCTTTCTACATGCAATCGTGTTTCAGCATTTGCTTTATCAACAGCTGTCCGTTCTTGTTTTGCAATTGCTTCAGCGGCTGCTCTTTGTCTTGCCTCTTCTACGTTCATTATATCATCAATTTTTGTATCATCGTCATTAGCAATCTCATCACTATCCATTTTCCCAATGACTTCCTTAGCGAATTCTTGATTGTCAACAGCTTCCTCCTGCTCGACTCTTTTCAGAGCCATACAATCAGCCTCGTCTTCTTTATTTGCCATTAGAGCCTCCTTGTTTGCGTATACCTCTTTCAGTAATTTCCACGAATCTCTTGCAGAATTTTCTCCAATAATATGGTTGAAAGCTTATTTATCAACGTTCTCACACATAGCAACACGGGCTTGATGGTCTTTCCATCTCGACCTTGTAAATGCCTCTCTCTCTTTCTCCGTCATATTTTTAACATTTTTTGGCCACTCGTAGCCACACTCAACAATCTCCCATAATCCTTTGGAGATCAATTCTTCTTTCTTTTTGTTACTCCACTCTTCGAAGTTTTCTTTTGTGAGAACAAACGTCGAAAGAGATAAAAATGTCATAGTTTCAACCTGGCGCTCTGATACCACTGTTATGTAACGACGGTCGGAACAAAGTCCCCCTTCCTTGCACGCATATGAGCTGGCACACAACTCCCATATAACAAAAGGAATCCCTGGTGTTACGTGCCTTCCAGCTCATATTTGTACACAATTCCATCAATTTATTCCATGATGTGGGACTATTAATTCTAAACCATCATCCCTCCTTAACAACATGTGAGGCAATCCTAACAGTCTCCCCCGTGACCCGCATCCTACGAGTATCTTTTGAGAGCACTGCCTTGCATGTATGGCCCTGTCCGTAACCTTCGGCTCCGATAGCAATTTGTTGAAAATTTGTCTAGCTCTGATACCAATTTGTTAATTATATGAACTACTGGATACTCTCTAAGAATTATAGCAAACACAGAAGGAGAAAACAAACACTGTAGGAAAATAAAAACTCTATTTATTATTATTATTTTTTGTTTACATTTTGCTTGATTCAAATGAGGAGAGAGCTCTTCTATTTATAGCATACATTGGACCATTCTAGATTTTCAATATTCTAGGAAATATCTAAATATTTGTGGAAAAATATCTTTTCCTAAATAATAACAACTTTAAAAGCTCTCTCAATAAAAATAGGATCATAAATTTGAATTATTACTAATCATGCTATAATAGAGATTTGACTCTTTCTATTCCTAAAAACTTGGCTAAAATGCTTGAGATTAATTCTCAACAGTTTTTACCACCAATAGCAGCATAGTTGATATTCATATTATTATTTTGTTCTCTTTTGCTTTCAATTCTGGCCTCATGTGACAGTAGCATATAGTGTACATCGTCCATGGATGAGAATTGTCTTTGTGATGATATGACAGCTACAACAGCTTTATATTCATCACTCAATCCATTCAAGATGATAAGAATTTGTTCAGATTCATGGAGTTTTTGCCCAACGGCCTCTAACATATCACATAAAAATTTGATCTTACTCAAGTAATCTCTCATGGTACTGTCACCTTTCTTTACATTCTGTAGTTGTCTTTTATAATGCATTACTTTGATATAAGATTGATTATTAAATCCTTTTTCAATATTCTTCCAAATTTCAAATGATGTTTTACACCCTATCACTTGTGGAAGAATTTTCTCACTTATGCAGGATAATAGCCATGAACAAATTAATCTATCTTGTTGGTGAAATTTAATATATTCATCATTGGGAACTACCTGATTTTCTTGATTTGTTATGAAATTGAGCAGGTGTTTCAATAGTACCCATGAAATATCCATCAAGACCATAACCATCCAATGCAGTTTCGATTTGCAACTTCCACAAAAGATAGTTATTTTCATTTAACTGAACTGTTATAAGTTGTGATTGGGGACTAATCACTGTCTTGATTAATTTTTCTGCTGCAGTTGTTCCTTCTTGCTGACTAGAAACGTTGATTGATGCTGATGATGAATTGCTACTCGCTATGAGGAAGCAATGCTGAATAGTTGGCTAAAGAATAAAACTGGATTGAGAAAATGATCAAGAGGGAGGAGATTTAGTTTCAGAGGTCAACTGTAAGCAACCAGATTATTCTTTGATGGGCTTATCTCTGATTAGGATAACTGGACGACACAGTTAGATTCTTGATACCTTGTCTTCACTTCTTGACGCTTCTTGATGCGGAAAAGTAGATTGGCGATCTGATTTAGCAGATGCAGCCATAGTTAATGTACAGATCAGCAGATTGCCTGAATCTGATCTGTAACTTGATTGTAGGCAAGGCACTGCTTGACTGGAATGCCTCTCCGCGCTCTCCGATGATGAAATTTAACCGAGGAGAGTAAAAATCACACTAATTATGGTGTGATTTGATTTCAATACAGGATTTGAATGTTGTTAAAAGCAAATGGAATGCTCTGATACCAAGATAGATTTTGTATATGTTGTAGCTATGTTATTGCAGAGAAAGGATAATGCGAGAGAGTAATATTTCTGTAATTGAATTGATTATCTAGTGTACATATGCTAGAGAATATATATAATTGCAATATGGGCTTTTAATAATACACAGCCCAAATGGCTAATAAGCCTGCACCCTTTTACACTTTGTTATATTACATAGTATAAGCCGATCAGTCATTATACACTACTCGCTGATGTTTATTTCTGTTGTATTTAAATTATGCTTTGGAGAACATATTAATATGCCAGTTCATCTGTTTTGTGTCTTTCTTGTAACGACACTGTTCACTATTTATCTTCTTTTTCATGTTCTATTTTTTATCCAACGTCGTTTGCAATACATATTTTCCCCATAATTTGGTACTCCATCCGAAAAACAAAGCACTCAAAACACCCAAGTACTGAATATACAGATGGATCTCCAAGGGTCATAAATTTTCTGTTGTTGGAATCGTTTCAGGTGTAATTTAGGGTGATTGTTTCTGGTAGAGTAGCATTCTTATTATTTTTGCCAACCATTTAAGTTAGCAAACCAATGTAAATATATGATCTACGTTTTAACTGCCATATTCTACCTATAATAGATATTACTTAGTTCTGTATCCAATATTCCTTGTCTTCCTATACCCAACCAATAAGGATCCTCTGAATTCCACCTTTTTGTAATTAAACCCTCGGACTTAATTATACAAAAGTTAAAAATTAAGAATCCTGATTGGTTGGGCACAGAAGGAACAGGGAATTTGGGTACAGCTGATTTGCTCTTCTATAATAGAGGAGTTAAATTATGTCTTATACGCACTTTTGCTTTCTTTTACATTACTTTTTACACTAAAAGCTGACATAGACAAATAAAAATGCATACACGTTACGCATTAACTTTATTCTCCCACTCATTTTGGCATATTATATGGGTGCGTTCTTAACGAACGCAAGCGGGGCATTTGCACGGGGTATTTGAGCGTGGTACTGTAGCAAACGGGGAATGTGTTTTTAGCTACGAACGGGGTATTTGAGCGGGGTATTTAATTGTTAAATTAATTGTTTTGAATTAATTAAATACTAATTGCATAAAACAAAACGACTACATTTTTCATTACACGAACAGAAATACAAACATAAAGAACACAACAGGACTGAAATTAAAATAAATACATGAAAATCTAAAATAAACGACGATGGGGCAATAAGCTCAACTCCACCAAAATAAATCCATGTATGCCCAGGGGCGGAGCCATGGTATAGCTGGTGAGGTCAAGTGACCCCACCAGGATATCAGAGAACTTTTCTACCTGTTAATCATTATTCAGAAGAATGGTATGTACAATCAGAGAGAACGCGAGGAGAATACAAGAATGCAGGAAAAGTTACTTTGCGGGAGGAGAAGAAAAAATGATGACTGAGGATCAACAAGCATTTTTGCATGTCAGACCAACTCAATAAATTGCTTTTCCTTTTCTACCCCTATGCTTTATTATATTTCCTTTTCTATGTTAAGCCTTTCATCTACAATAAATTATTCTCTTCTTTTGATACAAGAGAAATTATGAAACATTAACCCTGGACGCATCTGGTGACCTCACCAATAATTTTTTCTGGCTCTGCCACTGCGTATACCCTCATCGGTAAGCTCCTAAACAATATCCACATTCCGCGGATCATTGCGGAAAATCGTCAGAATGTCCCAAATCTCCACACACATACCCGGTCCCTGAACAAGCTCCAAGCAACGAGCAGCAAGCTGTCTCAGCTGGTCGGTCATAAACGAGCTGGGACGCTCTACCTGTCTGCGCCTAGAGGGCTGACCGGAAGTGGGATCGCCAGAAGCCATCCAACCAGTATAGTAACCCACTTCGGCAGGGGAGAAGGAAACGGCTGGCATAGGCGCTGGTGGAGGTGGAGGTGCAGGTGTAGTAGGAGGCACAACCTCAGGAATCGGATACGCACAAGTATCTCTGCGCAAACATCCCTCGAACATAATGTCCTACTCTCGGAACTTCAACGGCGAGTTCTTCCTGAATTTTCTGTATGGTCTGTCACCACCGATACTCCAAAAATCATCAGGCCCATCCAAATAATCGAACTCTGCATACCATACACCGCCAGGTGTTCGTAGAAGTCTGTCCCAATCGCGAAAAACGCGCTTCATGTTGTCCTATTTATTTTTGATCTGGGTTTCTGTGAACTCCAGATTATAACGGTCATTCATTGTTGCCGCGACTGTTGAGTAGAACCCACTGACGCCTGTATCGCGAGCGGCTATAAACTCAACGCAAATATCTATGAAAGCAGACTCCCGGTTGTCCGTCCAGTTCGTAAATGGCTGCGAGGTAGCAGAGGTGGAAGACGAAGCCATCTGCATAACAAAAAAAAAATTCAAAAAAAAACATATGTTATAGGAAATTGAATAATATACACAACCGTATAAAAAATTACCAATTTTGAAACTTGAAATTGCTTGAAAAAATTGAAATTCGGGGGGTTAGGAGGAGAGGAATCGGACTGAGGTGGAAAGAAAAGGGGGAGGCGGTGCGGTTTTATAGAACAAGAAAGGATATGTTGGAAAATCAACCGTTCAAGAGTCGCGCTATCTGGAAGGAGGAAAATGTACTTGCGTCGGATGCGTCGGACGCAAAAAAAAAAAAAAAAAAATGAGCGTGCTTAAATTTGACTGCGAACGCACCCTATTTATCATGTTATCTTAAAAAATTCCATATTTTTTAATTTCGACCAATATATCTTACCTATATCAAAGGACGTTGTAGTTCAGCTCTGTCCTTATATGTCTTCTTCTTTCTGTAAAATCTATTTCTTATATTAAAAGTTTGACACAAACATATACTATTAGCACGTATTTTTTTTCCCAACCATTTTCAAGAAATAATATTTATGACAACATCCTAAATTTGACATATTTACCATGCATTTAGTTCCCAGAATAATTGTAATGTTTAGCATGTCTTCCAATCAAAATATGTGCCACCATACAAGTCTTCTTAGTTGGTACATGTTTCTACGAAACATTGTTTACGGATCTAGACTGCTACATTTTCAATCTACTGGTTCTTTTAAACCGTGTTTTCTTGCTAAATTGGTCTACATTTAGATAAGAAGAGTAGCTTAACGTCATCTAGTACATACATGTTATAGAAAGTACCTTCAAGGGTGTGTATAAGGTAATAACCATATACATGTTATAGAAAGTACCTTCGAGGGGTTTCAAATAGACAGACTATCTTGCATGTGTTTTTGAAATTTTTGCATATATATGTCCACAGTTCATAAATAAGAAAGCGTCTGGATTGAAAATTATTTCCTCCACAGAAATTTGTTTCGTGAAGCCATAAGTTGTTACATCTTGGTTGGCTACTTAAATATGATACTTATATTTCCTAAGCTTATATATATCTACGTAAATGTATGTTTGTTGATGACATGGTTATAGATAAAAAAATTCTTCCCTTTTATAGTTTTACAACTAGCTTGATGTGGATATTAATGCAAAAAAATTGGATTCTATAGCCAAAAAGAAGAATGGGGCATATCACGAATATTGCTGCGTAATTTTGTTGTGGCGCCATGCAACATTTGGTCTCACTGCATGTTGAATACAGTTTGGTCTGTTCATATTTGATGATATGAGAATTATATAGTTAAACCCAATTTGATGACATTTACAATTAAATAGATACACGCAATAGAAGTGACCACTTTCTTATGGTGATTATATATAATCTAGCAAATGCATGGTTCAAACATGTGTTCATACTGGAGAAGATAGTTTCCCAATATCAAACGACCAGCTGTGGATGAGTGTTGGGCTTCAACGTTGGTTGTCTGTCAATTTTTATGCAATGGTGCTATGCTTATGTTCATATTTTGGTCGATGCATGGATGCGGCTTTGCCATTCTAGCAGTTTGTTGAAGCCTGCTGCTTTCATGATTTCATCTAGTTTCATAGCGATCTTTGGTTGTTGCTGCCTACTGGTGATACCTGAGTTTGTCAAGTTTGAAGTCATATTAGCGTTGTGATTGCTGTGGCTTGCTTTCCTGCGCTATTGCTCTTCTGCTTGTCCTGCCTATTCCATGTCCTATATATGTGCCTTATTCAGCTTTACTGTTTGCTACAGTGAGCTGCCGCATGCATGCTGTGGAGTGTACTAGTTTGTTGACACCAGGGTCACGTAATAGAGTTACTTGACTGATTTCTTTCAATCAGGGGTCTTCACTAATTTCTTTCAATCAATGAATGGAGTTACTTGACACTAATGTCAACAAACTTCTACACCATGCTATGCTATGTGGGTTTTCACCTTGTACTTTCTTTACATTTCAGTATGGAGTTTGAAAGTGTCAAGCTTTGTTTTCACTTTTTTTGTTTCAATTGTTAATTTTGCTCCCCGCGTGTTATTTGTAGTCAAATTACTTTGATTAACTCCTGTGTTTTTTGTTGTGGACGGTCCATCTTAAAAACTGAATAATATATTTATTATGTGGTATAATAAAAAGTGTAACAGACCATTTTAAAAACCGGTTGGTTTTTTTAAAATAACAACATTAAAATTCTATACAAAGTAAAAGGGAGGCTGACCTTAAAACTTGTCAAAAAATGGGTAGAGCATGCTGACTATGTCATAAGCAAGGAACATATTAAAAAAACAGAATTCGAAGGTAGAGGAATGCATAATGCTTTCCAGTAATATGTGCGTATACTAAATGATTGCAAAAATTTAACAGTCATGAGACTTAAAAGATTTTGATTTGATAGCGGTACATAGGTTATTTACTGTTTAACATGATTCAGATCCAAGTAAAAAATTGAGTTATTATATAGGGTTGATAAAAATGTATAAACCTTTTTTAGGCTATCAAATCATATTAGATGTTAAAAAATGTTTCAATCATATAATTATTATTTTCATAACATAAATTGACAAAAAAAAAAACGTATAAGCTATCAAAATAGATTTTCTTTTGCTGGCATGATCAGACTACATGATCTTTTTGCCCGCCCTTGTATTGTTAAACCAAATAAATGTATAAATCCTGAAAGTGTAAATCAAAAATGATAAATTATCTCAAAATCAACAATTTCCTTTTAAATTTTTATTACTCCTTTAATTTTTAAAGACGACATAACCATAATGTAACAACCCATATTTTTTTAACATTAAAATTATTGAATTTAATAATATTTTAAAAATTAATTATGGTTAGAATTTAAAATTCAATGATTTAACTGTGAATGCATGATGTGGATTTAATTTAATTGGTTATGTAATGAATTTCAATTAGTTATAACAATGATAATTTGTATTGATTGTAAATGAAATTATGATTTGTTTTGTATTGACAAATAATGAAATTTGAAATTTAATATTTGTAACGATACGACAAAGGAATTCGACGTCCGAATTACATCAACAATACATAAACTCATATTACTTGCCAAAACTCAAGTATCAAAACACCAGATAGTCATAAGAAAGAAAGTAGGGGATGAGAAAAGAAAGAAAGAAATATTTAAATAGAAGAAGTAGAAGAACCAACACAAAATAGAGTCTCACATCGCAGCGGAACAAAATATAATACATAAATAAATTTTAATTGAGAGCTTAAAAAAACTTACAATCATCAAAGTACAACACATCTGGACAGTTATAACTACATGTCCTCATATACAATCACACAGCAGAAAAACTAAATAATATCATACATCTGGTTCGTCGAATTGTGGTAATATTTGAACGAGTTATTAACATTTACAATTATTTATTTAAACTATTTAATTTTCCTTAGTTATATAATTATTAATTCTCACTACTTTTTAATACCTATGGGTCCAATTCAATCTCCTAACTGTCGTTATTTTTATGCCCGGTTAACCTTATTCGGGTTCTAAAACAAATAATGGGTCAAACTCTAAACTACTTCTTCTTTTTTTTTTTTTTTTTTTTTTTTTTTTTTTTTTTTTTTTTTGCAGGCCACTCTTTACGTTAAAAACTAAACTGGGCTATGTTCGAGAATGGAGTTTTTTTTACAACAACCTTTTTCAATATTAATTGACTGTAAAATATATACTGACGCTTTTGTCTAGAATATAATATATATATATACACACACACACACACGTATGCAGGATTTATATACAGGAATTATTACTGAGGACTGTACAGTTTAAAAATATTAGAAATTCATAATTCAGATATGATTCAAGACTCATGAGTATTCAAAATTTCAAGAGATCAAGAGAGTTCAAGATAAATATATTAATAGAGTCTAGTTTATGTAAGACTCTGTAACACCCCGTATTTTCTAGCAACGTTATAATAACGAATCCAAGAATATTTAATTTAAAATGTGAGAATTAAGGGATACGGGTTACGCCATTGCGTTCGTCTTGGAATTCTGTTTGAGATAGAGTCCGAGTTTGCGTAAAACGGACACCGTATGAAGGATATATGGACGAACGAAGTTAAACAGAAAACCAGAAGACAAGAAGAGAAAAAAAAATATGCACTGGCGCACTTGGGAAGTGCTCAGTACAAAAGTTGCACTGGTGCACCTGCCAAGTGTGCCCAGGCCGAGCAGAAAGCCTGCACAGCTTTCTAGTGTGATCTGATCCATACTGTGACTCATTGCTGAGTCATTTCTGACTCCTTGCTGAGTCATTAGGGCTGAGGTGTCACCCTATCCTAACTGAATGGTTTTGATTAACCCTAAGATCATCCGACGGCTCAAATTAGACTGAAATTCTATATAAACAACCCAATGCTCAAACCTAAAAACGACACAAAAAAATCTTGGAACTATCATGCCGTCAGTAGAGAACTTGAAGTAGCCGTCACCAATTCAAAGACAATATAATAACCTGAATCAAAATCAAATTAAAGTAATCAAATTCAATGATCTACATCAAAGGCGAGCTTACCAATTTCAGAATTCAGATTTCAGAAATCAAGAATTCCTTTGAGTTTGTAAGTTGGTTATTACATAGATTTAAACGTTCTTTTAATCGAAATCATGACATGTTGTAATTCGAATATAAAATGATGCCAATGTATAAGATAAATAAAGTTTGATTCTCAAACTACCGTTACGGTTGATCATGTCTATGTGTTTGTGATGATGAATATACCATATTGTACATCATTGGAATCTATTTTGATTGGGTATTGGATTTATTATGCCTACTGAATGGTGAAACATGTCATGTTATAATTTGGTGGTTACTTGCAAGTTTATGATCTAAAACACATGCTTATATGTTAGAACAACACTCATGTATATTTAGATCCATGTTAAGTTGAATCTATTTATGTTGCAAGATTTGATTTGTAGCTCCCTTATGTTTAACACACATAAGTTATCATGCTAAGTTGTTATTCGAATATGTTTATAACAGCCCTTTTATGTTTAATACACATAAGTCATCATGATAAGTTGTGATTCGAATATGATTTGTAATAGTTCTCTTATGTTTAACACACATAAGTCATCATGCTAAGTTGTGATTCGAATATGATTTGTAATAAGTTCTCTTATGTTTTACACACATAAGTTAATATGCTAAGTTGTGATTTAAATAAGTGTATGGTAGCTTTCTTATGTTTTGGCATACATAAGTTAATATGCTAGGTTGTGGTTAAAAATTGTGTTTATATGATAAACCTCCATGCTAGACCTTTATCAAGTTCACATTACAATTAGACCCAACTTAGTCACAAGTTCACCTTTACCCGTTTAACTAAGTTAATGATACTTCAATGCCAAGTTACACATGATAAGTTAAATGAATGCTATTTTATGTTTGTTTCATGTCTCTTGTTTATTACCCCTTTTTGTTTATGAGTTTGGGCTAATTTACTAGCTTAACATTTTATGTGATTCATGCGTACGTTCCACGGGGGGTAGCGATGGGAAAATATGAAAATTCATGGCATAGATTTGTGCATAAAATGGTATATTTGATATACCATTTATTATGAGCATAATCAAAGGACAATTATGGCATGATTAAACTAAAATTAATTTACATAAAGAAATTAAACATATATAGAAAATATGTGAATTTAGAGAAGACGAATATGCCTAACCCGAGGTTAGACTGAGTTGTGGTGTAAATCTGCCTGGAACCGACTGGCATATCCAGTGACCACAACAAGACCTGTCTAATGTGGGTGGTTAGTGCATCAAGCCCCAAAAGAACCCGAGGTTAGACTGAGTTGTGGTGTAAATCTTCCCGGAACCGACCGGCATATCCAGTGACCACAACAAGACCTGTCTAATGTGAGTGGTTGGTGCTTTAATGAATAAATTAAAGCTAAATCAGGATTAGTAGGGTTAAGTCAATTAGGGAAACACTTAACCGATTCAACATGTTAACTAAACAGATGGGTGGGGTTAGGTAAACTTGGACACTTAACCAAATAAACATGTTGATTAGAAAACCCTAGTAACGGGGACCCATTTCAACAGCAACCCGCATAAATGTATCATGGTACCCTGAAACTAGGCAGGGTGGGGCACGATTACTGGGCTGATTATAAGCGGTCAAAACGTCGGCGGTTGGTGGGCCAGTGTAGGTTCCGACGGAGTATGGGCATGCACGTACTCCGAAGTGGAAACAGCAGGCACTGGGCATCAGTAGTATACACTGCGCATCTTGAATCGTGTCGGATTGCCACCAGAGGGACTTATACACCCTATGGAGGGACCAACACAGGTATCTACAGTCAAGCGGGGCCGAATGACACAGGACATGAATGCATGCGAGTAGGAGCCGATCATTAAGGGGATCATTTGTTATAAACACGTGGGTTGATTGAACCAATAGTTGGTATGTGCAGAGACTATAGAAATGGGTGCGATCACATGTTCCTCTTATCTTATATTAGTGTATTGTCCTATGTTCTGTTATTACTGTCATGATCCCTTTCCTTGTTTACATGCAAGTAATCACTGAACTTACCAGACTTATTGTCTGACCCGTTTTTTATTCGTCCTCTTTTCTTTCGTTTCCCCCCAGGTCCACAGGGGGGAATACTCCGGCTTAGTCAGACTCTTTGCAAGCTTCAAGAAAGTAGATGTATGATTGGGACTCTCTTACCTTGGCTATGGCTTTTGGATGCTACATTTGGGGATTTATGCAGTTTTATTTATGGTTTATGCTTCTTCATTAAATAATCAAGATAAAAATTATGGTGTAATGTTTTGAAGTTATTTTGAGACAATTTGATGTAATGCTTTTGTATTGAACTACGTATGAAATTAATATTTTAATTTCGCTGCATAAATTTATCTGTCTTGTAAATTTTTCTGTGTCTTGTACCTATAACCCTCCACCAAAGTTAAGGAATTCCCTTTGCGAGTGACCTTAACGGAGGTGGGGTGTTTCACTTGGTATCAGAGCCAGGTTTACCTAATCAGAAAAGAGTTTTTGAAAACTATTTTCAAAAAGAAATATAAAGAAGCATTTTATAAGAAAAAGTGTTGTTTTAAATTTAAAAAGGCATAATCCCCAAAGCCATATGCACTGTATTTCTATCCTTCGTTTTGAATCTTTTCTTTTTCGTTTCAGCATGTCTGAGAATCTTAACCTTCTAGAGGGTGTACTGATACCTGGCTAATTCAGGAGGTACTTAGAGGCTAGGGCCAACGACGCAGGCCCAACAGATATTCCTCCGCTTCAGCTGCAGCGGTTCCTCCTCCTCCTCCTCCTCGTGCAATTGATTTCTCAAAGATTAGTAGAGACTTTAGGGCCATGGGTGGAAAGGATTTCAAGGGAACTGAACCATTCGTAGAAGCAAGGAACTGGCTCAAAGAAACTGAGGATTTGTTCGTTATCTTCGAGGTGGACGATAGGCAGAAGATACAGTTGGCTGTATGGTTGCTCAAGGACGAAGCTTCCTATTGGTGAGAAGTTACTAACGCTGAAAGACCAGTCGAAACATGGATGGATTTCAGAATAAGGTTTGAGATGAAATTCCTCTCACAAGCTGAACGAAGTTTACAGCTGGAAAAGTTCTTATCTCTTAAGCAAGGAAGTATGACGGTCAAGGAGTATGTTAACCAATTCAATTAGCTGGCCCGATTTGGACTGGATTTAGTGAATACTCCTCATAAGAAGACTCTTTGTTTTGTCAAGGGATTGAATGAGCCACTTCACAGCTTGGCTATGACCCATATACCTATGGGGGCTACTTATGAGAGGTTAGTGGACATGGCACTCTTACATGAGGAAGACAAGGGCAAGAAAGAGGCAAAAGCGGAAGTGCCTCAAGATAAGAAGGGGGAGGGGTCGCAGAACAAGAAGGCCGATTCAAAGAAAGGCGGGAAGTACAACAAACCTCATGACAAGAGATAGTGTAATTTTTGTGGCATTCCTAGACATCTGATCAAAGACTGCAAGAAGAAGAAAAGGAAGATGGGTGGCTGTTTCCATTGTGGTGAGACAGGACACATGGCTAGGGCCTGCCCCAGGAAGCAAGGGCAGGGAGCTGGACCTTCTTCTGGAGGACAAGTTCACGCTCTCCCGGCTCCTCCGCAAGAACGAGGTAGAAATATTTCTATCGAAAGTTTAAACTATCTTTTTGATCATCCTGTTCGTACATTATATGATTCTGGCACATCGCACTCTTTTATATCTACTGCTTTAGTGGAATCTCTGCACCTAGACACCAGTATGGTAGAGGATCCCTTGGTTGTTTCAAATCCAATTGGGGGCTCAGCTTATTTGTCAATAGTTTGTTTGGATTTGAAAATATCCATACTAAGCGTTGGGTTTAGATGTAATGCCTTTGTTTTGGGATTCACGGGCTATGGGTTGATTCTAGGCATGGACTGGCTATCCAGTAATGGGGCCGTCCTCGATTGTGAAAAGAGAGTGGTTAGACTCGTGACTCGCCTCGGTAACGCTCTCGAAATTTCTTGTAATCCCATGAACTTCTTCATGCTTAGTTATCTAGAATCTCTTGATGTGTCTGTTGAGAACTTGCAGTCTGTAAGGATAGTCCGTGATGTGTTTGAAGAGGTAAAGGGCTTACCTCCGAAGCGGGAGATAGACTTCCGCATATACCTAGTTGATAATGCAAAGCCCGTTGCTTTACACGTTAGGCACATGGCTCCAAGGAAGAGAAAGGAGCTCAGCAAGCAAATTAAAGAGCTGCTTGAAAAAGGGTTCATAAGACGGAGTATTTCTGAATGAGGTGCTCGGTAGTGTTCGCGACTAAAGCTGATGGTTCGCTTCTCCTATGCGTTGATTATAGGGAGTTAAACAAGCTGACCAAGAAGAATAGACACCCACTCCAAAGAATAGATGATTTGTTCGATCAGCTTGTAAGAGCATCAGTTTTCTCCCAATTAGATTTAGCTACTGGGTTTCACCAGCTAAGAGTGGCTGAAGACAGCATTGATAAGACCGCGTTCAGAACTCCATATGGTTTTTTCGAGTGGCTTGTCATGCCTTTCGGCTTGACAAACGCACCCGCTTACTTCGTGGATTTAATGATCAGGGTGTTCCGAGAGTTCCTCAATAAGTTTGTGGTGGTCTTCGTAGACGATATTTTGTTCTTCTCAAAGAATGAGGAAGAGCATGCTCAGCATCTAAAGGAAGTCATGGATACTCTTCGTGCACATCAGTTGAAAGATAAATTCTCCAAATACCATTTCTGGAGAGAAGAAGTTAGGTTCCTTGGGCACGTGGTGTCCAAAGAGGGGATAGCTGTGGACCCCGCGAAAGTGGTTGTTGTGCAAGATTGGAAGGTTCCTCGAAACGCAACCAAAGTTCGAAGCTTTCTCGGGCTAGCCGACTTTTATCGAAAGTTCATCAAAGATTTTGCAAAAATCTCAGCTCCACTTACAAGGTTGACAAAGAAGAACCTAGCTTTCAATTAGGATTTGTATTGCGATATTGCTTTCCAACGTTTGAAAAGGGCTTTAACAACAGCCCCAGTTCTGACATTGCCTGATGGAAGCAAGATGTTTACAGTATACATAGATGCATGTGGAACGGGACTAGGCGCTGTTCTGATGCAAGAAGGGAAGGTAGTGGCTTATGGTGGGAGGCAGTTGAAAGTACATGAGAGAAACTACCCAACCCACGACCTAGAGTTGGCAGCCATCGTTTTTGCGCTTAAGTCTTGGCGCCATTGTCTCCTAGGTGAGAAATTTGAATTGCATACTGACCATAAATCGTTGAAATACCTATTCTCGCAGAAAGATCTCAACTTGAGGCAGCAAAGATGGATGGGGTTTCTTGCCTCGTACGATTTTGAGATTTCCTACACTCCTGGCAAGGGCAATACAGTAGCAGACGCTTTGAGTAGAAAGAAACTGACCTTAAGCCCTCTCTTTGTGGAAAGGCAGAGATTGGAGTTCATAGCAAGCTTTAACTTCAGATCCTCCACTGACTTTGTACTTGGCTTGCTAGCAACATTAGAAGCGCGACCAACTCTATTAGACTCAATCGGAGCCGCGCAAAGAGAAGACCTTTAGCTAGCCGATGTGGTGGACAAGTTAATTAGGGGTGAGACTTTTAGTCACCTCAATAGATACCCCATTGATGCCAAAGGCTGGTTGAGACAAGATGGAAGACTATGTGTCCCACAAGCAAGGGGCTTGGTAATGGCGGTTCTAGAAGAGACACACCATTCCAAACTGAGCATACACCCAGGCGGAGACAAAATGTATAAAAACATCAAAAGGGTTTTCTTTTGGAATGACATGAAGCAAGACGTAGCTGAATTTGTTTCTAAGTGTTTAATATGCCAACAAGTCAAGGCGGAGTAGAAGAAGCCTGGTGGTCTGCTCCATCCTCTAGAGGTCCCATAGTGGAAATGAGATAGCTTCTCGATGGACTTTATAGATGGGTTGCCTAGGTCAAGAAGGGGCAATACCAGTATTTGGGTAACAGTGGACAGGCTCACAAAAAGCGCCGACTTTATATCCGTCAAGAGTAGAAGGACTGCCTCATCTCTAGCATCCATATATCTTAAAGAGATAGTTCGACTCCATGGGATACCCTCTAGCATAGTGAATGATCGAGACCCTATCTTCACGAGCGAGTTTTGGAAGAGTTTACAAGAGGCTGTAGGCACACAGTTATGCTTAAGCACGGCCTATCACCCTCAAACCGATGGCTAAACGGAAAGAGTCAACAGAGTATTAGTAGACCTCTTGAGGTTATGCATTATTGACTTCGGAGGTACATGGGAAGATCATCTACCTTTGGTGGAATTCGCTTACAACAATAGCTACCAAGCCACCATAGGCATGGCGCCTTTCGAAGCTTTATATGGAAGACCATGCAGGTCACCAACTTGCTGATGGGATTCCACAGACAAGCTCATACTTGGAACAGACATGATTAGGGAAACTTCAGAGAAAGTAGATTTGATACGAAGAAGAATGAAGACTGCCCAAGATAGACCGAAGTCCTACGCAGCCAAAAGAAGAACTGACCTTGAGTTCGAAGTTGGAGACAAGGTGTTCCTTAAAGTATCTCCTTTGAGGAACATCATTTGCTTTGGATCCGCAGGAAAGTTAGCACTAAGATTTGTAGGGCCGTTCCCTATCATCGAGAAGATTGGGAAGATGGCTTATAGGGTACAGCTGCCTGAAAGATTGGCCGGGGTTCATAATGTCTTTCACGTCTCTCACCTGCGGAAATGCTCACACGAGTCTGCGGAAGTGGTAGAACCAAGCATGCTAGAGGAAGTAGAAGTTGAATGAGAAGCAACTGCGAGAAGAATTCCAACCCGTATCTTGGGAATAGAAGTCAAAAAGCTAAGCAACCGAGAAGTTAAGCTCGTCAAAGTTCAAGGGAGCGACACCGAGGAAGATGCGACTTGGGAAACTGAGGACAGAATACGCGCAGCCTACCCTTTTCTTTTTGAGGGTACATCCTTGATCTCTTTTTCCTTAAGTTTATGCTCATATCTATCTTTTTAGGTATATCTCCTCGATCCTATCCTTTATCCTTAGGTAGAAACCCATTTGGATGAAAACATATAATTGAAACATGTTATGGTTGATGGTTGCAAGTGGTTGCTAGTGGTTGCTCGTGGATGCATATACACACACATTAGGTATCAAATCGGCTCAGTCACTTACATATTGCATATGCATATATGTACTTGTATATGGATTGAAACTTGATGTGTTATCATATGGACGTTGCATTTGTGTGAATGATTGTGCACTCATATAGGAAATTTTGAGTAGGAAATTTTTTTGCATTCATAATGGACTCATGGCACTGACATAATTTGCATTAAGGAGGTCAACTGAATCAGTAGACTACCTGATTTTGCATTAGATAAGGACATGTACACACACAATGCATATGATCATGAAGCATTAGAAATCTTTTAAGGACAATGGACGCCTGTGTTTGATGGTTGAGTAGATGGGTGATTGGATGGTAGGATATAAGTTCTTCTCGACTTGAAGATTTCGGGGACGAAATCCTATAAGGAGGGGAGAATGTAACACCCCGTATTTTCTAGTAACGTTATAATAACGAATCCAAGAATATTTAATTTAAAATGTGAGAATTAAGGGATACGGGTTATGTCATGCGTTCATCTCGGAATTTTGCTTGAGATAGAGTCCGAGTTTGCGTAAAATGGACACCGTATAAAAGAGATATGGACGAACGAAGTTAAACAGAAAACCAGAAGACAAGAAGAGGAAAAAATATGCACTGGCGCACTTGGGAAGTGTGCCAGTACAAAAGTTGAACTGCCGCACCTGCCAAGTGCGCCCAGGCCGAGCAGAAAGCCTGCACAGCTTTCTGGTGTGATCTGATCCATACTGTGACTCATTGCTGAGTCGTTTCTGATCCTTGCTGAGTCATTAGGGCTGAGGTGTCATCCTATCCTGAATGAATGGTTTTGATTAAACCTAAGATCATCCGAAGGCTCATATTAGATTGAAATTCTATATAAACAACCCAATGCTCAAACCTAAAAATCACACAAAAACAATCCTAGAACTATCATGCCGTCAGTAGAGAACTTAGAGTAGCCATCACCAATTCAAAGACAAGATAATAACCTGAATCAAAATCAAATTAAAGTAATCAAAATCAACGATCTACATCAAAGGCGAGCTTACCAATTTCAGAATTCAGATATCAGAAATCAAGAATTACTTTGAGTTTGTAAGTTGGTTATTACGTAGATTAAAACGTTCTTTTAATCGAAATCATGACATGTTGTAATTCGAATATAGAATGATGCCTATGTATAAGATAAATAAAGTTTGATTCTCAAACTACCATTGCGGTTGATCATGTCTATGTGTTTGTGATGATGAATATACCATATTGTATGTCATTGGAATCTATTTTGATTGGGTATTGGATTTATTATGCCAACTAAATGGTGAAACATGTCATGTTATAATTTGATAGTTACTTGCAAGTTTATGATCTAAAACACATGCATATATGTTAGAACAACACTCATGTATATTTAGATCCATGTTAAGTTGAATCTATTTATGTTGCAAGATTTGATTTGTAGCTCACTTATGTTTAACACACATAAGTTATCATGCTAAGTTGTTATTTGAATATGTTTATAACAACTCTCTTATGTTTAACACACATAAGTCATCATGCTAAGTTGTGATTTGAATATGATTTGTAATAGTTCTCTTATGTTTAACACACATAGGTCATCATGCTAAGTTGTGATTCGAATATGATTTGTAATAAGTTCTCTTATGCATTACACACATAAGTTAATATGCTAAGTTGTGATTTAAATATGTGTATAGTAGCTTTGTTATGTTATGGCATACATAAGTTAATATGCTAGGTTATGGTTAAAAATTGTGTTTATATGATAAACCTCCATGCTAGACCTTTATCAAGTTCACATGACAATTAGACCCAACTTAGTCACAAGTTCACCTTTACCCGTTTAATTAAGTTAATGATACTTCTATGCCAAGTTACACATGATAAGTTAAATGTATGCTATTTTATGTCTATTTCATGTCTCTTATTTATTACCCCTTTTTGTTTATGAGTTAGGGCTAATTTATTAGCCCAACATTTTATGTGATTCATGCGTATGTTCCACGGGGGGTAGCGATGGGAAAATATGAAAATTCATAGCATAGATTTGTTCATAAAATGGTATATTTGATATACCATTTATTGTGAGCATAATCAAAGGACAATTATAGCATGATTAAATTAAAATTAATTTACATAAAGAAATTAAATATATATAGAAAATATGTGAATTTAGAAAAGACGAATATGCCTAACTCGAGGTTAGACTGAGTTGTTGTGTAAATCTGCTCGGAACCGACCGGCATATCCAGTGACCACAACAAGACCTATCTAATGTGGGTGGTTAGTGAATCAAGCCCAAAAAACCCGAGGTTAGACTGAGTTGTGGTGTAGATCTTCCCGGAACCGACCGGCATATCCAGTGACCACAACAAGACCTGTCTAATGTGAATGGTGGGTGCTTTAATGAATAAATTAAAGCTTTGTCAGGATTGGTAGGGTTAACTCATATAGGGAAGCACTTAACCGATTCCACATGTTAACTAAACAGATGGGTGATGTTAGGTAAACTTGAACTTAACCAAATAAACATGTTGATTAGAAAACCCTAGTAACGGGGACCCATTTCAACAGTAATCCACATAGATGTATCATGGTACCCTGAAACTAGGTAGGGTGGGGCACGATTACTCGGCTGATTATAAGCGGTCAAAACGTCGGCGGTTGGTGGGCCAATGTAGGTTCCGACGGAGTATGGGCGTGCACGTACTCCGGAGTGGAAAAAGCAGGCACTGGGCATCAGTAGTATACACTGTGCATCTTGAATCGTGTCGGGTTGCCATCAGAGGGACTGATACACCTCATGGTGGGACCAGCATAGGTATCTATAGTCAAACGGGGCCGAATGACACAGGACATGAATGCATGAGAGTAGGAACCGATCATTAAGGGGATCGTTTGTTATAAACACGTGGGGCTAGCTGAACCAATAGTTGGTAGATGCATAACTATAGAAATGGGTGCGATTACATGTTCCTCTTATCTTATATTAGGGTATTGTCCTATGTTCTGTTGTTACTGTCATGATCCTTTTCCTTGTTTAAATGCTAGTAATCACTGAACTTACCAAACTTATTATCTGACCCATTTTTCTTTCATCCTCTTTTCTTACGTCCCCCCCCCCCCCAGGTCCACAGGGAGGGAATACTCCGGCTTAGTCAGACTCTTTGCAAGCTTCAAGAAAGTAGATGTATGATTGGGACTCTCTTACCTTGGCTATGGCTTTTGGATACTACATTTGGGGATTTATGCAGTTTTATTTATGGTTTATGCTTCTTCATTAAATAATCAAGACAGGAATTATGGTATAATGTTTTGAAGTTATTTTGAGACAATTTGATGTAATTCTTTTGTATTGAGCTATGTATGAAATAAATATTTGAATTTCGCTGCTTAAATTTATCTGTCTTGTAAATTTTTCTGTGTCTTGTACCTATAACCCTCCACCAAAGTTAAGGCATTCCCTTTGCGAGTGACCTTAACAAAGGTGGAGTGTTTCAGACTCTGAATAGCACTCCAGGTTCTAATTCAAATTCAAATTCTGTTTTTCAAATTCTGATTTCAAATTCTATTTTCAAATTCTATCTTCAATCTCTATCTTCTCTAATTTATTTTCTTTACTTTGCTTTTGATTTTAAACTCAAGTTTGACACATTTTATATTTATAATTTTATATACTTTATATAATTTTAACTCTATAATTTAATAAATATGTTTATATAGTTTATATTTATGTTTTCATATAATTTTCTACTTTACAATATTCATTTATAACACTATGTTTTAATTCAAGAATTTCCATAATTATATATATATATATATATATATATATATATATCTAAACACTTGAAAATGATCAAAATACAATTATAAAACATGATATGCGGACATACATTTTTATACATGTCGACGTATAACTGTCATTTTTTTTAATTGAAAGGAAGTGTCTTTTCACTATTTGTGACAGTTCAGAAATGTTGCAACCTTTCAAATGTTATAAATATGAGCTGATTTCGAATTTTATTATCATTCTTATTCTCCATCTTCATCTCCTTTCTTTACACCATTATATCTTCTTATGTTTATGATTTCTACACTTATACTCTGCCGAATTCAATTCTATTTTCATTAGACTTCTTCTCTTCTCACTCTTTACTCATTACTCTTTGAATCAAAGTGCTATTAAAGAGTTATAGGGCTGTTGTAATTGTTTGGGTAGTGTTTGTAATTGGCGTATCCTTTGTAGCCGTGAAATCAAGGAAGTGTAATCGGTGGTATCCCTTATAACCGTGAAACCAAGGAGGATATACTTGATCAAGTGTGTGTGTAGAATCAGTGGTATCCCTTATAGCCGTGATATCAAAGAGGAGTGTAATTGGATATTGATATAGTAATAAAACTCTGTGAAATCCAACGTTGTGTGGGACTAGACGTAAGAGCAATTCCGAATCAGTATAAAATCCAGTGTGTTCTTTCCTTTTCTGCATTTTATTTCTATTTATCTTTGTGTTTGGTTCTATGTCTGTGATTGTTTCTATAGTGTTTGATTCATATAGTAGGTCATATAAGTTTTAAATTTTGTTTAATTTCTCAAAAACACTATTCACCCCCTAGTGTTAGTTTTGCCTTAATGACCCATTCCGTAATCCCTAGCATTTGGTATCGGTGCAAGGTCTTTCAAAAATTTCATAATCTGATTTTTGAAAATAGTGATAATGGCAACCAACACTGGTAGTAATAATAGTTCCTATGTAGAGGGTCAGTCCACTGTTTAATGGTAGTAATTATTCATATTGGGCCTGTAGAATGAAAATATATTTATAATAAGTAGGATTAGACACATGGAATAATACAGAAAATGAATTTATTGAACCTACAACTGCTTTCGCACAATGGAAAAATGAACAAAAGACTGCTGCACAAAGTAATTCTAAAGCCATGAATATGTTTTTCTGTTCATTAGATAGGAATGAGTTTAATAGTGTCAGTATGCAAAACTGCTTAAGAAATTTGGAGAACTTTACAAGTTTCTTATGAAGGAACTAGTAAAGTTAAACAAACTAAAATAGCAATGTTAGTTAATCAGTTTGAGTTATTCAAAATGAACGAGAATGAGTCTATCTCCGATATGTATTGTAGATTTCAGGAGATAATGCATTCGTTAACAGACTTGGAAAAACTTATTCCGAAGAAGATCAAGTCAGAAAAATATTGAGTTCATTGACTCCAGAATGGGATTAGAAAACTTTGGCAATTGAAGAAGCCAATGATGTCAATGAAATGAAGATTGAGGAGTTAATCGGAAATCCGATGTCTTATGAAGTCCAATTATAGAAGAGAAAGGAAAACAGGCCAACCGAGAAGGAATCTATTGCATTAAAAGCAACAGCAAATGATTATGACCCGAGTAGTGAAGATGATGAAGAAACGGCTCTTATGACAAGTCATTTTAAAATATTTCTGAGATATAGAAGGAAAAATTATAACCAAGGAAGTTCAAGAAGTAATGTTGGTCATATTATAACTACAACAATCCAGGCCATATAAAGAAAATGTGTCCATATCCAGATAAATTGACTCAACAAACAGAAACCATCAATTCGTCAAGAAAGAGACAGAAAGCATACGTAGCAACGTTAGATGATTTAGATTCATCATCAAGTGATGAAGAGCTAGAAACCGGAAATTCGAATATGTGCTTTGTGGCAATTCAGAATTAAAAAAATTTCAAAGAAAAGGTTCTAAAAAACGGGTACGCCTTAATTGATTTTTAATATTATTTGGTTGAATGGTTGCTTTGTTTGTTTGCTTTTTTTAAATTTAAAACTTTCAAATTTAAACTTGAAAATTCAAATTCAAATTTGAAATTTGAATTTTTAAATTCAAAATATTAATATAATAATAAATAGCAAAAAAAATAATAAAATAAATTTTTGAATGTTTGTTAGGATTAGAATTATTTCAGGAAATCGTTAAACCTGAAATGTAAATCAATAATTTAAATTACGAATCACATCCTTTGAAAATAGGCACATATGTCGACATACATATGTCTACATGTCGATATATATGATTATAAATTTGAAATTTGAAATTTAAAATTTGAATTTCAAAGGTTTAAACTTTCAAACTACCCTCCAACTTTTCACCAACTCCCATTTCTGAAAATGTGTCATTGACTACTGAAAAGTTGTGCCTATTTAATTCATATCCATTCAATTTCTATATATACACCTATTCTCTCTACCTTTCATTCACAACTCAAATCAATATTCTTTATATCTATTCTCTCCAAAACTATCAATTCAATGGCTTCCTCATGTTCAACTCAGAAATTGAAGTTAACCAAAACCATCAAAGGTTATCTTCATAATGACAAAGAAGTTATCACGTGTGAAGACCCGCAACTTCCCCGTAAAGGAAAGCGTCGGATAGTTCGAGAACAAACCACAGCAGAACGCATACAGAAGAACGTTTCATTGTATATTACAACAATGCATCAGATTACAAGAATATACAGAGTATAAATGAATGAATATTACACAGAAATATCAGAGATTCAAATTACATTTAAATACATAGCAGCGGAAAATAATACAATACACAACTAGAATGAGATATACGGATACAAAGCTTTCCGGATATCATTCCAGCTGTAAACCAGGATCCTGTGAATATAAATCTGCAAAACCAAAACTACTAGCTGCCCGTGTCAAAATAAGGGCACCCAGAGTTTAGGTTAAAACAATAAACTCCAGGTCAGTCATGTGACTGGTGTGAGAACTAAAACAGTTAATCTTTATTTTAAAGTTAGGTAAATCAAGGGACCACGCCGTATAACACGGAACGGGTTTCCTCCCAAGAATACCAGTGCATAAAACAAACAGCGCAATGCTAAATAAAGAAAAATGAAGCTGTTATAAGACCCAGGTCCTATCACACAATGCAACGCAAGCCGGGGGATAGGGTTTTCCCTTATAACAGCCAAAGAATGCTTGATACGTTTAAAACAGATTATTTGATACTATTATAAGTGCATAGTGTATAAAACAACTTCAAATCATAAGTATCAATCATAGGCGGCATGGGTACCATATATCATGTCGCCATATATAGGTTTACAAATAAAACCGCAAATGTCACGTATTTGGAAATTGGATTTCCATCTATGAACCGAGGCAAAAGATAGTCCTCAACCGATTCGAGACGCTCTAGCCCGTGTGTCAGGATCAGAGCTCGAGTGACCCTTGGAGCGACAGGGCCGGTCCACCGATGTGGATTAAAATGCCTGAACACTGCGTTTCCCCACCCTTTGGGGTGTCAATGAGCCAACAAATGACTCCATCGGTTCGAGAACGACCGATCAATCCGAGGCGCCTCGCAACAGCAACAACCACATAAGTCAAACTCGTCAGGGCGTGTAAAACCACTGACGCCGCTTTTTAGCTAGAAGGAAACGCATGCCCTCCCTGAGGTCCGTCTCCCGTTTTTGGTTCATACCTGGTGTGAAACACGCGAGGTAAACGTTACACAAAGCTACGCCACAAAGGCCGTGCTTTGATCATCACCACAAGACTTTGCTTTTCAACAGAAGCCTTGATCATTTGCATCTTAGCATGCCACACAGGCAAACCATCCTATGCAACCGATATCAGTCACACAGAATGAAATCCGATGTCAGACACACAGTCCATTTACAAGTCCGTTCTGGGTCTGAACGAAACCGGAGGCACCTAGTACCCCGCATATCCATCGATCTCCAAGTACGTCTGGACGATCACTAACTGTTTCCATCTTCTTGGGTGTACTGCCCAATCAAGATCATCAGTAATTACCCAAACGACGTGAAGACCTCCGGTCTTCGACCATCGTCTTCATCTTCGACTTATCGTCGTATCAGTTATTCAGAATGGGATAAACCCGGTCTTTCCGAATAACTCGCGTATATTTTAAATAAGTGTTACACAAACACAACATACGCCTCATTCCAATTCATTAGTCACTAACCGTAAATTAATCAAGAGAATAATTCCCCAAATATTAACCCCGAAGGCCGAAACCAACATCAGATCAATATCCAGAAAACCATTATGCTTGGCTAACCGACAGTTAGTTTCTAAATTTCACGTTCAAATCTAATTAAAGATTTAACTATCGCCTGGAGCAAAACTGGTGATACTCCATTCTCGATCTTTTCAATCTAATTAAAGATTCATTAAAACTCCACTTAGTTTTAATCATTATCTGGGTTAAAGAATCAGTGTCATTTAAAACACGATTCACGATAAACCCAAAATCCCATTCCATTAATTATCGGGTTAAAGAACAAGTGTTATTTAAAACACTGTTCACGATAAACCCAAAAATCAATACCAATTCAATTCCAATTAAATATCATTTAATTGGTACACTTCATTAAATCTAAATAAAAAGATTTAATCTTTTCTCAACTGGGTTCAAGAACAGTGTTAGTGAAGACACCATTCACGACAAACCCAAATCACATTCGATTAATTATCGGGTTAAAGAACAAGTGTTATTTAAAACACTGTTCACGATAAACCCAAAAATCAATACCAATTCAATTCCAATTAAATATCATTTAATTGGTACACTTCATTAAATCTAAATAAAAAGATTTAATCTTTTCTCAACTGGGTTCAAGAACAGTGTTAGTGAAGACACCATTCACGACAAACCCAAATCACATTCGATATTCAATACAAGGCTCTGAATAGAAAATATATCGGCTTATATTCAATATCGAATTCTACGACTAACAAATGTCGTATTGGAAATAACGATATAAATATATATCTTTCAAATTTCCATAACAACCCCTGTATAATCACGAATTCCAACATCGAAATATTCCGAAGACAATTTCGATTCAAATCCACTCCAATGCATTCATTGGAAATTTTGGTTATTTTCAAACCCATTTCGAATTCAATTTATTTATTTAAAAATAAATAGAATTATAATTCTAGTTCAAAACTAGTTTATTTCGATAAAAATCTATTTTTATCTTTTCAAATATGGAGTTTTTCATCCCAATTCTTTCTAAATCATTTCTTATGATTTTACACAAATTATTACTATTTTTAATAATTTTATCAAGGCCCGTTCAGTCGATTTCCAACAATGGCCATCGAACTGCACTTACAGCGACCTTTTTCGAATTTGATTTGGACATAATTCCAAATCCAACCGTTAGATTTCTAATTTCTAATATTCTTTAGAAAGCTCTTTTCGATACGAACCCAACGGTTCCGGTTTTAGGAGAATCCGACGGTCGGATCTCCCGTAATGTCCGTTTGAAACAAATGGTCGAAATTCGCGAACTGCCGCGGCGCGGCGCGTTCTATTCAGGCCATTATATTATATATATAATATATATAATATATATTTCGTCGATTTCTATTTAAAACGAATTATATAAATAGTTTTAAATTCGTTTCAAAAGCAATTTCAACTTCCTTTTCAATTCAAATCAAAATTGAATTCTTCTTTATAAATTCGTTTCAAAATTCATTTCTACTCAATTCAAATTTCAATTCAATTTTGAATTCATTTCAATTCGTTTTCAATTCAATTCATTTCGAAATCGTTTTCAATTCAATTCATTTCGAAATCGTTTTCAATTCAATTCATTTCGAAATCGTTTTCAATTCAATTCATTTCGAAATCGTTTTCAATTCAATTCATTTCGAAATCGTTTTCAATTCAATTCATTTCGAAATCGTTTTCAATTCAATTCATTTCGAAATCGTTTTCAATTCAATTCAAAATATTCGATTTCGAAATCACTTTTCAATATTCATTTTTAAGATGAATAAAATCGATATAAATATCGTTCACGTCAAAATGGCGTCAATCTAATCAACACGGCTTCATAAATTTCTATTTTCAAATTTTCTTTATTTTTCAAATTGGAATGAGGCCCAATCAATTACCATATAAAATTAATTATATGGATTTCCATACAACACATGTATATAATAGCATTGAAAAATAATCAACCATCAACCAAAGTGCACTACACTGTATAAGCATCAAATATAGATATTCAACGCTTATAACAGCCTGTCAATCAATCGATCGACATATTTAATCAATCAGGATGAGTGAAATTCATATTTCATCCCAACACCCGTGTGGGGTTTCAAACAAACAAACACAGATTTTATTCGTGCAGTTGGGCGATGTGTAAAATTTATCGTCCCAATCAATGTCATTCAAATAAGTGTACATAAACAAACCATCTGGTTTGTAAATGAATATTTATTTATTCACTTCACTATTTTCATATTCACGTTAAAAATTATATTTTTAACGATAAAACATTTTATTTCAACCTATGAATTTCTATTCAATTCATTTACACAATAAAATGATATTTTTATTTTTCTAACACATTTTAGAAAATTTCGGCGGCATAACGGCACGATACTAGAAACGGGACAAGGCCTAGCCTTATCCCCGGTCTAGTGAAGGCCTACGCCATTCACACATCAATCATATCAATTTTATTATGCAAACCACAAAATTTGGAGTAAGAGTCTAACCTAGCCTTACTCCTTCGCCTTATAACGGCGCACGTCTAATCCTAACCAATTTATCGATTCGATCTTTCACACCACAAACCACATTCAAACCAATATCACAATCAATAACCAAACAGCCAAACAAACAAGTCCATGGTCTGTGGACGATTGTGTCGGGTGCTACTAAGCACCGTCTGCATCCTAGTATATATATATATATATATATATAACTAGAAAAATAAATTGAAAGGTGAGAAGTTCTCACATATAGCTATCCTAGCTCCACTGCACTTCATTTGCAGAAGCCTTCGTCGTTTCGCCTTTTTGTCACCTTCGTTGTCCGCTTTCACTACATATGTAAAAATCGAATTTTACTACGCTATTCAATATATAAAAATCATATTTTTATTTCGAAGTTCAATATTTTATTTCTCTATTCAATATATAAAAATCTTTCTTTATGCCTTTTATAAAAATTTCAATTTTTATAACAAAGATTTGATCTTTCCTATGATGTAAAAATTATATTTTTATTATTTTAAAAATATAAGAATCATATCTTACTTCTTCTACTTAACAAAAATTTCGTCTTTTCTATTTTTAAAAATATGATCTTTATTTTCAAGTCCAAATCCTTTTTTTTCCAAAACAGTTTTTGTTTTCTTTTCAAAACAGTTTTTGTTTTCTTTTCAAAATAGTTTTTGTTTTCTTTTCCAAACGGTTTTTCTTTTATTAAAATGCAGTTTTAATCTTTAAAAAAAAAATGCAGTTTTTTTTTCTTTATAACTAAAAATCAGTTTTTATTCTCTTAAAACAGTTTCCATAATCCTTTTAAAAAAATCCAGTTTTTATTCTTCTTTTAAAAATTTCTGTTTTTAAAATCTTTTAAAAATTTCTGTTTTAAAATCTTTTAAAAATTTCTGTTTTTAAAATCTTTTAAAAATTTCTGTTTTTAAAATCTTTTAAAAATTTCTGTTTTTAAAATCTTTTAAAAATTTCTGTTTTAAAATTCTTAAAACAAAAATCAGTTTTATAATTCCCTTTAAAACAGTTTTTAAATCATAATAAAAAAAAAACAGTTTATACATTTACTGTAAAACAAAAACAAAAAGCAAAATAAAATAAAATTAAATTAAACGCTCACCGAGCTTCGAATGGGAAGAGGAGGAAGTCGGCGGTGGCTCGTGGCGTGGAGGCGCTCGAAGGTGTCGGCGAGGCTTCGGGGGTTGCTGCGATTCGATGTCCGGTTTCGTCGCCTTGAGGGAGGAGGTTGCGAGGGTGGTGGGGCGGTGGGGGCTTCGGCGAAGGGTTCGTCGGCGTCTTTGCTGGAAGGCGGCGCGATTTTAGATTAGGGTTAGGTCCCTTTTTTTTTTTTTTCGTTCTGTTATAATGAAAGAGGGATCGGGGGGGGGGGGGCCAACGAAGAGAAAAGGAGGGAAGGGTAGGGGTTTTATTTATTTATTTTTTTATTTAATTATTAAATTATGCACAAGGGTTGACTTTTACATACGATCTCGAAACGAGGTCCACCGCCTGTCGTCCATAGCGTTTTACCCCCATTCCGAACACAATGGGATATGTATCGCAAGCTGGTTTGATCGTTACAATCAGTTTCCGTTGAAATTACATTTTAAATCCTTATATTGAATTTTAAACGTACATTTCAAATTACCGGGGCCCCATACGAACTCTAAAAATTTTAGAAAAATATTTTCTAGCTTCGTATTGACGATACGGTCCTAACAAAACTAGTTTCGTCGAATTCTGAGACCGTATGAAAAATGGCCAATTCCCAGTCGATTAAAATCAACTGAAATGGTCAAAACACGTTTTCCTTTACCATGCTCACATATTGATTCGAAAAATTATGAAATTTGAAATCTAGCAATAACTTTACACTGCGGACCCAACAAAAGTGGTTTCGTCGAAATCCGAGGTCGTTTGCAAAATTGCTATTTTTAAGGGCCTTATATATATAAAAATATATATAAATTCCACAGCGACTATTTCTAATTTTAAACTGGACATATCTTATCATTTCTAAAATGAAATCTCAGTTTGTTAACTTCGTTACAAAGACATAGTTATACAGATTCAAATATTTCTTGTTTCGTTCAATTCTGACTTATATTGAATTCTGTATATTCATTTGAAATTAGAAATCGAATTTTCGAACTACCGCGCCATTTTCAATTCCTTTTAGAATTATATATAATTATTATATATTCTAACGACGACGTATATAATATATACGTTCGAATTATATTCAAATAAAATTTCTCGTCGATATTATTTAAAATAATTCATTTTAAATAATCTAAATTCGCTAAAATGGCCAAAATAAAAATTTTAAACTGGCCCAGATTTTCCGGGTTGTTACATCAAGGCTTAATGTTAACTGTGTAGCGAATGCTAAAGTTAACACGGGTGCTTTCGCCGTCTTTAGCGATTTACCCTCTTATGATCTTACATCTCTCTTTCAACAAACGAAGTCTTGAGTCTAATTGACTCACGAGATAACGACGAAGTATGTTATCCTAAGCTTGTCAAGATGTTTTATGCGAATCTTAATCACTGATTTTACGAAGGCAACGAAGACCAAATTTGGAGTAGCGTCAAAGGCACGCAAATTTTTCTCGTTGCTGAACTCTTAGGCAATATCTTGAATTGTCGAAGCATAGGCCCGGATTTTTCGGATTCCGTTATCAATGAAACCGATTTAGAGACCTATCATGACATATTCGAAAGCGATGCTCACATCACTACAACAGATTGGCCAATTCGCCACTACCCAAGCGGAACATTTACCACGGACTTGAGCCGTGGTAATTTTACCACGGGTTTGGACCGTGGTTAACCCTATTTTAGCGTGCTCTCCAATAGGTGCCAACAAACATTACGCTATAAACTTTCTAACTCCATTGCGTACAGAATACAATGCCCCCCGTGCCCTAACTATCTTCCCCAATTTGAAACGATCTCTGAAAAATTCACGATCTCTTACGTCTTTAATTTTGAATTGAGCGTAATTTGGATTGGACCTCCTCCATAATTTCGATTTCAGCATATTGTTGTAATCAGGTATCCCTCCTCCTCGATATCTCCTTCTCGATTAGGTTTTTGATTGTAATCTAGCGTATTAGGTTTTTGATTTTATTTTTATTTTTATTTTTAATCACGAATTTGGATGTTCTTTTATTTTTATTATTAGCGTACATTTTCTTTTGATTTGCTAGGTTTCTTTTTTTTAATCAACAACTGTTTTTCCAGCATTTTCTTTGTTGTAGTTGGTGCTGCCATATAGATCTCTGTATTTTTACTCGATGGTGATATTGCCATAAATTCCAAAGTCAGGTATCAATTTTTTACCTATTTTGTTTATGCTTTTCAGATTTGTGCTACTTCTTGATGCAGTTATTATGATAGTTTAAGGTAGTGTAATTATCATAACTTTATTAAAGTTAGTTGAAGGTAGTATAACCTCTCTATAGATTTAGAGCAAACAAAACTAAAATGTGGCCTATGTTTCAATTAAGTAGTAACCTCTGTATTGATGTATATGGTTTGATTTGGTGATTAAAAAAATACTCCTTAAAATTGATAACTATCATGGTTATCTGAAATATATTATTAACAATTTTTATCGATTACGCGTTAATTCCGCTGCTAATCCTCGAACCAGTGGTGTATCCATTCAAATGTAATTTTATAGAGCTCTTGTCTTTGATACTGTTTTTGAGTACTTGGCGATGTATGATTGGTCTGCGTTGTTGGTCGGATACGGATTTAGTGTAAGGCGGTGGAATAAAATCGATGATTTTGTTGTTACCGATTCGAAGGCAACAAGGGATTGTTGTTTTGTTATCAGGTTCTAAGGCGGGTTGGCATCGGGTTAAGTCCGGAGGTGGAATGGGCTCAACTGGTGTTGTCTGAAAAAATGTTGCAAAGATTAAGATGAATGCTAAGGATACCATGCTAGTTTTCAATGAGAACTGTTCATATATATATATATATATATATATATATATATATATATATATATATATATACCAGTACATTAGGCACGTCCGTTGGACGTGTGCGGAGATAACCAAAAGTAAATTTATGGATTATAAATTTTTTGTCATATGCATAAATGATGTGTAGATAGTATAACCCCAGAAAGTGAGTCGGTGGTCGTTATTGTAGTACTAAAGGTATGCAAATGCACTTGGTAAATTTATAGCAATGGTTAATAGTTCAATTATTGATAGTTTTCCATATATGAGCAATCAATATAGTAACAACCAAATAGATATTACAAATAAAGCAATAGTGAATGGGCACATGCAATGCAATGGATAATATATATGATAGTATCATATGCCTATTAACAAATGTAAAATGTTTAACACTCTATTCATCAATGAATGCATGGAGATAATATACTTATCCTAAACAAATGGTGCATCGTATCGTACAGAGCCAAACAATACATTTTATTTTATTTTGGATTTTTTATATTTTTGCTTCCATATCTTTTAGTTGCTTCATTGCCGAATGTTACACTGATACGTGGATTTTCCGTTATAGCTAGTTTATGACTAATTTTCGAGTTACAACATAAATTTGTCAATTTAACCTCAAAAATAAACATGAATGAATTTCCAGTTACTTCCTTGTTTCCTAAAACTTTGACATGAACGAATAGAGGGTCACTTTTTCTATCTTTTTCTAGCAATGTTTGTATTGTGCCTCTTGTAAAGAGACATGAATCCTTATGCGCGTACATAACATATGATCCCATCCTAAAATTCGCGATGGTGATAAAAAGAAAAACTTGATGTGAATTCTTATAGGTTAATGTACTTGTTTGTTTATGCAATCTAGCTACGTATTCATAACCTAAGAGACCATAATAATTTGTAGTTGCTTAGCGTTTATCATAATAACATTTCGCTTCTTTAGCTTGCACACTAAATTGTTGCCCAGATTTGATGTTTCCAAATAATATTTTTGCCAAACATAAGATATTAAGAAGCCGCTACATACATATTCTAATATTCTATGCCTTTTATTTTGTAGACATAAAATTTGCAAATAATATGCGTTATGAAATAGAACCTGCATTCATTGATGGCATGGTAAACAATTAAACAACATGACAAAGTTAAACAATTAGTCAATCAAATGATAAAATCGACAACAAAAAGTACAAATAAAGAGCACATTAGGATAAAACCATTAACCCTCAAGCATAGTTCATAATCTGTGAGATTTTTCTTTATAATTTTATAAAAATGACTTTAACTATAGATATTAGTGCAGTAGCCTTTTCTTTGCGATTATTTATGCTACTTTTACCAATAAGTTTTCGTTTGTATTTATCACACATGCACTGTCACGTTTTTTTTTTCACTTTCTATTAACATGATTCATTCCACTTTACTGTAAACCTTTCCCCCCTACATGCTGACTTGCATTGAAGCCCATACTTCCCATGTACATTTCCATATTATCTTCGTTATTCCTTTTCAGGGTCCCATCTTTTCCACCATTAAATCTAATAGTCCTTATGTAATATTAAATCTAATGCCTTCGGCGGATGCTTGATGTTTTGTATTTGGATCTTTTGATGTATGATGCTTTTGATTTGAAGTCCCCAAATTAATAACTAATTTGCTAGTTTTGGACCCTGAGTTTGAATAAGCCAAATTATTCAAATGTGTTAAATAACCAACTCATAGAGAATGTATGGCAAACAATCATATAAAAGTATCGATTTTGGATAAAAATGATCAACATAAACATAGACCAGAACTGTTTTGCAAATAAAATACCAAACAACAAAGAGTAAAAATTATTTGATTAAGAAGACGTGATATTTCTGCCATAACAGTGGACCATAAGTGCACAATATTTATTTTTAATAATATTCAAATTGTATCTTTGTATTGCATTGAACAAAAAATGACATCAGATACACAACCATTATAGCTTAAGCGTTGATCCGAAGAACTTTTCAATTTACCAAAAAATACTCCCAATTATAGTATCATCAAAATATGTTGCAAACATATGCAAGTTCACAAACCACACTTGCAATATAGGGTGACAGAGAATAAGGCATGCACGTGTGATTCAGATATTATACATGCTTATTTCTTAGATTACACGTCTATTTTTTAGTACGGAAAAAAATTCTTCATAAAAAACAAAAACAAAATCTTGTCTATCGTGTTTTTGTGCAATACAAAATTTCTGATCGTGATGGAGAATAATGCATGCTGCTAATTGAAAACAGTAATAATTGGTATCCATAATGATAGGACCTTCCAGTTTCCACATATCTACTAATTTTTTATGTTCCTGATTAAATATTCAGTAATGACGAAGAAGAATGGTCATAGTGACATGGTTGCCTGACAATGTTTTCAAATTATTATTTTTTCGCTATATTCTCAAGTCATAAAAAAGCAGGTAATATATTTGTATTTAAAGCAGGGATAGCAATTATTTTCCATTTTATGGCAGTAACTATTAATTAAGAACTTTTATACACATAGCTGTATATAGAGAAAACTAATATTTAGCATAAATACCAATATACTTCAAACATATTTCAACTATCAAAATATGAGTGAACAACGCTGGATTCAATAGTCGGGCCGATGATTTTTATGTGGATTCGACGGTCATGTCCATGATTTTTCTATGGCAACAAATGCAAATTTGGAATGAAAAAATTAGTTAACTTAAAATTAAAAGGAGATGGCACTAACCAAAACAATACATACAGAAATAATAAGATCTAAATAAACTGAAATTGTAAATGGTATGCTATAATCAGCTCGTATTATTTTAATAATAATTATCCTTTTTACCAACGTAGCTGAACGAACAACATAAATTTAGTTTGAGATTATGTACAATTTAAAAAATAAAATTAAGTATTTTCCCCAATAGATATTGAGTTGTGTAACAACCCGCATTCTACGCATTGAATGATCGTAGAATATTTATTTCTTTCTCAAATGAAGTCATATGGTCATGTAACTTTGGGAAACAACCATTAGAGTCATTTCCCATGTTCATGATTTTTGTCAATTTTTAAATGACCATTTTGCCCCTAGCTGATCTTATTTCGGCCATAACTTTTGATTGGAAAGGAATTTTGACCTGAAACCACTTCCATTGGTTTCGGATGATGGTTTACCTTTCCGTAGAGTGGTCATATGTGAGAAACGGACTTATCGTTTGGGAGATATGGCTGAAATAAGGTTTGGAAGGTGAAAAACAGCTTAACCGGGCCAAATGAGGTGATTAGCCAATGGGCCCATAACCTATTTCGGGATTAGGGTTATGGAGAGGCTGAAATGAGTTAGGGTTTCATTTCATTTCAGTTTTCTGGCTCCGCTTACCTCTAAGAAACCCTAAAAATGGCCTCCAACCTCTAAATCACCTCCAAATCACTTTCTACTTGAAGATTGGGCTTAGCAACATCAAATCAAGAAAGATCAACACCAAATCAAGATTAGAGCTGCTGTTTTGCATTGGGATCTTCACCAAATCAGAGATTTATTTCAGATCTAAGTTTTATTTGTGGCTAAGGTGAGTGATTAGCATTGTTTTGACACTAATTACAGTTAATTAAGGGTAATTAGTGAAGATTAGCGAATTTATACACTAATAAATTCTGGAAAAATATTTATAAACTCTTAAATGATGTTTTAGACCTTTGATATAAATTTGGGTTAATTTGGTTAAGTTTTGCTAATCATATCATTAGTTTCACCTAAACATGCTTAAGGAAAAAAATGGGGTTTTGGCTATGTTTGATCCATTTTAACCTATCATATTGTTGTTTTGGTGTTTGTGGTTGATTATACATGTTGCTATGACTGTATGATATGCTTTGTGATTGATTAGAATAGTTGGAATGGTCGAAAACGCCGTCGAGTTGCGTAAACTGCTTGCTAGAAAAAGTGCAGGAAGACACCCGAATCGGATCGGATCGGTTAGGAGAACCCGAACCGAACCACTACAACGCCCTTTCCCACAATAGCTCTCGTACCCGATCCGCTCTCGCACTTCACACCCGACCCGATCAGAGGAGGGCAACATGAACTGGGGAAGCTCTGATCCACTTGCACCTCTCGTGGCATGCAGCACTCCGATCCGACCCTCATGGCCACATCCGAACCGAACCGACGCGTGGTGATTGGACTTGAAGAACCCGATCCGATCTGCCAAGGGTGATGTCTGCCGATCCGATCCAGTGAAGAAGGAGCATTCCGATCCGAACCGAACTGATGATTAGGGGGAGATCCGAACCGATCCGGTGGTGACCAATAACCCGAGATGCAAAGGTAGTCCAAATGGAAGTTAGAGCTCAGGATCCAGTTGGGAACCAATGAGTTCACTTCATGGTTGGCCTTTGCTGCGGGACGTGTGCTAAGGAGTTGTCGACGTTCATAACTTTGATTCACCATGAATGATAGGACTACGTTATCAGTGCAGTAGAGTCACTATGACTCGAGGGGCAAAGTGATCGTTGTAGGACTATGAGCCAGCGCAGATCGGGTGAACAACTCCATGGGGCGATGTGGACATAGTCAAGGATTAGTAAGGCTATGAGCCAGCGCAGATGGGGTGAACAACTCCATGGGGCAAAGTGGACATAGCGAAGGATTAGTGGCTATGCATCAGTGCAGTGAAGTCATTTATGACTTCATGTGGCAAGGTGATCATAGCAAGGTATTGAGGTGATCGAAGTGGTGGATATCGTATGCTTTACGCACTTGAGTGGGAGATGTGAGGATGGTTGCTATGCTTGATTGTTGCCATCACTATGACATGCACACCCCTACCTCCGTACTATTCACACCATGTGTTAGTGACACCTTAGAGTATGTACAGTATGTAGTGCTAACTCTTTGGTTGCAGGTCCAGGTTCAGGTATGGTTTAGTATACTTGTTATTGTTCTGTTTAGCTGCTTATCGCTCATACCAGACTTTTTGTCTGACCCAGAGTTTTATGTCTCTTCTTATTACTCTGGGTGCTCACACGAGCAAACTAGAGACATGTTAGCTGGTAATGCGCGAGTAGCTGATTCGGAGGCGAGCAGGAGGCTTCCACGTATGATATATAGATATTCTCCCTGTGTTGTTGTTGGTCGCTACTTTGGGCATTAGTAGTGTACCTTTCTTGTTTAGCTTTTTGAGACAGTTTTTAAAAGTTGTAATAATATTGGCTTTGGATCATAAGCTGTACTTTGGATTTTCCGCTGCTATGATAGTTTGTTTTCAGCTTATGCACTGTCTCACGTATTTTATGTCAAGTATGTTGTTATTATATTTTGTTCTATGCACTATGAGACATTCTACAGGTTCCTTGTTGATTCTTCGTCTTCTTTCTTCCTTTCCTTCTGACGATCCATTGCGTGCTAACTGGACATATGTACAACGCACTTATGGAGTAAATGTCGGTTGGTGCGGGGCGGGTTGTCACATTTGGTATCAGAGCTCTAGGTTGCGTAGTTAACCTAGGGAAAGACAATAGAGAGAGATAGTACGTATATGAGAGAGCGTATTTGTGATTACTTCGGTATTCAAAATCTATATATATATATACTATTAGTAGTATAAGAATGAAGTCGAACTGCACTAGCACCACTATGGGGTCGTTAATCGTTTCCTCTTTACAGATTGAACGATGAGCCGATACGCTAGAGGTGCTGGTAGAGGGACCAATAATGGGTATGCTCCTGACATGAGGACGATGTTCACTAACTTCATGAGGGAGATGCTCAGGGATGTTCCAGGGGCAGTTCCCAATCCCGGAAATGGCGATGATCCAGTCATGCATGCGCCCAGGGCCGATTTCGCCAAGTTGTGCGAGGATTACACTCACCTTGGTGGGAAGCCGTTCCACGGAACGGAGTGGGCCACAGATGTTCAGGATTGGTTGGATAGCTGTGATCGTATCTTCGACGACTTGGGTATCGAGGATGCGATGAAGAGAAGGCTAGCGTCTCGTCAGCTGCAAGGGCGAGCGATGAATTGGTGGAATGCCATTAGAACAGCTACTCCAGAAGATCAGGTTATTTGGGATCAGTTCAAGGCTGGCTTTAGCGAGAAGTTCATTCCAGCTGCCCAGAAGTCAGTGTTGTTTAAGAGATTCTTGGAACTCAAGCAGAATGGTAGGGCGGTCTCTGACTATATTGCTGAATTCGACACTTTGTCGAAGTATGGATTATCCCTTATCGATACTCCTGAGAAGAAGAATGGGAAGTTCATTACTGGTTTGGATGGATACTTGGGGGAAAGGCTTATCAACCACATCGATGAGACTTTTTAATCGATTGTGGGGAAAGCTTTGAGATCAGAGAGTCTTTACCCTAAGTCAAAGACTGAGGTTGCATCTGCAGAAGGGCCAAAACTGCAAGCGAGCGGTGTAGGCAAGAACAACTCTCAGAACAAGAGAAAGAAGAACCAATCTAAGGATGGCCAGAAAAAGAGCAAGAAAGATGTTGAGTGCTTCAGCTGTGGTAAGAAGGGCCATTATGCTAAAGAATGTCGGTCCAAGCCAGCGGATAGGAAGTGCTACAACTGTGGCCAAGTGGGACATCATAAGGATAAGTGTCCAAAACCTCTTAAAGAGAAGCAGATTGTGAAAGCATATGCTATTAATGATGTTCCTTCTTCATCGAATGCCCCAACTGCGGCGGAGAAAGGAAAGAATGTCGTCATACAAGGTATGCTTTCTATTCATGATGTACCTGTTCGAGTTTTGTTTGATACTGGGGCTTCCCATTCCTTCATATCTAGTGAGCTGGTAGACAGGTTGGGATTGGAACCCGAGATAGTCGATAGACCGTTGGTTGTAACGAACCCGATTTGTGGTTCGACTAACCTCAGTATGATTTGCAGAAATTTGGTCATATCGAGTCATGGATGTATGTTTGTTTGTGATTGCTTTGTTTTGGGCTTTACTGGGTATGGCATTATATTGCGAGTCGATTGGCTCCAAAGATACGGGGTGGTGGTAGACTGTGAAGGCTTTTTGGTGACAGTTAGAGTGGATGATGGGGCGGAGGGTAGTGTTTGGTAGTCTACCTAGTGATGGGGTAATGGCTAGTTTTATAAATTCCCTCGACATCCCGCATGATGAGTTGTCAGATGTGTCCGTGGTTGTCCAGTATCCGGACGTCTTCGAGGAAGTGACTGGACTTCCACCACAACGAGAGATTGAGTTCCGTATTGATTTAGTGAAAGAAGCCAGACCTATAGTAATGCCACTTCGTCGTATGGCACCAAGGGAGTAGCGAGAGCTCGGGGTACAAGTAGACGATCTTTTGAAGAAGGGGTTTATTAGAAGAAGTGTCTCTGAGTGGGGAGCACCAGTTGTGTTTGCCACTAAGGCAGATGGTTCCCTTCTAATGTGTGTGGACTATCGCGAGTTTAATAAGGTGACGAGGAAGAATAAGTATCCTCTACCGCGGATAGATGATTTGTTTGATCAACTGGAAGGAGCAAGAGTGTTCTCCCAGTTGGACCTTGCGACATGATTTCATCAGCTTCGAGTAGCGGCTGAAAGTGTTCCGAAAACGGCATTTAGGACGCCGTCTGGATTTTATGAGTGGTTGGTCATGCCATTTGGGTTGACCAATGCACCAGCATACTTCATGGATCTTATGAATCGAGTATTCAGAGATCAGTTGAATAAGTTTGTTCTTGTGTTCGTAGACGACATCCTTGTTTACTCAAGGACAGAGGAAGAACACAAGGGACATCTGAGGATAGTGATGGAGGTGTTGAGAAAACACCAATTGAAAGCGAAGTTTTCTAAGTGTCACTTCGGGAGGAGGAAAGTGAGATTCTTGGGCCATGTTGTTTCAGAGAATGGTATTGCTATGGACCCTACGAAGGTGGCTACGGTACAGGATTGGCCTACACCCTAGAATGCAACAGACGTGAGAAGCTTCTTGGGGTTAGCTGGATATTATCGCAAGTTTATCCAGGACTTCTCCAAGATAGCAGCATCGTTGACTCAGTTGACTAAGAAGAATTAGGCCTTCGTCTGGGACGGAGTGTGTGAGAATGCATTCAAGAGTCTAAAAGAAAAGTTGATGCGTGCGCCAGTATTAGTCAATCCTAAAGGGAATGAAGAGATGACGGTATACACGGATGCTTGTGGTACAGGACTAGGTGCTGTATTGATGCAAGGAGGTAGGGTTGTAGCTTATGCTAGTCGGTAATTAAAGCCGCATGAGAAAAAGTAACCTACCCATGATTTGGAACTAGCAACGATCGTGTTTGCGCTAAAGATGTGGAAACATTATCTCTTGGGAGAAAGATTTGAGTTGTTTACCGATCATAAATCGTTAAAGTATCTCTTCTCTCAGAAGGATCTAAATCTCCGTCAGCAGAGATGGCTAGAGTTCTTGTCCTCATATGATTTTGATATCGCATATACACCTGGGAACGGCAATGCAGTAGCCGATGCCTTGAGTAGGAGACATGCCAGTTTAGGGGCTATGTTTCTTGAATGGAAGCAACTGGAGTATATCGTAGGGTTTGATTTCAGACCAAAGTGCGAATCAGATCCAGAGATAGTAGCTAGTTTGACGATCAGACCCACCTTGATTGAGCGGATTGGTTCCAGTCAGAGGGACGGTCCTAATTTATTGGAAATCATCTCCAAGTTAGAGATGAACATCAATGGTGAGGAGATGAATTTGTATGGGCTTGATCGAGAAGGATGGCTTCGAAAGAATGGAAGACTAGTTGTACCCAACGTGAATGGTTTGAGAGATGAAGTGCTTAGTGAATGTCATCACTCAAAACTGACTATCCACCCCGGTGGTGATAAGATGTATCGAGACATGAAACAAACTTACTACTGGGAAGGGATGAAAAGAGACGTTGGGAAGTTTATATCCAAGTGCATGAATTTCCATCTAGTTAAAGCCGAGCAAAAGAAACCTAGTGGTTTGTTGCAACCATTAGAAATTCCCGAATGGAAATGGGAGCAAGTCTCGATGGATTTCATCGATGGTTTATCGAGGACTAGATCGGGATATGATAGCATTTGGGTAATTGTGGATCGATTGACTAATAGTGCAAGATTTATACCCGTCAAATCGACCAGAACGGCAGCTAAGTTAGCAGAATTGTATATGAAGTGGGTAGTGAGATTTCATGGAGTACCTAAAAGCATTGTGAGTGACCGAGACCCATTGTTTACTAGCGGGTTTTGGAAGATCTTACAAGAGGCTCTAGGGTCGGAAGTACATCTCAGTACCGCATATCATCCTCAAAATGACGGTCAGACAGAGAGGGTGAATCGTATATTGGAAGATCTCTTGAGAGCTTGTAAATTGGATTTTGGTGGATCATGGGACGACCATTTGCATCTAGTAGAGTTTGCATATAATAATAGCTACCAATCCAGTATCGGTATGGCTCCATATGAAGCTTTGTATGGAAGACCGTGCAACTCACCATCATGTTGGATAGAGACTGGCGAGAAGTTTATGCTTGGACCAGATGTGGTGAGGGAAACTTCAGATAAGATTAAGATCATTCAACAACGGATGAAGGCTACCCAGGATAGGCAGAAGAGTTATGCTGAAAAGAGGAGAAAAGACTTAAAATTCTCCATTGGTGACTTGGTGTTTGTCAAGGTTTCTCCGTTGAAGAGTGTGATACGATTTGGCAGGAGAGGCAAGTTGGCACCAAGATTTGTTGGCCCATTCCCAGTTCTCGAACAAGTTGGGAATTTGGCGTATAGAGTTGACTTACCTGTAAAGATGGCGGGAGTTCACAACGTATTTCATGTTTCCCAGTTAAGGAAGTTCGTGCACGACCCAGATATGACTATTTCACCTGATCAGTTAGAGGACTTCGAAGTGGAACCCGAAGCGGTTGGGAACCGCAAGCCGATTCGTATTGTGGAGCACGATACGAAGCAACTTCGAAGGAAGGCGGTGAAGCTAGTCAAGATTCAGTGGGGCGAGAACGAGAATGACTGTACTTGGGAGACAGAGGAGAGCATTAGGAAGACGTATCCAGAACTCTTTGCCTGGTAAGATATACTTTGCAATTTAGTTATTCCGCATGCTAGGATAGGCTTGTTTTGTTTGTTTTGCATGTTTGACTGTTGTTTTATGGTTGATAGGCATGCGGGACCCTTTGTGTGTTTTGATTAGGGAATTTAGGGGGCGAAATTTCTTAAGGGGGGAAGAATGTAACAACCCACATTCTATGCATCGAAGGATCGTAGAATATTTATTTCTTTCTCATATGAACATGTAACTTTGGGAAACAACCATTAGAGTCATTTCCCATGTTCATGATTTTTGTCGATTTTTAAATGACCATTTTGCCCCAAACTGATCTTGTTTCGGCCATAACTTTTGATTGGAAAGGAATTTTGACCCAAAACCATTTCCATTGGCTTCGGATGATGGTTTACCTTTCCGTAGAGTGGTCATATGTGAGAAATGGACTTACCGTTTGGGAGATATGGCTGAAATAAGGTTTGAAAGGTGAAAAACAGCTTAACCGAGCCAAATGAGGTGATTAGCAAATGGGCCCATAACCCATTTCAGGATTAGGGTTATGGGGAGGCTGAAATGAGTTAGGGTTTCATTTCATTTCAGTTTTCTAGCCTCCACTTACCTCTAAGAAACTCTAAAAATGGCCTCCAACCTTTAAATCACTTTCTACTTGAAGATTGGGCTTAGCAACGTCAAATCAAGAGAGATCAACACCAAATCAAGATTAGAGCTGCTATTTTGCATTGGAATCTTCACTAAATCAGAGATTTATTTCAGATCTAAGTTTTATTTGTGGCTAAGGTGAGTGATTAGCATTGTTTTGACACTAATTACAATTAATTAAGGGTAATTAGTGAAGATTAGCGAATTTATACACTAATAAATTCTGGAAAAATATTTATAAACTCTTAAATGATGTTTTAGACCTCTGATATGAATTTGGGTTAATTTGGTTAAGTTTTGCTGATCATATCATTAGTTTCACCTAAACATGAGGGAAAAAATGGGGTTTTGGCTATATTTGATCCATTTTAACCTACAATATTGTTGTTTTGGTGTTTGTGGTTGATTATACATGTTGCTATGACCGTATGAGATGCTTTGTGATTGATTAGAATAGTTGGAATGGTCAAAAACGCTATCGAGTGGCGTAAACTGCTTGCTGGAAAAATTGCAGGAAGACACCCGAACCGGATCAGATCGGTTAGGAGGACCCGAACCGAACCGCTACAACGCCCTTCCCCACAATAGCTCTCGTACCCGATCCGCTCTCGCACTTCACACCCGACCCGATCAGAGGAGGGCAACATGAACTGGTGAAGCTCTGTTCCACTTGCACCACTCGTGGCATGCAGCACTCCAATCCGACCCGCATGGCCACATCCGAACTGAACCGACGCGTGGTGATTGGACTTGAAGAACCCGACCCGATCCGCTAGGGGTGATGTCTGCCGATCCGATCCAGTGAAGAAGGAGCATTCCGATCCGAACCGAACTGATGATTAGGGGGAGATCCGAACCGATCCGGTGGTGACCCAATAACCCGAGATGCAAATGTAGTCCAAATGGAAGTTAGAGCTCAGGATCCAGTTGGGAACCAATGAGTTCACTTCATGGTTGGCCTTTGCTGTGGGACGTGTGCTAAGGAGTTGTCGACGTTCATAACTTCGATTCACCATGAATGATAGGACTACGTTATCAGTGCAGTAGAGTCACTATGACTCGAGGGGCAAAGTGATCGTAGTAGGACTATGAGCCAGCGCAGATGGGGTAAACAACTCCATGGAGCAAATTGGACATAGTCAAGGATTAGTAAGGCTATGAGCCAATGCAGATGGGGTGAACAACTCCATGGGGCAAAGTGGACATAGCGAAGGATTAGTGGCTATGTATCAGTGAAGTGAAGTCATTTATGACTTCATGGGGCAAGGTGATCATAACAAGGTACTGAGGTGATCGAAGTGGTGGATATCGTATGCTTTACGCACTTGAGTGAGAGATGTGAGGATGGTTGCTATGCTTGATTGTTGCCATCACTATGACATGCACACCCCCACCCCCGTACTATTCACACCATGTGTTAGTGACACCTTAGAGTATGTACAGTATGTAGTGCTAACTCTTTGGTTGCAGGTCCAGGTTCAGGTATGGTTTAGTATACTTGTTATTGTTCTGTTTAGCTGTTTATCGCTCATACCAGACTTTTTGTCTGACCCAGAGTTTTATGTCTCTTCTTAATACTCTGGGTGCTCACACGAGCAGACTAGAGACAGGTTAGCTGGTGATGCGCGAGTAGCTGATTCGGAGGCGAGTAGGAGGCTTCCACGTATGATATATAGATATTCTCCCTGTGTCGTTGCTGGTCACTACTTTGGGCATTAGTAGTGTACCTTTCTTGTTTAGCTTTTTGTGACAGTTTTTAAAAGTTGTAATAATGTTGGCTTTGGATCATAAGCTGTACTTTGGATTTTCCGCTGCTATGATAATTTGTTTTCAGCTTATGCACTGTCTCACCTGTTTTTTGCCAAGTATGTTGTTATTATATTTTGTTCTATGCGCTGTGAGACATTCTACAGTTTCCTTGCTGATTCTTCGTCTTTTTTCTTCCTTTCCTTCTGACGATCCATTCCGTGTTAACTGGACATGTGTACAGCGCACTCAATCTTGTTATGTTCCAGACTAATAAAATAAACCAAAAAGTCAAATAATAAATGTACAAAAAAACATACCTAATATTTCATTTTTGTTACTGCATAAGGTGAGGAAGAATTATTATTCATACATATCAAATCATAATATCTTCGCTTATAAATTAATTTCAGTCCTTTCAGGTGAAACTGGAACAATTGGGTAATATATTAGCAGTATTTGAAAAATCTCCCTACTAATTAGCAAAATGGACAATAATGAGATCTTAAGTCATAAATCAAATTGCATCCCACCATATATGATATCGTATAATAATGTGTAGGGCATAACTGACAAATTAGGTTTTGCCCAAAATTAAAGCGATAAATATAATGGTTAAATATTCGACTTAGTCATTTTAGAAAATATACAATTATCAAGTAGACACAAAAATACCTTTACTTCGTCGTATCCAAATCCAGTAGGGTGGTATATGTTTCAAATCCACTCCCACTGTGCCAAAAAATTCAATACTCATTGTAAGCAAATTGTCTCTCATCTTCTCCCTATATGTGAACCGTTGTTAAATCACATGCATACAGTTATTGTAGAATGATTTTAAAAGTAAATCATAATAGAGAATAAGAAAAACAAAATAAATATTTGACAAATATAATGGAAGCAACAATTAGTTATCTAAAGGAAACGTTAAAAGCAAAATGAGGAAGCAATGTGTAGCTTGGTTTTAACAGGAGATAAAATATAAGAAGTGGATCACTACACAACGAGATTTGTAAAAATGGTGGATGGAAGGATTAAAAATTAAATCAAACAAATGAACATAGGGAAGATTTTTAGACATTTGTTTGAATTATGCTATGCTTCTTTCTTCAAATAGTTTGTGTCAGATAAAATTAATAAGAAACAAATGATAAGATAATGTGTGAACGCGGAGTTCCATTCAGTCATAATAGATATTTTCGACAGTTGATCTTTTCAATCGTGCAATTGTTATGATCCAATAGGTATTAATTTGGGTTGCAAATAAAGAAAACACTGAAGATAAGTTTATGTGCTTTGGTTATTTCTCATAAAGCCAACCTTATTCTGGATTAAAGGAGGATTGGTTATGGTATATGTAAAAATATCAACATGGCATCAAGATAGGTAAAGGTGTAGAGTTTTGTGAACTCATACGGACATATACATAGACATATGTATGATTTGCCACATTTATATGAAATTCGAATAGAATAAATAAGGAGAAAATATCAGTGGACAATACGCGGACAATTTAATAGTTAGCTAAAATGAGTAGAAAATTATAACGGGAGAGATAAAATAACAAACCTTATCCCGACAACTTAAAAAGTGTAAATTTTTATCATGCATGTGCACGTAAAAGTTACAGCAACCATGAATTCGATTGATATCATCAGTATTACAATCGGCTGTAGATTCTCTGGATCATGTTGCCTATTTCAGAACTGTAATGTGTAGATATAAACTAATGAGTGGCAAGGGCCCAATTGCCCATGCTATCTAATTTATATTAAGGTTGCTAGATGGAAGCAAACTTTTATCAAGGTGGAGACGTTATGATAATTATAAGACCAAAATGCATAGTGTATTAGCCAGGCTTTGTAAAAATTAGTCTATGAAGTTGCAGTTGTATACAGGCAGTCGGGTTTAGCTATGAGACAGAGTTTATTGGGGGTTCAGGTGGGTTTTGCAGTGTTCGTTAGTCAGATAGAAAGGAAATTTTGACAATGGAGTTTAAGTAGCTGGATAGAAGTATTGCAGGAGGAGTCTGAATTGATATTGGTGAATATAGGAGATTCATCAGCATGTCTTGCGCTCATATTGATGTATAGATCGGTCATTTGAAAATTTGGAAATTACAGTCTCGTATATGTGATTTCACGAATTCCATTTGAGTTTAGGTTTGCAAATTGGTCTTTATTATTAATTAAAATTTGTAAACAAAATTAACTTTAAGGGCTGTGCCCTTGTCATAGTACTATGCAATTGTCTGATGTAAGATGTCTGAATTAGCAAATCTGATGTAAGATGTTTGAATTAGCAAATCTTATTGTTAACAGTTAGTAATAATGTTTGTGCTTGGTCTTTATATGATATAACAGGACAATATGTCTTCTAGTATTGACAAACAATGGATGACAGAATCCGATCGAAGAACTACACGATATGTCGAAGGAGTGCGGAAATTTATTGAATTCGTTGTACAAAATGGTGGTAATAAGGAATTTTATTCTTGTCCATGTACACAGTGCAAAAATATGAAAATGAAGATTAAATTAGATGAAATTCATTATCATCTTCTTAGATGGGGAATTGTCCAAACATATACCATTTGGTATTTTCATGGGGAAGAGTCAACGAAGAAGCAAAAACAACCCATTACACAAGCCGTAAGTATCAATGAGTCTGAACATCCGAGAATGGAAGATTTGGTCAACGATGCTGATAGATTTCATAATTTTCAACATACCATTCCATTATCTGATAATATTGGAGATCCATCTATTATTGATGTGGATTGGAAGACTAATCAAAGTAAGAAGTATAAATCACTTTCTAAGAGTGCAAAAGAGCCATTGTATCATTCATGTCCAAAAGAGATAACAAGTTTGTATGCTGTAGTGAAACTTAATAGCTTGAAAACTCAGTATGGATTTTCCAATAATGGTGTGACTGCACTTCTTGAACTTATAAAGGAGTTACTCCCTGAAGGTAATACACTACCGACAAAGTACCCCGACATGAAAAGGATGATTAAACAAGTTGGGATGGATTACATAACTTATGACGCATGCATTAATGATTGCATTTTATATTGGAAAGATAATGTGAACAGAGTTTCTTGTACAGTTTGCAATGAAACAAGATATAAGACATCATTCAACGAAGAGAGAAGAGCCACCAAAGCACCTCAGAAGACATTGAGACATTTTCCTTTAGTATCTAGATTGAGGAGATTGTAAAGCATACCATGGATAGCAGATGCTATGACTTGGCATGGTCGTGCCAAGTCTGATCCAGCGGTAATGCGTCATCCTTGTGATACTTCTCAATGGAGGGTTGCAGATCCTTTTGATAAAACATTTGCTGATGAACCATGAAATGTCACGCTTGGAATAGCAACAGATGGTTTCAATCCGCATGCATCTCTATCTAACCGTTATAGTTGTTGGCCACTAACTTTAGTACCATATAATCTTCCTCCTTCCATGTGCATGAAAAATGAGTTCTCAATGTTGACATTGTTAATTTCGTGACCAAAACAACCAGGGAAAGATATTGATGTGTATTTGCAACCATTGATAGATGAGTTGAAGCAGTTATGGGAAGGAGTCGTTGCATTTGACTCATTTAATAAATCAGAGTCCACAATGAGAGGTAGGATGTGGGCAATTCATGATCACCCTGCATTCGCGACTTTATCGGGATGCACAACTCACAGCTATTTTGCATGTACTATATGTGGGGAAGACACTTATTCTTATTATCTTCCAGCAAGTAAGAAAATGTGTTATATGGGACATCGAAGATTTCTTCCTCCCAAACACAAGTTTCGAGATGATAAGACAAACTTCAATAACAAACAAGAATATAGTCGTCCTTCATGGCCATTGAATGCCTATAAAATTGAAGAAAATGTAGCAAATATCAAGATGAAAGTTGGTAAAAACAAACAAGAGGTTGGCCGAAAACAAAATAAGAAAACCGACGAAGAAGAACTTTTCAATGTTCCTGCATGGTTTAGGAGGTCCATTCTCTTTGATTTGCCATATTGGAAAGCGAATTTGGTTCGACATAATGTTGATGTGATGCACACGGAGAAAAATGTCACTGAGCATCTCATCAGCACAATTATGAGTCATAAAGAGAAATCAAAAGATGGCATCAATGCACGCAAGGATTTGAAAATCATGGGCATAAAACAAAAACTATGGATGAAGGAAGATTTTGAAACAAATAAAATAACCATACCAGAGGCAACTTTCACATTGAGCAAAGAAGAAAAAATACGGTTTTACACCGTTTTGAAAAACCTAAAGGTGCCTAGCAAATTCTCTTCTAACTTCCAAAACAATGTGACCATCAATCCTCCCGAACTAACAAATATGAAGTCGCATGATTACCATGTCATAATGCAACAATTACTTCCGGTATTGCTTCAACATTCTTATCCATAACACAAGGATCTACGTAATGCTATACATCGTATAAGTCTATTATTCAACATTTTGTGCTCAAAGGTGATCAATAGGAAACATCTTTTAAAAGCAAAGGCTAGTTTGAAAGAAGCAGTGTGTGTGCTGGAAAAACATTTTCCACCAGCATTTTTTGATATCAGTATACAGCTTATGGTTCATTTAGCCGATGAAGCATTGACTTGTGGGCCTGTTAGGTATAGGTAGATGTATCCTTTTAAACGTAATCGCTAATTTCAGTTTTGTTAATTATTATTCGATTTAAATAGTTATGATTATTTATAATCGATCACCTTCATAGGTTGATGAAAATATATAAAGGATATGTACGCAACAAAAGATATATTGAAGGGTGTATTACAGAAGGATATATCGTACAAGAAGCTAGTCTTTACTGCATGGAGTATATGCCCAAAGGAGGTGAAGACACTCATAAACATACCCGTCAAGCATTTTTAGATGAGGATGATGAGTTTGCTGGTGAGATGCCTCTAGATAATGGTAAAGATATCACATTAACCCAAGTGCAGTTTGAACAAGTTCGTAGATGGGTTCTTAATAAGTACGATGGATTGGATGAATGGGAGATGTAAGTTCACAAATGTCTTATATTCCCATTGTTGTAAATCAATTCATATATATTTTTTGAAATGTGTCGCAGGAGATATAATGTTTATGTGAAAAGTAGTAAATCTCAACCAGGAAGTGTCGTGGAAGTATGCCAGAATTTTACTCTATGGTTACGTAATGAGGTGTTACTTCTCTTAAATATTTCATGCGTATATAAACGGATCGTACACTTTCATGACCATGTTTATTTACTAATTGTGTTTTTTCAGTTGGTGAAGGCCAACGATGTTGATTCAACTCTATGGCTGTTGGTGAATGGACCAAAGTTCAAGGGACGTAGTTATATGAAATATCAAGTGAATGGATTTATATTTACTCCGAAAATTTACGAAGAGCGAATAGTAACACAAGACAGTGGTGTATATATGAGAGCAATCACAAAATTTAGAGCAAGTGGGAAGGACAAAAATTATAAGGAAGCGGAAACAACGTACAATAGAGTTATCCAGCAGATTATTGAATTGGATTACATCGATTTCAAGCAAATGGTTTTTTATTGTGATTGGGTAAAGGTCGAAGATAAGGTCAACGGCTGCAAGATAGATCATGTTTCAAACTTGATAACCGTTAACTTAGGAAAATTAAAGAGCAAAGATAGAGTGAATGATGAGCCATTTATTCTTGCGTCGGAAGCAAGTCAAGTTTTTTGTTCGAAAGATCTAAAAAATGACGGATGGTCTATGGTTTTGCATACACCTAAGCGGTTGACTATAACTGTGTATGATATTGAGTTTCCTACTACATATCAATCAGCTTTTGAAGACAATAAAAAACTCGAAGACCTTACCAAATGCATATGTTAATATGAAATATATTTTAATTTGGTTCAATTGAACGTCAAATGTTATTAAATGCATATGTTGAATGTACGGTTGTTTTTGTCTTTTTGAAAATAATGTGATTCAATTCTGAAATGGTTTTTTCTACATTCATATTGCTTGGTGTGTCGTTTTGTTATGAGATATTATATGGAAGTTATAATTGTTTGGTGTATGAACTTGGTGTAACTTCTGCTATAGTGCTATGCTTAATATATAAATTGTTTAGATTATTTGATGTTTTCCACTACTTCATTTTAAATAGACTGATCTGCCTTAATGTATAAGCTGTTTAGATTATTTGATGTTTTCCGTTAATTTAGTTTAAATAGATCTGCCTTTAATATATAAGTTGTTTATATTATTTGATGTTTTCCATTAATTTAGTTTAAATAAACTGATCTGCCTTTATATTTAGTCTAGTGGTTTTCCAAATTGCTAGCTTTACTTAATATCATCACTTAGTATTTAGGTGACAACTGCACCAAACATCTATGGCATCCTGATTCCACTTACTTTGTGAAACTGGAATTCAATGTAGCATCATTCCTAAGTTTCATTGCTTGTTTAATTTCACATCTGAATCTTATTTAAAGAAATATATTAATTTTATTCAGTTTATGTGTAATAGGAACAGTTTTGCAGTTTGAACCAATCTTTACATATCTGGATGTGAAAGGATTTGCTGGCTGTTACCATCGTACTTTCGCTAAGCCAGGTTTGATCACTCAAATAACCCAAACATTTTTAGTTATTTGTCATACAGTTGTGTACTCTGGAATATTGAATTCATATTATGTACGATATTCATTTTGCTTTACCATCCTGCCAAATGTATCGGCATTCATTACCCTTTAGGGTCATTGTTTAAACATTTTATTGTGTATTTTTTAACCATAGAAGTAGTAACTACATTTTTTGTATCTTTTAATGAAGAAAACAATAGAACAAAGTCAAATACAACTATAATTCTTTACTCTGAAAAAAAAAACACATCCAAAATGAAAAAGAACAGGAGCAATGAGCCTAGCTTGATTTTTAGGCGACGCAGTTCCATTCAAAAGCTTCAGGCTGCTTGCTCCCATTCTCATTTTTACTAGAGTCTGGATGGAAATTAATCGGAAATTTAGTAACACGGGGATTATCAACAAGAATATTTCTTTGAACATGGTCGATTATTACTTTTTGGGGTCTCTTAGCTGTTCATCGTCGTAGTCGTTGTTGACATAGTAGCCCACCCTTATGAATTCGATTATGTCTTTCTCGGATTTTCATTAGAAAAATTACTTTGAATTTCATTAGAAATGTTAGTTGGAATACAAAACGATAATTTCCAACATTACTGCTACTGTAATTTCTTTTAATGGCTTTGGTAGCAAGAGTCATGCAATTTCAATGGTATTAGTAACTATTTTTTGAGATGTTTTTGGTACAACATAAATTTTTATCATATATATGGAAGGCACACCATTTTCATAAAAAGTCGTCTGCTTATATATTAGAAATAATGTTGAAAACATAATGAAATACAATCTTTAGTTTATGAAAACCTGGATTTATATAAGCTAAATGAACTGGTCTGTTGAATGATTTTTAAGTTATTGATATTGAAAAAAAGAGCTACATCTTTGTTTAAGTCTACCTCTTTGTTTAGGTCTTATGTGAATTCCATTATCATAATTTTTTCCTTGTTTTAAGTCTGTATATGAGTGTGAGTTCACAATAGAGTTGGCCTTGTCCTCAGGCCACTAAGGTGGTAATGTGTTGGACTATAATGCGTGTTAAATAGCTGAAGAAACTCTGTAGCTTATCAGCTATATTCCGCCTTCCAGTCAGCTATAATTGGTTCGATCTTTGAGACGACACACTTCTTTTTTGCTGAGTTTCCTTGATTCAATTGTTTTCATTGGTTTATTTAAATCATTTTCTTTATATCTTAAAAGGGTGGATAGTTTGGAAACTTTTTTTTTAAATAAAATAGTATTATACAGGCATGTACAAATCTTACATTTTGAAGGAGCTTCCTTGGAATATTTTGATAAATAAAATAAGGAATTTAAACTGAGAATTTTGGATTTATATTTTAACTACACTCGGCATTTGTGTGAATTCTAGCAAATTACATTTTTTGCTTATCTATCGAGAAATAAGTTTACATATTAGTGTCATTGTTAATTTATTTAGCTTCCTTTCAAAAACTAATGCTGATTGAATCAATTTTCACTTGCAGGTATAGGTATCTATCTAGTAGGCTGTAGATAAATCGTATCTCATAGGTGGTCTTGTTTGTTGAGATTGTAATCAAGAAGAGAGTAACAATGTCAGAACAAGCACACGCATCAACCCATTCAATTACGCAGTCATCCACTACACAACCTGAGAAAGTTGACATAAACACAAATTGTGCTCCCATTTCAAAAAATGCTTCAAAAATAAGCAGTCGAATTGGCAAATTAGTAAGAAATCATGTGCCGATCTCATATGAAAGCTATGATAAGGTACCATCAAAATATAAGGATGACATGTGGAATGAATTGCTGGTAAGCTACAAATTGTTTATATCGATTTTACTTTTCTCTCTTTATATATATTTTGTCATTTTGATTATTTTTAATTAATCAACTTATAAACTTTCGCAGAAATATTTCGAACTAGAGTCCGATGCCAAAGATTATTTTCTTAAAAAAATGGCTTAGACGTTTAGGAGGCACAAGAGCGAGTTGAGGACGAAATATTTTGACAAATTTAATAATGATGAAGATCGATTGAAAATTTTTCCACCTTGCATTAGGCAAGAAGATTGGGAGGGGTTTTCGAAAAACGAAGCAAAACCTGGTGTGCAAGCAAAAGAAAAGATGTAGGAAAGAAAAACAGATCGTTGTACAACTGCAGTCATCATACTGGACGTACAAGCCACGCTATAGAGTAGTGAACTGATATTTGATTTCAACTTTCCTATTAATGTTGCATTTACCAATAAAAAAAATCCATATATAGTCGTTTAATGTTTTGATTTACTAACGGTGAACAAATAATCTGTTCTCAAATTTAATCATTACCCTTTTTACTACTTGTTTAAAATATAAATTAGTTGTTACTAGTTTAATAATGATATAATTATACTGCTGACTATAGTTAAATTAAAGTTACCTGTTAATGTTCTAAACCGTTGAAAGCTTGCGTCTGTCATACATTGGTCAACCACCAACCATCATTGGCAGTCTTGAATATATTTTCGCAACCGAACAATGGAAAATAAGGTTCGACGGTAAATGGTTGACCAATGCATTGTAGCCTATGGAACAATGTTCCATGCTTTAGCAATGCCCTAAAATTTAACATTTTTCCATCAAATATCTGATCCCTTGCATAGCTTCGCCCAATGCAAACAAGATTCCTGGTTTCGTCACTGCGCGCACACACACGTCTTTAATAATAATTGTATTATGCTTAATCATAACCCTTTTATGAGTTGTATAGGAGAAATCACACTTTTATCCGCAATTTTTATTGTAGGCCAGTGCAAATGAAGCCAAGGAAATCACACATCATCAAGTATGGGAGAAAACTTATACGAAAAAGGATGGTACCATATCAGATGCGACTTCGGTGTACTTCGTAAGTTAAATAAATAAGAACTCATACATTCTATAAATTTTCCATATTACATATATGTCAAGTATTATTATAATTTAGGATAAAATTGCAAAAACAAAGGAATCAATCAATGATAGCGATGAAGAGGTTTTACCGTTGGATGATGATATATTATCTCAAGTTTTTGGCAAGGATAAAAAAGGTTGGACTCGAAGTATTGGAGCCAACATATCACGGACCCAAGTTAAGGCTTCTACTATTGCACGATTTAAAGACCCGCAACTTCCCCGTAAAGGAAAGCGTCGGATAGTTCGAGAACAAGCCACAGCAGAACGCATACAGAAGAACATTTCATTGTATATTACAACAATGCATCAGATTACAAGAATATACAGAGTATAAATGAATATTACACAGAAATATCAGAGATTTAAATTACATTTAAATACATAGCAGCGGAAAATAATACAATACACAACTAGAATGAGATATACGGATACAAAGCTTTCCGGATATCGTTCCAGCTGTAAACCAGGATCCTGTGAATATAAATCTGCAAAACCAAAACTACTAGCTGCCCGTGTCGAAAATAGGGGCACCCAGAGTTTAGGTTAAAACAATAAACTCCAGGTCAGTCATGTGACTGGTGTGAGAACTAAAACAGTTATTAATCTTTATTTCAAATCATTAGGTAAATCAAGGGACCACGCCGTATAACACGGAACGGGTTTCCTCCCAAGAATACCAGTGCATAAAACCAACAGCGCAATGCTAAATAAAGAAAAATGAAGCTGTTATAAGACCCAGGTCCCATCACACAATGCAACGCAGTCGAGGATAGGGTTTTCCCTTATAACAGCCAAAGAATGCTTGATACGTTTAAAACAAATCATTTGATACTATTATAAGTGCATAGTATATAAAACACTTCAAATCATAAGTATCAATCATAGGCGGCATGAGCGCCCCATCCCACTATGTCGCCATATATAGGATATTCAATCAAAACCGCAAAGTCTCGTATTTGGAAATTGGGTTTCCATCTATGAACCGAGGCAAAAGATAGTCCTCAACCGATTCGAGACAATCTAGCCCATGTCTCAGGCAAGCGCGCAGGCAAGCCTTGGATCGTCAGGGCCGGTCCACACGGAGTGGATTATTATGCCTGAACAATACGTCTCCCCACCCTATGGGGTGTAAGTCTGGTCCGTCAGCCGACCAGAATGCATTCGGCCGAAACCGATATAACCGAGGCGCCTCGCAACAGCAACAACCACATAAGTCAAACTCGTCAGGGCGTGTAAAACCACTGACGCCACTTCTAGCTAGAAAGAAACGCAAGTCCTCCCTGAGGTCCGTCTCCCGTTTTTGGTTCATACCTGGTGTGAAACACGCGAGGTAAACGTTACACAAAGCTACGCCACAAAGGCCGTGCTTTGATCATCACCACAAGACTTTGCTTTTCAACAGAAGCCTTGATCATTTGCATCTTAGCATGCCACACAGGCAAACCATCCTATGCAACCGATATCAGTCACACAGAATGAAATCCGATGTCAGACACACAGTCCATTTACAAGTCCGTTCTGGGTCTGAACGAAACCGGAGGCACCTAGTACCCCGCATATCCATCGATCTCCAAGTACGTCTGGACGATCACTAACTGTTTCCATCTTCTTGGGTGTACAGCCCAATCAAGATCATCAGTTATCACCCAAACGACGTGAAGACTTCCGGTCTTCGACCATCGTCTTCATCTTCGACTTATCGTCGTATCAGTTATTCAGAATGGGATAAACCCGGTCTTTCCGAATAACTCGCGTATATTTTAAGTAAGTGTTACACAAACACAACATACGCCTCATTCCAATTCATTAGTCACTAACCGTAAATTAATCAAGAGAATAACTCCCCAAATATTAACCCCGAAGGCCGAAACCAACATCAGATCAATATCCAGAAAACCATTCTGCTTGGCTAACCGCCAGTTAGTTTCTAAATTTCACATTCAAATCTAATTAAAGATTTAACTATCGCCTGGAGCAAAACTGGTGATACTCCATTCTCGATCTTTTCAATCTAATTAAAGATTCATTAAAACTCCACTTAGTTTTAATCATTATCTGGGTTAAAGAATCAGTGTCATTTAAAACACGATCCACGATAAACCCAAAATCTCATTCCATTAATTATCGGGTTAAAGAACAAGTGTTATTTAAAAACACTGTTCACGATAAACCCAAAAATCAATACCAATTCAATTCCAATTAAATATCATTTAATTGGTACACTTCATTAAATCTAAATAAAAAGATTTAATCTTTTCTCAACTGGGTTCAAGAACAGTGTTAGTGAAGACACCATTCACGACAAACCCAAATCACATTCGATTAATTATCGGGTTAAAGAACAAGTGTTATTTAAAACACTGTTCACGATAAACCCAAAAATCAATTCCAATTCAATTCCAATTAAATATCATTTAATTGGTACACTTCATTAAATCTAAATAAAAAGATTTAATCTTTTCTCAACTGGGTTCAAGAACAGTGTTAGTGAAGACACCATTCACGACAAACCCAAATCACATTCGATTAATTATCGGGTTAAAGAACAAGTGTTATTTAAAACACTGTTCACGATAAACCCAAAAATCAATACCAATTCAATTCCAATTAAATATCATTTAATTGGTACACTTCATTAAATCTAAATAAAAAGATTTAATCTTTTCTCAACTGGGTTCAAGAACAGTGTTAGTGAAGACACCATTCACGACAAACCCAAATCACATTCGATATTCAATACAAGGCTCTGAATAGAAAATATATCGGCTTATATTCAATATCGAATTCTACGACTAACAAATGTCGTATTGGAAATAACGATATAAATATAGATATCTTTCAAATTTCCATAACAACACCTGTATAATCACGAATTCCAATCATCGAAATATTCCGAAGACAATTTCGATTCAAATCCACTCCAATGCAATCATTGGAAATTTTGGTTATTTTCAAAACCATTTCAAATTCAATTTATTTATTTAAAAATAAATAGAATTATAATTCTAGTTCAAAACTAGTTCATTTCGATAAAAATCTATTTTTATCTTTTCAAATATGGAGTTTTTCATCCCAAACTTTCACAAATCATTTCTTATGATTTTACACAAATTATTACTATTTTTAATAATTTTATCAAGGCCCGTACAGTCGATTTCCATCAATGGCCATCGAACTGCACTTACAGCGACCTTTTTCGAATTTGATTTGGACGTGTCTCCAAATCCAACCGTTAGATTTCAAATTTCTCACATTCGTTAGAAAGCTCTTTTCGATACGAACCCAACGGTTCCGGTTTTAGGAGAATCCGACGGTCGGATCTCCCGTAATGCCCGTTTGAAATAAATGGTCGAAATTCGCGAACTGCCGCGGCGCGGCGCGTTCTATTCAGGCCATTATATTATATATAATATATATAATATATATATCGTCGATTTCTATTTAAAACGAATTATATAAATAGTTTTGAATTCGTTTCAAAAACATTTTCAACTTCCATTTCAATTCAAATCAAAATTGAATTCTTCTTTATAAATTCGTTTTAAAATCCATTTCTATTCAATTCAAATTTCAATTCAATTTGAATTTATTTCACTTCGCTTTCAATTCAATTCGAATTCGTTTTCAATTCAATTCATTTCGAAATCGTTTTCAATTCAATTCATTTCGAAATCGTTTTCAATTCAATTCATTTCGAAATCGTTTTCAATTCAATTCATTTCGAAATCGTTTTCAATTCAATTCATTTCGAAATCGTTTTCAATTCAATTCATTTCGAAATCGTTTTCAATTCAATTCATTTCGGAATCGTTTTCAATTCATTTTGAATTCGTTTTCAATTCAATTCATTTCGAAATCGTTTTCAATTCATTTTGAATTCGTTTTCAATTCAATTCATTTCGAAATCGTTTTCAATTCATTTTGAATTCGTTTTCAATTCATTTTGAATTCGTTTTCTAAAATCGATATAAATATCGTTCACGTCAAAATGGCGTCAATCTAATCAACACGGCTTCATATATTCCTTTATTTTCAAATATTCTATTTCGAATATTTCTTTTTCAAATATTTCTTTTTCAAAACTGGAATGAGGCCCAATCAATTACCATATAAAATTAATTATATGGATTTTCATACAACACATGTATATAATAGCATTGAAAATAATCAACCATCAACCAAAGTGCACTACACTGTATAAGCATCAAATATAGATATTCAACGCTTATAACAGCCTGTCAATCAATCGATCGACATGTTTAATCAATCAGGATGAGTGAACTTCAAATTTCATCCTAACACCCGTGTGGGGTTTCAAACAATCAAACACTGATTTTTATTTGTGCAGTTAGGCGATGTGTAAAATTTATCGTCCCAATCAATGTCATTCAAATAGGTGTACATAAACAAACCGTCTGGTTTGTAAATGAATATTTATTTTATTCACTTCACGTTAAAAATTATATTTTTAACGATAAAACATTTTATTTCAACCTATGAATTTCTATTCAATTCATTCTTTAAATAAAATGCTATTTTTATTTTTCTAACTTATTTTAGAAAATTTCGGCGGCATAACGGCACGATACTAGAAACGGGACAAGGCCTAGCCTTATCCCCGGTCTAGTGAAGGCCCACGCCATTCACTCATCAATCAAATCAATTTCATTTTGCAAACCACAAAATTTGGAGTAAGGGTCTAACCTAGCCTTACTCCTTCGCCTTATAACGGCGCACGTCTACTCCTAACCAATTTATCGATTCGATTTTCCACACCACAAACCACATTCAAACCAATATCACAATCAATAACCAAACAGCCAAACAAACAAGTCCATGGTCTGTGGACGGGTGTCGGGTGCTACTAAGCACCGTCTGCATCCTAGTATATATATATAACTAGAAAATAAATTGAAAGGTGAGAAATTCTCACATATAGCTATCCTAGCTCCACGGCTCTTCATTTGCAGAAGTCTTCGTCGTTTCGCCTCTTTGTCACCTTCGTTGCTGCTTTCACTACATACGTAAAAATCGAATTTTTACTATGTTATTCAATATATAAAAATTGAATTTTGACGTCGCTATTCAATATATAAAAATCGAATTTTGACTTCGCTTTCAATATATAAAAATCGAATTTTGACTTCGCTTTCAATATATAAAAATATGATTTTGACTTCGCTTTCAATATATAAAAATATGATTTTGACTTCGCTTTCAATATATAAAAATATGATTTTTACTTTTGCTTTCAACATATAAAAATATGATTTTTCAACATATAAAAATATGATTTTTATTTCGACTTTCAACATATAAAAATATGATTTTTATTTGTGCAAGTTCAAATCTTTTTCTACTAAAAGATTAAACCTTTTTCCTATTTTAAAGTTCAAAATAAAATCAGTTTTTTTCTTTTTTTTCCCTAATAAGAAAACCCAGTTTTAATTTCATATAAAAATCAGTTTTTATTATGCTTTTAAAATCAGTTTATTATTTGCTTATAAAATCAGTTTTCTATTTTTTTATTTCAAAAACAGTTTTATTCTTTTAGAAAATGCAGTTTTATTCTTTTAGAAAATGCAGTTTTATTCTTTTAGAAAATTCAGTTCAGTTTTAAAATACTTTTAAAAATTCAGTTTTAAAGTTCTTTTATAAAAACAGTTTAAAAATCATTTTCAAAATCAGTTCTTAAATGTTTTAAAATCAAAATTTAAAACAAAAATAAACTAAAAAAATAAAATGAAAGAAAACGTACCGAGGGGGGGGGGGGTTTCTCGCAGATCGGCGGCGGCAAGGCTTCTCGAGGGCGGCGGCTTCAGCGTCGAACTGGGAGGCGATGCTTCGAGCGATGGAGGCGGCTTGGGTCTTCGATCGGTGGTGCGGTCTTGAGGGGGGCGGCGGCGCTCCAGGGGGGGCTTCGTCGGAGTTCGTGCGCGGGGGGGGGCTGGCGATTTAGGTTTTGTTGTTTTTTTTTTTTTTCTTTTCTCTTGTCTGAATAGAAATAAAAAAAAAGGGGGGGCCAAGCGGGAGATAAGGAGGGAAGGGAAGAGTTTCTTTTCTTTTTTTTTTTTTTTTATTTATTATTTAATTATTATATTTAGCAAAGAGTTGACCTTTTACGTACGACCCCTAAACGAGGCCCACCGCCTGTCGTCCATAGCGTTTAACCCCCATTCCGAACACAATGGGATATGTATCGCAAGCTGGTTTGATCGTTACAATCGGTTTCCTTTTGAATTTTCATTTAAATCACTATATTGAATTTTAAACGTACATTTCAAATTACCGGGGTCACATGCGAACTAGAAAAATTCCGGAAAAATATTTTCTAGCTTCGTATTGACGATACGGTCCTAACAAAACTAGTTTCGTCGAATTCTGAGACCGTTAGAAAAATGGCCAATTTCCAGTCGATTAAAATCAACTGAAACTGGTCAAACGCGTTTTCCTTTGCCACGCTCACATATTGATTCGAAAAATTACGAAATTTGAAACCTAGCAATAACTTGACACTGCGGACCCAACAAAACTGGTTTCGTCGAAATCCGAGGTCGTTTGCAAAATGTCCATTTTTAAGGGCCTGAATTCCATAGCGACTATTCAGAATTTTCAACTGGACATATCTTTTGCTTCCCGATATGAAATCTTGATTTTTCGGATTCGTTGGAAAGATATTCACTATTAGATTCCATTATTTTTTGTTTCACTAAAATCCGGATTGTTTTGCACCCGGTACATTCAATTGAAGTTTGAAATCGAATTATCGAACTACCGCGCCATTTTCAATTCTATTTATAATTATATATAATTATTTATATTCTAACGACGACGTATATAATATATGCGATCGATTTATATTCAAAATAAATTTCTCGTCGTTTTTATTTAAAATAATTCATTTTAAATAATCTAAATTCGCTAAAATTGCCAAAATAAAAATTTTAAACTGGCCCAGATTTTCCGGGTTGTTACAATCTCCCCCACTTAAAACTTTTCGTCCCCGAAAAGGAACAAAGTCGAAAGTGGTTTGATAATTCAACTCTACGCTCGATCTGGCTTCCATTCTCCAACTTTTCAGTTTCTGAGAATTTTCAAAATTTCAAAAATTTGGCTAACACCCTAAATTTTTGAAAAATTTCGCCATAACCTCCCCTGCACCGGGAGCATCGGGGAATTTCAAATAGCTTCCCCGGTCCTTCAGATCTCAAAAAGAAAAAGAAAAAGCCAAACGGCTAGCCAATAGGCTCACAAAATCATCATCACCCAAACAAAACAGGAAATTATGTAGTAAACATGTACCTATTTGTCGGGCAAACAAATTTTATTCTCTGGCTCTAGCCTCCTTGCTATGACCTGTTCAATGATATACATGTATATGCAAGTAGATGCGACCAAATTCCAATACAATTCAATATTTGGTTGAATTAGGCAAAATGGTTAAAATTTAGCAACCAAATAAACAAACAACCCAAACATCAATCAATTAGTGAATTAGATTATCAAATTCATAATTTTGATACATATACAAAAATCAGATTTTTGATGCCAAATCACAACAATAAGCCCTATCTAATTTTGGTTCTCACACCAGTCCAATGGAAATATATAGAAAATCACACATTCGAAACACGAATATAAATACGGATGATGTCATGACAATCATCAGTACCATCTCCGGGCGACTAGAATGTGATTCCATATCTATCCAGTATATTAAAACTTTGAATATACGTTTGCAAGGCGTATATGCAAATTCTTTATATACTGAATTGCCCAAAATCAATATAAACAAATAATCAAATACGAATAGTTGATTTAAATTTTCAAAACAAAATGTTTTCATTTGAAAAATATACTCTTCACACCCGTTCTAGGATACTACTGATCCTATCTCTAACGAGTCATTCCATTGGATATTGCTAATCCAATATCTGATGAATTCTTTCGTATGGTTCTAATGTGCCTTGTTCTCTGAGCTTTGTAAACCAAAGCTCTGATACCAAATTTAAAGACCCGCAACTTCCCCGTAAAGGAAAGCGTCGGATAGTTCGAGAACAAGCCACAGCAGAACGCATACAGAAGAACATTTCATTGTATATTACAACAATGCATCAGATTACAAGAATATACAGAGTATAAATGAATATTACACAGAAATATCAGAGATTTAAATTACATTTAAATACATAGCAGCGGAAAATAATACAATACACAACTAGAATGAGATATACGGATACAAAGCTTTCCGGATATCGTTCCAGCTGTAAACCAGGATCCTGTGAATATAAATCTGCAAAACCAAAACTACTAGCTGCCCGTGTCGAAAATAGGGGCACCCAGAGTTTAGGTTAAAACAATAAACTCCAGGTCAGTCATGTGACTGGTGTGAGAACTAAAACAGTTATTAATCTTTATTTCAAATCATTAGGTAAATCAAGGGACCACGCCGTATAACACGGAACGGGTTTCCTCCCAAGAATACCAGTGCATAAAACCAACAGCGCAATGCTAAATAAAGAAAAATGAAGCTGTTATAAGACCCAGGTCCCATCACACAATGCAACGCAGTCGAGGATAGGGTTTTCCCTTATAACAGCCAAAGAATGCTTGATACGTTTAAAACAAATCATTTGATACTATTATAAGTGCATAGTATATAAAACACTTCAAATCATAAGTATCAATCATAGGCGGCATGAGCGCCCCATCCCACTATGTCGCCATATATAGGATATTCAATCAAAACCGCAAAGTCTCGTATTTGGAAATTGGGTTTCCATCTATGAACCGAGGCAAAAGATAGTCCTCAACCGATTCGAGACAATCTAGCCCATGTCTCAGGCAAGCGCGCAGGCAAGCCTTGGATCGTCAGGGCCGGTCCACACGGAGTGGATTATTATGCCTGAACAATACGTCTCCCCACCCTATGGGGTGTAAGTCTGGTCCGTCAGCCGACCAGAATGCATTCGGCCGAAACCGATATAACCGAGGCGCCTCGCAACAGCAACAACCACATAAGTCAAACTCGTCAGGGCGTGTAAAACCACTGACGCCACTTCTAGCTAGAAAGAAACGCAAGTCCTCCCTGAGGTCCGTCTCCCGTTTTTGGTTCATACCTGGTGTGAAACACGCGAGGTAAACGTTACACAAAGCTACGCCACAAAGGCCGTGCTTTGATCATCACCACAAGACTTTGCTTTTCAACAGAAGCCTTGATCATTTGCATCTTAGCATGCCACACAGGCAAACCATCCTATGCAACCGATATCAGTCACACAGAATGAAATCCGATGTCAGACACACAGTCCATTTACAAGTCCGTTCTGGGTCTGAACGAAACCGGAGGCACCTAGTACCCCGCATATCCATCGATCTCCAAGTACGTCTGGACGATCACTAACTGTTTCCATCTTCTTGGGTGTACAGCCCAATCAAGATCATCAGTTATCACCCAAACGACGTGAAGACTTCCGGTCTTCGACCATCGTCTTCATCTTCGACTTATCGTCGTATCAGTTATTCAGAATGGGATAAACCCGGTCTTTCCGAATAACTCGCGTATATTTTAAGTAAGTGTTACACAAACACAACATACGCCTCATTCCAATTCATTAGTCACTAACCGTAAATTAATCAAGAGAATAACTCCCCAAATATTAACCCCGAAGGCCGAAACCAACATCAGATCAATATCCAGAAAACCATTCTGCTTGGCTAACCGCCAGTTAGTTTCTAAATTTCACATTCAAATCTAATTAAAGATTTAACTATCGCCTGGAGCAAAACTGGTGATACTCCATTCTCGATCTTTTCAATCTAATTAAAGATTCATTAAAACTCCACTTAGTTTTAATCATTATCTGGGTTAAAGAATCAGTGTCATTTAAAACACGATCCACGATAAACCCAAAATCTCATTCCATTAATTATCGGGTTAAAGAACAAGTGTTATTTAAAAACACTGTTCACGATAAACCCAAAAATCAATACCAATTCAATTCCAATTAAATATCATTTAATTGGTACACTTCATTAAATCTAAATAAAAAGATTTAATCTTTTCTCAACTGGGTTCAAGAACAGTGTTAGTGAAGACACCATTCACGACAAACCCAAATCACATTCGATTAATTATCGGGTTAAAGAACAAGTGTTATTTAAAACACTGTTCACGATAAACCCAAAAATCAATTCCAATTCAATTCCAATTAAATATCATTTAATTGGTACACTTCATTAAATCTAAATAAAAAGATTTAATCTTTTCTCAACTGGGTTCAAGAACAGTGTTAGTGAAGACACCATTCACGACAAACCCAAATCACATTCGATTAATTATCGGGTTAAAGAACAAGTGTTATTTAAAACACTGTTCACGATAAACCCAAAAATCAATACCAATTCAATTCCAATTAAATATCATTTAATTGGTACACTTCATTAAATCTAAATAAAAAGATTTAATCTTTTCTCAACTGGGTTCAAGAACAGTGTTAGTGAAGACACCATTCACGACAAACCCAAATCACATTCGATATTCAATACAAGGCTCTGAATAGAAAATATATCGGCTTATATTCAATATCGAATTCTACGACTAACAAATGTCGTATTGGAAATAACGATATAAATATAGATATCTTTCAAATTTCCATAACAACACCTGTATAATCACGAATTCCAATCATCGAAATATTCCGAAGACAATTTCGATTCAAATCCACTCCAATGCAATCATTGGAAATTTTGGTTATTTTCAAAACCATTTCAAATTCAATTTATTTATTTAAAAATAAATAGAATTATAATTCTAGTTCAAAACTAGTTCATTTCGATAAAAATCTATTTTTATCTTTTCAAATATGGAGTTTTTCATCCCAAACTTTCACAAATCATTTCTTATGATTTTACACAAATTATTACTATTTTTAATAATTTTATCAAGGCCCGTACAGTCGATTTCCATCAATGGCCATCGAACTGCACTTACAGCGACCTTTTTCGAATTTGATTTGGACGTGTCTCCAAATCCAACCGTTAGATTTCAAATTTCTCACATTCGTTAGAAAGCTCTTTTCGATACGAACCCAACGGTTCCGGTTTTAGGAGAATCCGACGGTCGGATCTCCCGTAATGCCCGTTTGAAATAAATGGTCGAAATTCGCGAACTGCCGCGGCGCGGCGCGTTCTATTCAGGCCATTATATTATATATAATATATATAATATATATATCGTCGATTTCTATTTAAAACGAATTATATAAATAGTTTTGAATTCGTTTCAAAAACATTTTCAACTTCCATTTCAATTCAAATCAAAATTGAATTCTTCTTTATAAATTCGTTTTAAAATCCATTTCTATTCAATTCAAATTTCAATTCAATTTGAATTTATTTCACTTCGCTTTCAATTCAATTCGAATTCGTTTTCAATTCAATTCATTTCGAAATCGTTTTCAATTCAATTCATTTCGAAATCGTTTTCAATTCAATTCATTTCGAAATCGTTTTCAATTCAATTCATTTCGAAATCGTTTTCAATTCAATTCATTTCGAAATCGTTTTCAATTCAATTCATTTCGAAATCGTTTTCAATTCAATTCATTTCGGAATCGTTTTCAATTCATTTTGAATTCGTTTTCAATTCAATTCATTTCGAAATCGTTTTCAATTCATTTTGAATTCGTTTTCAATTCAATTCATTTCGAAATCGTTTTCAATTCATTTTGAATTCGTTTTCAATTCATTTTGAATTCGTTTTCTAAAATCGATATAAATATCGTTCACGTCAAAATGGCGTCAATCTAATCAACACGGCTTCATATATTCCTTTATTTTCAAATATTCTATTTCGAATATTTCTTTTTCAAATATTTCTTTTTCAAAACTGGAATGAGGCCCAATCAATTACCATATAAAATTAATTATATGGATTTTCATACAACACATGTATATAATAGCATTGAAAATAATCAACCATCAACCAAAGTGCACTACACTGTATAAGCATCAAATATAGATATTCAACGCTTATAACAGCCTGTCAATCAATCGATCGACATGTTTAATCAATCAGGATGAGTGAACTTCAAATTTCATCCTAACACCCGTGTGGGGTTTCAAACAATCAAACACTGATTTTTATTTGTGCAGTTAGGCGATGTGTAAAATTTATCGTCCCAATCAATGTCATTCAAATAGGTGTACATAAACAAACCGTCTGGTTTGTAAATGAATATTTATTTTATTCACTTCACGTTAAAAATTATATTTTTAACGATAAAACATTTTATTTCAACCTATGAATTTCTATTCAATTCATTCTTTAAATAAAATGCTATTTTTATTTTTCTAACTTATTTTAGAAAATTTCGGCGGCATAACGGCACGATACTAGAAACGGGACAAGGCCTAGCCTTATCCCCGGTCTAGTGAAGGCCCACGCCATTCACTCATCAATCAAATCAATTTCATTTTGCAAACCACAAAATTTGGAGTAAGGGTCTAACCTAGCCTTACTCCTTCGCCTTATAACGGCGCACGTCTACTCCTAACCAATTTATCGATTCGATTTTCCACACCACAAACCACATTCAAACCAATATCACAATCAATAACCAAACAGCCAAACAAACAAGTCCATGGTCTGTGGACGGGTGTCGGGTGCTACTAAGCACCGTCTGCATCCTAGTATATATATATAACTAGAAAATAAATTGAAAGGTGAGAAATTCTCACATATAGCTATCCTAGCTCCACGGCTCTTCATTTGCAGAAGTCTTCGTCGTTTCGCCTCTTTGTCACCTTCGTTGCTGCTTTCACTACATACGTAAAAATCGAATTTTTACTATGTTATTCAATATATAAAAATTGAATTTTGACGTCGCTATTCAATATATAAAAATCGAATTTTGACTTCGCTTTCAATATATAAAAATCGAATTTTGACTTCGCTTTCAATATATAAAAATATGATTTTGACTTCGCTTTCAATATATAAAAATATGATTTTGACTTCGCTTTCAATATATAAAAATATGATTTTTACTTTTGCTTTCAACATATAAAAATATGATTTTTCAACATATAAAAATATGATTTTTATTTCGACTTTCAACATATAAAAATATGATTTTTATTTGTGCAAGTTCAAATCTTTTTCTACTAAAAGATTAAACCTTTTTCCTATTTTAAAGTTCAAAATAAAATCAGTTTTTTTCTTTTTTTTCCCTAATAAGAAAACCCAGTTTTAATTTCATATAAAAATCAGTTTTTATTATGCTTTTAAAATCAGTTTATTATTTGCTTATAAAATCAGTTTTCTATTTTTTTATTTCAAAAACAGTTTTATTCTTTTAGAAAATGCAGTTTTATTCTTTTAGAAAATGCAGTTTTATTCTTTTAGAAAATTCAGTTCAGTTTTAAAATACTTTTAAAAATTCAGTTTTAAAGTTCTTTTATAAAAACAGTTTAAAAATCATTTTCAAAATCAGTTCTTAAATGTTTTAAAATCAAAATTTAAAACAAAAATAAACTAAAAAAATAAAATGAAAGAAAACGTACCGAGGGGGGGGGGGGTTTCTCGCAGATCGGCGGCGGCAAGGCTTCTCGAGGGCGGCGGCTTCAGCGTCGAACTGGGAGGCGATGCTTCGAGCGATGGAGGCGGCTTGGGTCTTCGATCGGTGGTGCGGTCTTGAGGGGGGCGGCGGCGCTCCAGGGGGGGCTTCGTCGGAGTTCGTGCGCGGGGGGGGGCTGGCGATTTAGGTTTTGTTGTTTTTTTTTTTTTTCTTTTCTCTTGTCTGAATAGAAATAAAAAAAAAGGGGGGGCCAAGCGGGAGATAAGGAGGGAAGGGAAGAGTTTCTTTTTTTTTTTTTTTTTTTTTATTTATTATTTAATTATTATATTTAGCAAAGAGTTGACCTTTTACGTACGACCCCTAAACGAGGCCCACCGCCTGTCGTCCATAGCGTTTAACCCCCATTCCGAACACAATGGGATATGTATCGCAAGCTGGTTTGATCGTTACAATCGGTTTCCTTTTGAATTTTCATTTAAATCACTATATTGAATTTTAAACGTACATTTCAAATTACCGGGGTCACATGCGAACTAGAAAAATTCCGGAAAAATATTTTCTAGCTTCGTATTGACGATACGGTCCTAACAAAACTAGTTTCGTCGAATTCTGAGACCGTTAGAAAAATGGCCAATTTCCAGTCGATTAAAATCAACTGAAACTGGTCAAACGCGTTTTCCTTTGCCACGCTCACATATTGATTCGAAAAATTACGAAATTTGAAACCTAGCAATAACTTGACACTGCGGACCCAACAAAACTGGTTTCGTCGAAATCCGAGGTCGTTTGCAAAATGTCCATTTTTAAGGGCCTGAATTCCATAGCGACTATTCAGAATTTTCAACTGGACATATCTTTTGCTTCCCGATATGAAATCTTGATTTTTCGGATTCGTTGGAAAGATATTCACTATTAGATTCCATTATTTTTTGTTTCACTAAAATCCGGATTGTTTTGCACCCGGTACATTCAATTGAAGTTTGAAATCGAATTATCGAACTACCGCGCCATTTTCAATTCTATTTATAATTATATATAATTATTTATATTCTAACGACGACGTATATAATATATGCGATCGATTTATATTCAAAATAAATTTCTCGTCGTTTTTATTTAAAATAATTCATTTTAAATAATCTAAATTCGCTAAAATTGCCAAAATAAAAATTTTAAACTGGCCCAGATTTTCCGGGTTGTTACAGTAAACAACTCAAAAGGTCTCATGGAGACTCGCCTGACTTGAAAGCTAGGATGGACAGTATGGAGGGTACATTAAAGTCGTTGGTTGATATGTTCAAGGGACAGTATGGAGGAGCCAACATACCTAACACTGCTTTAAACGAAAGAGGAAGTGGTACACCTCGGGAAAGTGTTGGGATTAATGCAACAACCACAAATAATGGCAATGCTAATACAGTGAACTCGTCCAGTTCGATCAATCAAAAATGCGAACTCTTGAACTTTGAACTTGAGGTCATTGCAACAGCAACAATTTGTAGAGATTCGACAGCAGGCATTATACATGGTAAACCTGTACCTGCGACGCATGAGAAATTGGTTGTGGACAATATACTGCTGCCAGAAGAGAAGACTGCCAACCAAAATCATCCTCTTGCTACGATCTTTGTGAAGTTGGAATCGGTGGTTTTGTGTGTCATCCAAAGAACAATATTCGACATCTTTAAACGCAAAAGAAAGTATGTATTATTATTGTACTTTGGTAATTTCAACCTAGTGCTGCTTTTGTCTAACATTTTTATAATCTGCACATATATTATTGCCTTACCCATTGATAATCTGCACACACACACATACACACACACACACACACACACACATATATATATATATATATATATGCATACATGTATCAACCATGAAAAAAGTTGCATCTACTCGTCAGTTTGGATTTGGTTACTGTTGAATTTGACATGGGGCTTTCCTATGCTGAAGTTGAAATAAGTTAAAATAACATTTTGTACCTCGTATTGGTCGACGAGCTACTGAAAGTAGGTTTAGACCTTCCGGCACGTTTCTGGGGTCCATACAAACTCATTTTGAGGGTTGAGCAGTAGAATCAACGTATATTCGCACATGTCGAGTTTGTTCAAAAGCGTGCGTGACTAGGTCTGTGTATATTCGCACATGTCGAGTTAGGGACAGAAGCAAGGGGGTAAGTACCCCCCCCCCCGGGTTGGTGCCATTTTTAAATGGGATAAAATTCAGTAGTTAGCTTGGTGTATTTAAAAAAAAGAAAAATATATGATGCCATTTTTAAATAAATGATTCCTGAATTCGATAAGATATGATTGTGCCAAGTCGTTCTAAGACACGATAATCATCATGTAAAATAAAAGGGTCTGGCAATAGCATAACAATAAACACGTACGATAAGCTCATGATGGGCTGATACTTTTAGATACCTAAGAACGTGGTTGCTCGGCTGATTAATCAGCAAGAACCATCCCTCTTGGTTGAGTGGATTGTGCATGAGGTAGTCTTCTTGCTACAACAATGGATAGACAAGCTTGTTTGTAACAACATAAAAAAAATAAAAAGTCTGTAATATTAGATGCACATTTTTCGATCTAAGAAATGTCTAGCAGACCAATAATTTCTAGGATGACCATGTTTTGATCATTGAAAAGTGTGTACAACTTTCTAATTATAAATATGTGCATGCACACACATATGTGCTGCTGTTTAACTGTCAAATATGTTTGATGTACCTAATAAATGTTGTCCTGATTTCCAAGAAAATTTATCATCACTGCACTGCAAGTATTAGTAGTTCAAATGTTTTCAGTTTCAATCTTTGTTATGTGAAAATATCACAAAATACAACAGACAAAATATCCAAACGGGTACCTCTTTGTAATTTCAAATACTTAACGGTACGAATATTTAGACTGGTTGTTTTTGTAATGAACGTTTGCAGTGCAACATATTTGCAATGCAAATAATCACGACAAAGAAGTACGGATCAACAACATAATTATCATTAGAAGGACAACAAAAAGGAGAAAAGAAAAAAAACACCAACATAGACCTAATTTCCGCCTTAAAGAAACTCCTCTCTCTCCCTTTACATCTCATTGTTTAATTAATTCATGTGTATATAGCCAGTATTGTTCAACATGTAAAACCAATGCATATGCTTGTGGCAACATGTAAATCCAACATGGCGGAATGATGAATGAGTGAAATGAGACTGTGCTAGAGGAAAGGGTAAAAGAATTATGCTTTTATTGGATAATTTAATAGAACTTAACCATGTGTGGTTATCTTAACCAAATTAATAAAGAAAGAGGTGTCCGACACAACTATCTATTCCCTAACGATATTTGTATAAATGCCTTAATTTGGGTGAAACAGGAAACCTAAAAGTATCTTAGGCTCAATGTTCAAAACTACAAAAAATTAAAGATGTTTGACAATAACAACTCTGGGATTGGAGTGCAACCGAATGATGGCAGACTCATAATGTGATTACCATAACTGAATATCTACAAGGCAAAAAAGCTTTTGGTATTGATTTTATTATATATCCAAAATTTTATGGAGAGTTAAAATCTTAATTTAGGTTGTGGTTTCTGTAAATGTTTGTTGTTTTTTATTCTGTTTGACTTGGAATATCTACAATATTGCTGCAGTATGAGGCTTCCAGTCATATGCCACTTCGACATATGATATGTTCTGTCCATCGCCGACTTTTATTACTGAAAAATTTACAAATGAAAAATAAAAAGCGTGAAACAAATATGGGTTGATGACTTATAAAGCTATAAAAATTTCATATTAAGTAGAAAACCTACAGGCCAAAAAATCTGCATGGAAATTTATTTTTGTGTGCAATCTAAATCCATATTATATCGGTGTATGTTGAAACCGGCAAGTTCTAATTTTTTTTCTATTATTAATGGCTTTTATTTCACCCATAAATGTAGAACGTTTGCAAAAAATATTAATTAGGGGTTGGGCCTGCAGCACTACAGACACGCCCCTTCCGCCACCATTACCATCACCATCACCAATCTTCTTTCTCCTTGAAGCCTGGAGTTTCCAAATACCAGGTTTGCTGCTGTTGCTTCTTCTTTCTATATCTGCCTCTAGCTCTTTTTTTCTTTCTGAATTTGTTGAACTAAATCTCCTTTGATTTTGTTTCACTTCCTGAATAGAATCGCATATTTTACATGGGTTGCGGTCTGGTTCAACTCTTGGATTGGGAAGGATGCGATTCCTACGAAATTGCGTTTCGGAATGCACCATCTCGCATTTTTGCAATCACCGTGTTTATACTTTAAACCCGTTTTAATTTACTCCTCTCTAATGTTTTCATTTAATGGAATATAATGAACTGATTGTATACTTGATTGGTTGTTTCAAATTTACAATTATGACATGATTTAGGCTAAACTTGTTATTTCATAGTATTATGATTTTAACTAATGAGAAAATATAAATTGCTAACTTAAATAGCTTGATGGTTTAATTAGTAATCTTTATATATAGAAATGACTACTTCCATTTTTCACAACAATAAAGCTGTGATCTTAGCAAAATAAACTCTAACCAAGCTTAGAATTTGGATAAACAATAAAATATTAATCTTTTTCTTCTTCTTCAAGTCTGAAATTTAATCTAATTCAAGTATAGATGTTACTGTAAGGTTGTACATGAATAATAAATTTATAATTAAGGCTTGGCTTCAGTGGAATATATCAATTTCATTAGTTAGCCTCGCTATGAATGATGAAAGTAAAATTAAAGCTTTGTTAGATCATCCCTGCCAAATATGTCAGGCTATCACAGTTTTCTATTATTTCCGAACATTTCTATTTCTCCACGTATAAGTTGCATTTATTATCGATTACAGTTAAATTTGAACTTTGCTAGTGAATATTGAATTGCGTCTTTTTATTTCATTACAACATATCATTAACACTGCAACCTAAATGATACAAGTTAGTACTTTAAAAATGTCACAGCCGTAGCCTCATAAGGTGTTATGCTACTTAATATGAAATTTTTATAGCTTTATAAGTCGTCAACATCATAAGTAAATAGCAAAATTTATCAATTCAGTCCACTTACCAAATAAATAACAAATTTATATATAACCCCAAATTCAACATTGATTACTCAAATGTCAACTTTGATCATACTAATAAGTCAGCAAATTATCGCTAAGATTTCAAATTACTCCAATGTAAATTAATCAAAAAAAAAAAAACACATTCGTGTGGCTTGAAATGCTCCAATATTAATGTCCATGCAATAAGTAGGATTTTTCAGCAATGAGCATTTTGCCGCGTATGAAAATACGATCGCTTGCAGAACTTTCATGCCGTCGTTATCCAAAGCAAATTCAAAATAGAAATGAGAGTTATTATTTTAGTGATAAGTTTACCCTTAAACTAGCTAACTTGTTTAAAATTTAAACCACTTTTTTGCTGCCCTTTCATCCATTACCATGTTTGTTAATTTGTCATGCTCAGGTGTGCAAAGTTTTGATACGTCCCACTCTTTATGGAATTGACTGCTAAGCCAGTTTTGCCAATTAGTTGATTTTATCCATCATGCTGAAGGGTTTCGTGGGTTTGACCTTTGTTCTATGATCCTTCATAACTTGTATTAAGTTTGGCTAAATGCAGCGAAGTATGAAATAAATCTGGATCCGTTCCGGGTAGCTACATCGTCAGCTCTCTTAAGAGTAGGACATATAACATAATACTGCTTTAATATTGCAATTAGGATCCATGTATGAATTTGTTTTTAGACATTCAAATCTTAGTACGTCTAGTGCTTGGGCATGTAAACGTACTCTGATATATGATTTGCTTTATTCACATATTAGTAGTTTGATGCAGATTGGTTGGTTAAATCTACAAGTATTTGATTATTCTGTGATCTATCATGTCTATATATACAAGTAATGATGTGTGATGTCTATTTATTGTAATGGTGTGTAATTTGGCTGGTTTCATTCAATATCTTGACGGGAAGTGAATGAATGTGTGGAGTGGAAGTGAATGTCTATTTCTGCAGATTGGTTGCTTTACACAATATTTTTTTTTTTACTTATCATAATATCTTTTTTCCATTGCAGCAACACCTGTCTGAAGAACCTCGAGAAAAAGAGATGGTAAACATGGGCAAAAGCAAAAGAAATAGTGAAAAATTGGTAGAACTTTGTATGGTTGAATGTTATTATATTTTATCGTCAAACTTTGTATTAGTATTAATATTTTCTTGTTGAATGTTATCATGTACTATCGTCGAACTTTGTATTAATATTAATTTTCTCGTTCAATGTTATTATGTACTATCGTCGAACTTTGTATTCGTATTATTTTTCTCGTTCAATGTTATTATATTTTATCGTCGAACTTTGTATTGATATATTCTTTTAATATCATAGTGTTTAATGGTATAATATTGCTGCATTTTCTTTTTAATGAAACTGAAAATTAGCCACGGTCAAACCCGTGGCTAATAGAAGTATATACATTTGGAGAATGGATCCTGAGCCACGGTCAGTGACCGTGGCTAAATGTTATTTAGCCACGGTTCAAATCCGTGGTTAAATTTAGCTTAACCATGGCTTTAGACCTTGGCAAAATTATCAATTCACCACGGCTTTGGACCGTGGCAAAAGTTTGGCCATAGGGTATTAAGCCACGGTTTTAAGCCATGGTAAAATTTGTTTGCCACGGTCTGTGACCGTGGCAAAATGACATTTCTGGTGTAGTGCATCGATTTCAATAATCACTTTTTCCATCCAGAAACAAGAATTGTCAACCTCCTCCTCCAACATACCATCATTCCTCACCCCGGAAACTTTAATAATCCAACTCTCAAAGACCAAAAAGTCCTCTTTGCTATTATCGGTGGCTATAACATTAATTGGGCTGATATGATCTTAAAAGAGATCAAACCCATATAATTGTCATCAAGAGAAAACACTCTCTACTATGATGTTTATCTCACCTGCATCTTCACATATTTTGGAGTTGATCTTCATGGAGAAGAATTTGTTTCTAAAAAAGTGTTTGACTCATCAAACATACATCTCATGACAAATTCCTCTCACTTTCCAACCATATGAGACATTCGAAGCCAAACAAGCCCGAATGCAACAAGAACAAGTGCCAATGGAAGTCGAAGAAGAAGAAACTTCTTTAGAAAGTGTTGAGTGTCCAACCAACACTAGACACATTTCCAAAGAGACGATTGTTCAAAATCATGTAAAGATTGTCGATAATCAAAAGAATCTTAAGAAGAACTTTTCAAAAATGACCAAGTTCATGGTCAAGATTGGAAGAAAGCTTGGAATGTCACCTCCCTCGTCATCATCCGAAAACTAGTCTATCTAGTTTAATTCATATTTATGTGTTAGCTTATGTATTTGCTTATGTTTTACTTTCAAATCTCGTATTTAGTGTGTCTTAATTAGTTGGATGTATTTGCTATCTATTAAGTAATGAATGGAGTTTTATTTATGACAAAATCATCTTTAAGTTTCTGTAAAAACTTTAGGATTAATTATAGTTTAATATAAGTTCAAAAGATTCAAAATTTGAAAAATTCCAAATTTTTAAATAGGATACATCGACATACATTTATGTATATGTCGACATATAACTGCCACATTTTCACGTTATTTCAAAATTTAAAATTAAACAACTAATTCATATCTATTCAAAATCCAATGAATTCCAGACCCTGTTTAAGCCTATTTCTTCCAGAAAAATTCATTATTCCATTTATCCTTCTTCCTTATTCATTTCCTCTCAAATTCATGGAAAATCCAATTCATAATCTTAGCAAATATCTTAAAGAAACCTTGAATTCTTTCAAGAATATCCTCTCTATAATTCTATAAAACCAGCGTCATCTCGAATTAAACCAAATGAAGATGTTTGAACAGCAAGAGAAGCACTTTGATGTAATTCAGTGGCTAATCTCTTCTCTTTTCAGAGATGAAGATAACAACCTCGCTAAGGCTCCACCAACCAAAGAAGATGAAGATTGGGAAGTCATCAAGAAGGATCCATTCCTTGGAGAAGACGGTTGGGTTGAAGTTCCAAGAAACGTTTAATTGATTGGTATGGTTGATTTGATTTGATTGATTTGTTTGAATTTCAATTCTATGACTCAAACATGTATATAATAAACATAGGGTGTGGTGTGCTTTGATTTGGTTTGGTTTGTATATAAGATATCAAACAAATGTAATTATAATACTTGATTGGTTTGTATCGATGACTGATAATCATGATGTTAGGAACTTCTATTATATGATTATATAGATTAAGGGGGAGTGTTTTACTTTGATTTGGGAATTACTTAGTTACTTATAGGAATTATTTAGATAATTATAGGATTTAGAGGGAGTAGTTTTAGAATTTCTTTTCAATAATGCCAAAGGAGGAGAAATTATAAAATATAGGATTCATATAGATAGGGGTATTTGGAGGATCATCATCAATAGGTATACATAGGTATGATATTTTATAAATTAAGGTTGTCATCATCAAAAAAGGGGAGATTGTTGGAGAATGGAGTTTTGATGACAACAACCTTATTTCAATATTAATTGACTATGAAATATATACTAACACTTTTGTCTAGAATATATGTAACAACCCGGATTTTCAGAACCAATTAGTTTTTTTTATTTTAGCTATTTTAATGGATTTTGAATATTTAAAATGATTTATTTTAAATAATAATGACTAAAAATTTATTTTAATTGAATTTAGAATGTATAAATTTATTTTAATTATAAAACGAGCCTGAAATGGTGTGGTAGTTTGAAAGTTCGATTTTAAATTTCAAATGAATATACATAATTCAAAATAAATTGGATTTAAGTAAAACTAGAAATATTTGAATCTATTTAATTATATCTTTCTAACGGATATGAAAAATTTAGATTTCACTTTATAAATTGTAAGTTATGTCCAGTTTAAAATTCAAAGTACTCGCTAAGGAATTTATATATTTTTTAATATAATATATAGCCCTTAAAAATAGTCATTTTGCAAATGACCTCCGTTTTCGATGAAACCACCTTTGTTGGATCCAGAATGTCAAATTACTGTTATATTCCAATTTTCATTATTTTTGAAATTAATATGTGAGCGTGGTGGATGTAAACGTGTTTTGTCAATTTCAGTTGAATTTGATCGACTGGAAAATGGACATTTTTCAAATGGTCTCCAAATTCAATGAAGTTAGTTTTGTTAGAACCGTATCAACAAAACATGCTAAATTTATTTTTTTGAAAATTTTGGAGTCAGTATGTGGCCCCGATAAATTAAAATGTGCGTTAAAATCAATTTTGAACGTTATATTAATTTATATTTTAATTTTGATGAAAACTAATCAAAACAGTCTAATTGGCTTATGGGACATGTCCCATTGTGTCCGGAACGGGGGTATTTAGCTAGGAACGACAGTCGTTGGGCTTGATTTGGAGTTCGTATAGATAAGCAGCTATTTTTGGGAAAAATTTATATTATATATATATTTATATTTATAATTTTTTAAACCCTAATTTCATTTTCCGCCGAAACCCCCATTGTTCAAAAACCGCCCCTCTCAAATCGAGCCGCCGCGCCTCCAGGCGTGCACCGCCACCACCCATTGCCGCCGCACCCCTCCCCCGACCACCAGCGACCCGCCGCCTCTTCCCCCTTCTCCGTTCAACTCCCCCTACCCCGAGCTCCAAGCCCCTCCTTCACCTGAAAACCGCGCCGCCATCCCCTGGCCCACCACCAGACCACCGCCGCGACTCCCCCCGCCTGCAGACCTCCAGCGCCTCTCTCCTCCATTACCAGCTCCGGCCGTGGGCCCCACATTGTCCGAAAACCCCAATTTTAATATTTTATGTTTTACATTTTACACCTTGAGCTTCCTCAGCCAATATCTCCCAAATCGAGACATTATGGCCAAAACTCCACAATGCCAAAATCGAAGAGCACGATTTTCTCTTTGATTTGGCTATATGGAAGTCATATTTTGGATTGCGGAGTTGTTCAAAAAACGCGTCAAAAATTTGTTGTCCGATTTATGTCTTTTCGCGATTTCTGGGGAAATGGACCAATTTCGGAAGAAAGGCCACTACGCCGAAGTTGTCCGAAATGGCGCGCTTAAGCTTTATAAAAAGACGGCGTGAAGATTGGAGCTCGTTTGCAAAATCTGGAACCAGATTAGCAAATCAGAACGCCAGAAAAGCACGACGAAGTGGATCTCAATGTGAGAACTTCTTCTCACTTAATTTATTTTACAGTTAAAAACATTTTAGGTTGTAGACGGGGCTTAGTATCCCCCGCACTATTTATTGTACAAAGCATAGTTGTTTGTTTGGATTGAATTGTGGTGTAATTGGTTGTATTGTGTTGAATGGATTGTTTTGTGATTTGGTTAATTATTGTGTATGACGCAAGCCAGTATCAGGAGAGGAGTAGTGCTAGACATTACTCCGATTTTAATATCGCACCGTTATAATGCCGAAATTTTCTGAAATAAATATTTATTCATTAAAAATATAATTTTTAATGTGTATATGAACTGTATAAAATATTCATGTGTTGAATAAAATGTTTGAACAATAAAAATATCATTTTTATTGTATGTATGAACTATATAAAATAGTTAAGTGTTGAAACAAATATTTTATTGTTACATATAATTTTTAACGTATATATGAATGACATAAAATTCTCCTGAAATGAAAATAAATATTCATTTACAAATCGGACGATTTATTTATGTACACTCATTTAACTGGTATGCATTGGGGCGATAAATTTTACACATCACCCAACTGCACAAATAATATTCAGTATTTATTGTTTGAAACCCCACATGGGTATTGGGATGATATTTGGCATACACTAATCCTAATTGTTTAGTTATACGTCAATCGAGTAGTTGACAAACTGTTGTAAGCGTTAATTATTTATATTTAATGTTTATGTAGTTGTGTAATGCACTCTGGATGATGGATGATGATTTGTCATTATTGTTGTGTACATTTGTTGTATGAAATCCATATAAATAAATTATATGGTAATTGATTGTATCTGATTCTAATTCAGGAAGAACGAATATTTTAAAAGAACGAATATTTTAAAAGAATGAATATTTTAAAGAATGAATATTTTAAAATAAAGAATATTTTAAAATAACGAATATTTTAAATAATATTAAGTAAAGGTTTAAAATGTGATTTTGATGTCCGATTTTGAATGGACACGAAGATATTAAAATGTGTGAAGCCGTATTGATTAAATATACGCCATTTTAACATGAATGATATTCGTATCGATTTTATTCGTTTTTATAATGAACATAAAAAAGGAAATGATTTCAAAATCTGATATTTTGAAAATATTCTCATTTAAACATTATAATGATTTAAAAGTTGAAATGAAAGTGGGAATCGTTTTAAAACGAATTTATAAATGATTTATAAAATACGTTTTAATTGGAAATCGTCGAAATATATATAATATATATTAAATGGCCTGAATAGAACGCGCCGCGCAGCGACCGTTCGCGAATTTCGACCATTGACTTCGAATTGACATTACGGGAGTTCCGACTGTCGGATTCTCCTAAAACCGGAACCGTTGGGTTCATATCAGAAAGAGCTTTACAACCAAAATAAGAGATTTCAAATCTATCGGCTAGATTTGGAATTATGTCCAAATCAAATTTGAAAAAGGTCGCTGTAAGTATAGTTCGATGACCGTTTATGGAAACCGACTGAACAAGTCATGATAAAATTATTAAAAATGTTAATAATTTTTGTAAAATCATAATAAATGATTTGGAAAGAATTTGGATGAAAAATTCTACGTTTGTATAGATAAAGATATATTTTTATTGAAATGAACTAGTTATTAACTAGTATAATAATCCTATATTTTTAAAGAAATAAAAATGGATTTGAAATGGTTTTAAAATAACCAGAATTCTCAAATGAATAAATTGAAATAGAAATAATCTTTGGAATATTTCGATATTGGATTATGTGACTATAAGGATATTGTTATGGAAATTTGGAATACAGATATCGTTATTCTCAATACGATATCCGTTAGTTTCATAATTTGATATTGAATATAAGCCGATATAATTTCTATTCAGGGCCTTGTATTCGATATTAAAGTGGATTTTGGATTTGTCGTGAATGGTGTCTTCATTAACACTGTTCTTAAACCCAGTTGAGAAAAGAATAAACTTTTAATTAAGATTTAGAGAAGTTTACCAATTAATTAACATTTTATTGGAATTGAAACGAAAGTTGATTGTGGGTTTATCGTGAACTGTGTTATAAATGACATTCGTTCTTTAACTCAAATTAACAGTGAAATATGATTTGGAACTTGTAAATCTTTTAATTAAGATTAACGGAAAATTTCCAAAGTAAAGTTTTCCAATTTAATACATTAAATTGGAATTGAATGGAATTCGATTTAGTAATAATCAAAGTGAGCTTCAGCGGAGGAAGAATGTTAATATATATGGAATTTAAAAGGCTTTGTCATTATTCCATTTATATTATTAGTCGAATACAGAAATTGATATCAATTATGTATATTGATCTATTTTTCGTGAAGATTCCATAATTAATGGAATGTGATTTTGGATTTATTGTGAACTGTGTTTTAAATGACATTGGTTCTTTAACCTACTTAAAGACAGGATTGCATGTCTGACATTGTATTTCGAACTATATTGTTAATCTCTGCTAAATATATATATCTGTTTGGTGGCAGAGAATTCATTCTCTTTCTTAACACCCTTCTCTGAGACGTATGAGCTTAGAGGTTATATATCGGTAGAAATTAATGGTACGGTGTAGATTGTCGATGCGGCATGTTTGATTTCCCAAAGTTAAATAATCATTAATATTGATTTTTGGGAAGATTAAAACTAAATGTAGTTTAAATGAATTTTTAATTAGATTGGAATGTGAATGTGATAATTTAAATTATCAAATTTAGGGAATGATCGAGAATGGAGTATTACCAGTTTTGCTCGAAGCGATAGTTAAATCTTTAATTAGATTTAAATGGCAAATGTAATTAACTTTACCGATAACACAATTATGTTAGATATGGAGTGTCACCAGTTTGCTCTATGGGATGAATAGGTTGGGATTGGGATAATAAAAGGAATGATTACTTCGCACTACAACAAATCAAGCTCGTTATAGCACTCATTATAACGTTTACTCCTTTAGTGGCAATCAAATAAAAAATTCATAAACAGTGAACGCTATACGCATATTGCCTCAAATATTAAATTTAACGTATAAGCTATACATTTCACGCGGGTTCTTCTGATTTCCTTCTTATTTACCCTCCAAAAATTCACATTCCCGCCCCCTTTTACTCTCTTGCTTTCCCAATTCCCAGATATCACGCCTAATTTCATGCCCTATATTTCAATCTCCAATCCATTTTACGCCTAATCACCCTTGATTTCAATCATCACAACACAAATTTCATGCTAAATCTCATTCATCGCAACTAATTTCACAACACTCAACTCGTGGTAGATTACCCATGCTTCCTCCTCTTCAATCTTCGATCGCAACTGTCCAGATCTTAGTGGCCAAACGCTAGTTTTGTTCTATGGAAATTTAGGTATTTTCTTTTAACACGTTTTTCCTGTCATTACCTGTGTTAAATCGCTATCAACTGCCCAGATTACTTGATTCATTGTTTATTAATTTGATTTTTTTTCTTCTATCAGTGGTTATATATTCTCTAAAACTATCCATATGGTTATGAATTCTCTTGGTGGCTTGGGCCTAGTGCAAAACCCCTTACCAAGATTGATTGTATCTTAGTTAACGTGTAGTGGTTAGAGTTATTCATATAGTTTAGAGCTACTTTTCTATCCTCTGGTCCAAGTGACCATAACTCTATGTTAGTGTATTTAGTTGAGAATTAGATTAATTTTCTGAAACCGTTCAAGTATATGAGTCGTTGGATATTATTTGACGAACATGGAAAATTATGTGTGAATGCTTGGAATACACATATTGTGGGAAGGAAGATGTTTATCCTTGTCAACTAATAGAAAGTAATAAAGGAGAAGCTCAGAAGCTGCTGTAAAAATAAGAACAGCTCTAGGAAACAAATAGAATACTATAGAAATCTTTGCATAGACTTACAACAGTAGTTGGAAACTAAAAATGAGTTTGGAATAAACAGATGCAAATGGAAAAACATAAATTAGAGCGAGCAATTTAACAAGAGTACATTGACACTAAACATAAGTCGATTTGTGATTGACTGCTCTTGGCCGATAAAGCAATAGCATTTTCCTATGCTAAAATATCATCATGAAACCATCAAAACTCTTGAAGGAATCAGATTTTGATAAACGTTGAGACTTGTAATTATTAAGTGGAGTTTGCGGATGAGGCTATATAGTACATATTACTTTTCAAATTATTCAATAAATCCAAAATGGATAATTTTCTTAAGATTGTCTGTAAAAACGTCATTTCAGACTATGGTAATGAGTTTTTTAATGGCTACAAAGATTTGAATGAGATCAGGGTGGCAAACTTTAGTATGAAGGATAGCATGTCATCTAGACCTAACGATCTAAATGCCAAAATTTATAAAGTGCACTACAGTCAAATTAATAATCTGCTACTACAAGCGACTAGAGACTCTTTTAAAGATGTGAAACCGTTACAGGTGAGTATCCATTATAAAGAGTCAGTATGCAAAAAAACATTCAACAATTTAGTTTAGACTCATGACTTACTATAACGTGGTATATAAAATTTGTTCATGAAGAATCTAATATATTAAAATCAGTGTGCTTTCACAAAAGATACAGCAACTGGGGTGGTATTTTAATGGCTCACGAGATAGTGGTTTTTGAAGTGCTCATAACAAGTGCATGTGTATCGCAGCTGATTTGCAGAAAGAATATAATTTGATCATTAGGGGATTAATGGTCTTCTCTAATAAATGGATAAATATGTTACATGAGATTATGATTGCTCAGTTTCTCCGTAATGAGTACTGTTGTCCGCTGTCCGCATGTTTTCTTCCAAAGCAATAATGAAATTAGTCACAGCGAACCATTGTTCCCTTTTCATTTTACAACTGTGATAAAAAAAATCCCTTTGTTAATGGATAAAAAAAAGGGAATGAATGAAATTTTGCCTTTAAACCGAATAATGTTTTTATCCCTCATCTTATCTATGTTGATGATGTAACGATCTTTGTAAAAGAAGGTAAAAAAGTTGCAATAGAAATTAGTGAAGTTTCTAAACAAATGTTAGAGATAAGAGAGATCAGACTTAATACTGAAAATTTTGAAGTTTTCTTTAAGAGGCGGTTTAAATTCCTATTCAGTGAAGCACATGGTATAGACAGTAGTGATCTTCCACTCTTGAATGTGAGCTATAAAGATAAGACTTTTCTATGTAGGGAAGATTGGAAGATGAGATTCTAAGAGTTTAGCAACTAAATTGGAACCGATTTCCATAAGATATCCAATCGTCTGTCTTTTTTGTTTTTGTTCCAAATCTCCATATTGTCTTTCGTGACATGAATAATTTAATTATTGGATAACATTATTGAACTATACTGTCAACCACTGTCATATTACTTTGGTTTTTCCTTACCCTTTCCTTACTAACATCTTTTCTAGCCTTCCTTTCATATAACTGGAGTTTCTTTTTACAAATTTATAACCAAATGTTATGAACATTTTATTTTCAAAATGCAGGTATCCTTCTTCAGTTTTGCCAGTCACACTTAACACTTATTTGGTGGAATGGCTATGGATGTAGTTGGAGTGCTTGGCCATTTCAGGTATACATATGATGATTGAATCATTAAAACTTAATGATTATGGTTATTCTCATTTCACATGGTTTAGTATTGAATACTGATAAATTGCAATATGATGAAAATATATAATCTGGATATTGGATATAGTTTTTGCATGAATATCAATCATCAAAGAAAATTATTTTTGCCAACTTAGCAGTTTGCATGAAAATCAGTTGATTAGCCTTTTTCAAAATGGGAAACACTTCCTTATCGTATTTTTTTGTTGCCTCTGTCGTAGTTGCTTCCACCTTTTTTATTTCCTTTAATGATACATATGGAACCCTTCCTCTCTCATGGAGTTCAAGTTAGGCCAATAAATTGTAGTTCGTTTCCCTCATTTGCCGACCCCACTTTCTACTAGATAAATAGAGAGCAAAATCATTTTAATAAAATAGAAGCTGCTATTTGAAATTGTTAATTTGATGCTATTCCAAACACATCAAGTAATGACAAATTTTATAATCACATACTTATCTGTTTTCTTCAAGATCTAATTACGAAGCAATGTCTTTGTAGGATATGCCATGCTATTATTCTACTACAATCTAAAATAGAAATAGATATATTTTATAGTCATTAAGGAAAATTTGAAGCAAAAAGGAATACCTTTGCAGCATCCAATAATGAAGTTGGTACTGATAAAAGTAAATGCAAAAATGAAAAAACTAATTGTTTGAAAACTGAAATACTCAAGCCTAAGCCTGAGAATGTGACTGGTGATCAGGCACTAGCACTTGTAGGTGACAGTTTCAAAAGGGGAGAGTGACCACAAGCATTGATAAAAAATATTCAGGCATGTTTCATATATTATTAATTAACTATTTAAAGCTCGAATACTAGTCAATATGTATCCTTTCTTATTTTTGTTAGTGCATAACATGGTTATCACGTCGACGACTAGTCGTCGACAAGTCGAGAAGTCGCCTGGAGAGATTCCACGACTCTCGACTTGTGCAATTCCACGATGGTGGGCCGAATTGAGCCCAGAACCCTAATTCGAGCCCAAAAACCCTAGTTGAGCTGAAGTCGACTTCGATTTTGCTCTTCGTTTCAGTTGAACAAGCATCGATTAAAAAAAAAAACCCTAACTGCATCTCATTGCCTCGCCGCTGCCTCCCTTCTGCCTCGCCGCTGCTCCTCCTGCTGCCTCGTCCGCCGCCAGCCCAGGTATGTTAATCGATTTGTGTTCTTTTTTTTCCCATCGACAGGAATTATTTCTGTAGCATGTTTTTTTTAATTAACTGAGCAGTGTCTAATTAGCTGATTTGGTGACTTAGCCCTGACTTGTTTTTACTTAACTGATAAGTTTTTTTTAATTAACTGATGATTTGTGTTTTTTTTTGAGTGAAATGTTTTTTTAACTTAACTGATAAGGTTTTTTTTTTGACTGAAATGTTTTTTTACTTAGCAGGTTTTTTTTAAATCGATTTGTGTTTTTTTTTTGACTGAAATATTTTTTTACTTAACTGATAAGGTTTTTTTTTTGTGACTGAATTAGTTTTAATTAACAGCTGATCAGTTTTTAATTATATTCGCAGCGGTTGAAATGGAGAATAACACAGAAAATATTTGGCATGAGATGGCTAAAGATCCTAAAAGGAAAGCTAAATCAAATGATCCCGGTTGGAAGTATGCATTTTGGCCAAACTTGAGCAATAAAGATGTAGTTAAATGTGTTCTTTGCGGGAATGAAAATCATTGTTATGTTATAATTGTTGAATTTGAACCTATTATTATGTTATCTTTATATCTAATTATATTATATATTTAAGTCTAATAAATATATACATATAAAAGACTTGTCGACTAGTCGGACGACTTATCGAATAGTCTTCTAGACGGTAGTGACTCGACTTGGCGTCGTAATAACCTTGGTGCATAACCTCAAATAAGAATTCCATGCAGCATAAGGATACGGAATAATCTTATCAATTTTTACATGTAGCTCTACATCATAATCTGCTTCGTGTTTTGTCAAAAGATCACTTGAGCAATGCTGACGGCTCAATCAGTCCTAATTGTAACCACAATTTTTCTTTCTTCTTCCATTCATGCTTAACAGTCCCTGTCACTATCATGGCAAAATTAATCAAAAAATCAGTAATAGGAACTATTATTGAAATAGTTATAAAATCATTACCAGACTCAAGCTTGGTTCAAGCAAAGCAAAGAGCTAGTATTCTGAGTCATCTTCTCCTATACTTAACATGGCATTGCTCGCTTATTTCATTTTTTTTTTCCAAGGAACAGAGCACACAGCTCAGCCTAATCTGAATAGCGTTGGGTCACATGCTAGTTATCCCAACCTCTAGTCAGATCCAGGAGATCAAATAGGTATGGGTAGGCAAATGCTTGGCCCTTAGATGATGCAACTTCATGTGATGTTGCACAGAGAAACAACACATGGCTGCTCCTAGGCAGTAGCCAATAGTGCTGCTCCCCTGACCAAAAACCAAGCATTAGTACCAGCTCTATGTTATTTTTTTTAAAGAAAGTTGATGTTTGTAATTATTTACATAGTTATATCTGCTATAATATAGTCCATTAACTTTCCGTAATCTATTATCAGCGGGTTAATATATTGGTTCTCTCGGTTTCATTAATCTTTCATAAACATGCATTGAATTATTTATTATGCTCCTTCTGGTTTTGGTATCCATAACGAGTGACTTACATAAAATCTAAACCTGATATGAAACTCCTTTTTTGAATAGCAAATATAAAACTTTATAGTGCATTAGAGTTTTGGCATTTAGGAAATGAGTTTTGAGACGGGTAACAATGGAGCAAAAAATATAGGGTTTGTATATTAAAATGACCTTACAAGCAGAATGTCTCCATTCAACTAATTTTCTACTGGTGAATCATTACAGACCCATGCCCATCATGTAAACCTTATAATAATGATGATGTTACAGGTTTACAAGGACTGGTCTGGGTGTTGGTTATAGCTAATATATTTCGTGTTACTTCTAATTAAAATAGGAAAACTAATATGTTTGCCTGAATGAATTTGTGTCGACAAAATTTTATTGCTGAGAAAAATGGATTTTTTTTCATGTTATACTGGAAAACTCTTTAATCTATTTGTTAATACCAGTATAGTCATTTCTTCGTATGATGTCAGCATATATGCTTATTAGTTTGTTAACCATGTACACAATATTCCTCTAATTTCTCACTTTTACTTGCGTATTCAATAGTTGAATAATTCATTGTAATTGTAATTAGAGTACTTGAACTTGTAATTTTGTCGTTTCTTGCTGCTGTAATTATAGGAAGCCTGCTAATTTTTAACTATTGGCTTCTTATATTTCCAGGGGCCTTATCTACTTGCTGCAACAGGAAGTAAACTAAAACAAAGGTTATTTGCTAGATTTCATCATGATCTCATTTCTTAACGAATCATTTTTGGAGAATATTTCTTACTGTGAATGTATGGTTCAGAACTGGAGAAGGTGTGTTAAGGTCCCTGTTGGTTGCCTTCTCATACAAAATGGAAAACATGTGATGTCACATATTCTCATCTTCTCTTAGCGTATAACTTTTAAAATAAACATCATCTTCTTATCAAAATGAGTGGTGCTAGTTATTTAAGATATCCAAGTAATAAATCTTTGCAACTTTCTATACTAAATCTTTGCAACTTTCAATATTACGTGTGGGGCGAGCTGCTGATGTAAATGGTAAGCATTCAATTTATTATAATTTTGGTTTAGGTCTATCCAAAATTTTAATATGGATTAATTAGTGCATCTAAAAAATGACTCTTCCTTTGTTATTTTGCATCTATTTTGAGCATAAATAAATCTTTTTCTATAGAATTTTTTGCATTGGAGAATTGTCTTCTGTATGATTATGTGAAATTATGGTAACGCTAAACTACAAAATAGCCATTGTTAAATGTTTCTTTAAAACCTTGTTATGCCAGATTTGATTTCATCAAATATTTAATGCTTTGACTCGTAACCAGCAGGTATTATATTGGACGGTGATTTAATATAAAATAGCCATTATGGCAGTCACCCCACTCGCATATTCTATGGGCGCATTTAGTTGCTTGAAAAAATACAAGCCTTACAACTCCAAGCTACATCACTTTACTAACGTTTTACCTATAGGCAGTACTTAACTTCACCATTGTTGTAAGCTGTCTTTCCCATAACCTGTTTTCCTGCAGTCAGTTTCCTGAAATTTGAAGTTTTAAGCTCCTGGAGCTGAAACACCTCAAGTATGCACTTGCACTCAAATAACTTCTTTTTCTGACAATAAATTCAATCTCTTACTTTTTGACCTCTTATTTCTCAGCCTACTGTATATCAAGCAAATTTAATTTCCTTTTGGTTGTTTGTGTCGTGCATCTTCCAGTAGTTAATGCTGCTTCATCTCTATATCTTTTTAGTACAAGATTAGTTTGAATATTAGCGGGTAATGTTAAAGCATTAATTAAGACATGCCATGATTGACTGAGTTTTTTCATTCCAAAACATGAGATCTTTGTCAAGTGTAATTAAGTATCATAAGAGAAAATGTTAGGAGAGATATAAACAAATGGACTAAATATGTTTTATTGGATTTACTTATTGTTTCATTTAGTTTTCGGGATTCTTACCAAATATATATATATATATATATATATATATATATATATATATATTCAAGTTGTGGTTTTGGACTAATTAATTATCTTTATTAGCATGATTTTTGGCACAACATTCACCATTTCCATATCTTTTATATTTACATAGATAAATTATTAGAAACACAACTTTTCTACGGTCACTGATAGAAAATCGTCTGTTTACATTTGCTATATATTTATTATATTGATGAGGTACTATTATCTCTATCTAATTTATTAATCATTAATAGCTAACAAAGCCAATATAAATCTGTTACATTATCTTTTTTCCTCCCTCTCAATATAAATATAGTTATGTTATTAAGTTGAAGCATTAGCTTAGAGCATGCGTAAAATCTAGTGATTATTTAGAGTGGGATGTAGTTTTTTATAGCTGAAATTCACCTCTAATTAACGTTTGTCACTACTTTTAATTCGCTCATTAGTTTTTGAATATGTGCTTAATAACTGCTACTGCTTCTAATTCACATATTATAAGGTGGTCCATGAATTAAAGTAAAACAAAATTTTGCTTTGTTTTTCATTCAGCAAAAGGTAACACAATCAAATGTCATCTTCACTCTTGGTTCTACTTTGCTTTGCTTTGCTGATGAAAAAGAGTGATGGATATCAATTTCTGCTAATGGGGATGAAAGATAAGAAGATAAAGGCAACAGATGAGACTTTGAATAGCAGTCATCAAGTTTCAGGTTTTTTAATCATTTTTTATTCTTGGTTCTATTTTATTATTGTTATGGAATATAATGAAAACGAGTTGCTAAGACATAATAAAGAGAAATTTAAGCAAAATACCTAATTGTCAAGATAACATTTACATGCATAGGTCATGCATTTAAATTCATTTCTCTCTTAAGATTTGAATAGCTGCAAGCATAGCTCATGCTTTCAATGTTTTTAATGTCTCATCCTGGAATTGGTTTTCTTTCAAGGTGAGTCTTCAATTTGCAACTAACCTATTTGATTATATGCTATTTGGAATCATATGCATCAAGTTTAATTTGTTTGTCACTTAAATAGACTATGTTGTTCACACTCTCCGTATATACATGTATATTTTGAAAATTTGTTGATTTGAAATGCTAATCAAAAGGTTTTCGTAACTAATTTCTTTATTTTGTTGATATGCAATATCAGCCGATATGTAATATCTATAAATTTCTTATCTCCAAAAGATCAGTCTCCAGTACTTTTTTTTTTTGAAATCAATAGATGGTACTTTTACATAACATGTAGATCAAATCCTCAATTTGTACGTTTAATTTGATAATGAATCTGAATATTTATTTTAATTCTAAATTTTAGACAGTTGTACCGAGTATGAAAATTACAAATTCTCCGTAAAGATTAATTTGCATTTACATTAGCATATATAGAATTTCGATTGAAGTAATCCGTGCTAAACGACATAAACCCAGTTTTTTTTTTTTTTAAAAAAGAACGGATGTCTGATTGCTTATGTAGTAACCTTTTTCTTTGTGTAAATGCAATCAATCGAAGTATAGTTGCTTAGAGTCTTATTGTTGTGCAATAAAAGTAGAAGACAATCAATATGATATATGTAAACTTACATGAAAGAAGGTACAACTAATAGGTTAGCTTTTATTTTGAAAATTGTTGCATGTTCGAATGCCCACATTGCAGTAATCCCTTGCATAAGTGCATTATATTTTTTGTCCTAGTTGCATTTTTTTCCTTGTTTTGGTTTCTTTTACTTGGTCCATATATGATATAACAATTGCTAACATCTTGACTGGTTATTTGGCATTAACAGGGTCACTATGGTTGATGTCAAGGATAAAATATTAGAAACAAAACAAGATTAAATCTTTTGTTTGTTTGTTTTGTAAGTAACTTTTGATGAAAAAATTGCTTGACATGTTATGCGTGGACATGGAAAAGTTTATAAAATGATACGTATGAAATATAAGTTGTTTGAATGATATGGATGAAATATTATGCGGTAATTTATATAGTTGTTTGTGAAAAATTGTTTCATTTATATGTAGATGACAAATGTTTAGATGTGTGCGTGTGTGTGTGTGTATGTATATATATATATATATATATATATATATATATATATATATGTGTATATGAAAAAATTGAAAGGACTATAATTAAAATGTATATAAATTAATAGTATAGGCAATAGCGTTTTAAAAACGCTATAGAAATATACAAATAAAACGCTATAGAAATATACAAACACAACGCTATAAAATATACAAACAAAACGCTATAAAAACCTACATAGAAACGCTGTAGGATGCAGGTGCTTGACAGTATGTCTATAGCGTTTTTACGATCAAAACGCTATATAAAATCGTTTTTTAGTGTTATTTAAACAAGGAGGTCTAACATAGCATGTCATTACATGGCGTTCTATGAAACGCTATATAAAGATATAATAGCATTTTTCAAACGCTATTAAAACCCTATTTTGTTGTAGTGTCGGTATGGCTCGTTAATCCCGACTAGTTTGATAAACCTTAATTTGGTTTAGAATTGAAAAGATAATGAAATCTTTTGAAATGATATACAAAGGAAGATCAAAGAATAAATTTAAAAGAATTTATCTCTGATAAAATTAATGGGAACCTTTCCTTAACGATATGAATATTAAAATAAAAGAATATTCTGAATTGCAATGAGGCGTATGTTGTGTTTGTGTGGCAATTGTTTATGAGATACGCAAGTTATTCGGAAAGGCCGGGTTTATACCCGTTCTGAATAACTGATTCGAGGATAAGTCGACGATGAAGACGGTGGTTGAAGACTGGAGGTCTTCACATCATTTGGATGATTACAGATGTCTTGATTGGGTTGTACACCCAAGACTAGGTAATTAGTGGTGATCGTCCAGACGTACATGGAGATCGACCGGATATGCGAGGACCTCTCTCTTGTATTGGACATATGGGACGAGGAATAAGGTGCCTCCGGTTTCGTTCAGACCCAGAACGAACTAGTAAATGGATGTGTGTCCGACATTGGATTTTATTCTATGTTGAATGATTTCTATTAAATATATATCTGTTTGGCGGGGAGAATTTATTCTCTTGCTTAACGACATTCTCTGAGACGTACGAGCTTAGATGTTATATATCGATGGATATCAACTGCATGGCATGAATTGTTAGTATAGCATGCAGAGATGCAGTGATCAAGGCTTCTGTTGAAAAGTAGAGTCTTGTGGTTGATGATCAAAGCACGGCTTTAAATAGCATAACTTTGTGTATAGCGTTAATTCGCGAGTCTCACACCTCGGTATGAGTCAAAAACGGGACAGGACCGTAGGGAGAACACGATGATTCTTTCTAGCTATGGGTGGTGTCATGGTATGGAGCCCAGACATTTATATTTTTTTACCTATGTGGATGATGGATAGCGAGGCGCCTCAGATATATTGGTCACTACAGGGCCGATGGATAGGTCCGATAGGACCGAAAAACGTGTGTTTAGGAATAATTAATCCAATAAAGTATGTGTGAACCGACCCTACCACATTCAAGGGTTGGCCCGCGGTGTGTAATCCTGAGAACATTTACTATAGTGTCTCGAATCGGTGAGGAGCCATCCCTGGCCTCGACTCATAGATGGAAATCCAATTTCCAATACGTGACATTTCAATTTTGATTGTAGAGCCTAGTATGGCAACATAGTAGCATGGGATACTATACCGTCTATGATTGATACATTTATATTTGAAGTTGATTTTGATACTATACACTTATAATAATATCAAAATGATTTGTTAAAATGTACCAAACATGTTTGGCTATTATAAGGGAAAACTCTATCCTTCGGCTTGCGTTGCATTGTGTGATGGGACCTGAGTCTTATAATAGCTTCATTTTTCTAAAAAGCATTGCGCTGTTTGTTTAATGCACTGGTATTCTTGGGAGAAAACCCGTTCCGTGTTACACGGCGTGGTCCCTTGATTTACTCTGTTTTAAAGTAAAGTTTTAAATAGCTGTTTAGTTCTCACACCAGTCCCATGACTGACCTAGAGTTTATTGTTTTAACCTAAACTTTGGGTGCTACTATTTTCCACACAGGCAACTTGTAGTTTTGGTTTGCAGATATTTCCTTCCACAATATCCTGGATTTACAGCTGAAGTTATATTCAGAAAGCATTGTATCCGTGTATTTCTTTCAGCTGTGTTATGTATTATTTTTCCGCTGCTAATGTAATTTAAATCTCTGATATTTTTCTGATGTATAATAATTATTCATACTCTGTTATATTCTTGTTCTCTGATGTAATTGTTGTAACAACAATGAAATTTCTTCTGTTTGTGTTCTAATTTGTCGTGTTCTCACCTCAATCCGGGCTTTCCCGTAAGGGCGAGTTTGGGTCGTTCCAATATATATATATATATATATACACACACACACACACACACATATATAGGATTTATATATAGGAATTATTACTAAAGACTGTACAGTTTAAAAATATTAGAGATTCAAAATTCAGAGATGATTCAAGACTCGTGAGTATTCAAGATTTCAAGATAAATATATTAACAGAGTCTAGTTTATGTAAGACTCTGAATAACCCTCCGGGTTCAAATTCAAATTCTGGTTTTCAAATACTGATTTCAAATTCTAACTTCAATCCTATCTTCTCTATTTTATTTTCTTTACTTTTGATTTTAAACTCAAGTTTTATAAATTTTATATTTATACTTTTATATACTTTATATAGTTTTAGCTCTATAATTTTATAAATATGTTTATATAGTTTATATTTATGTTTTCATATGGTTTTCTACTTTATTATATTCATTTATAACACTATGTTTTAATTCAAGAATTTCCAGAATTATATATATATATATATATATATATATATATATATATATATATATTTGAAACACTTGAAAATGCTCAAAATACAATTTTAAAACATGATATTTCAACATACATTTATATACATGTCGACATATAACTATCATTTTTTCAAAATTGAAAGGAAAAGTCTTTTCACTATTTGTGACGGTTCAGAAATGTTGCAACCTTTCAAATGTTATAAATAGGGGCTGATTTCGAATTTTATTATCGTTCTTTTTCTCCATCTTCGTTTCCTTTCTTTATACCATTATATCTTCTCATTTCTATGATTTCTACACTTATACTCTGCCGAATTCAATTCTAATTTTCATTATTCTTCACTTCTCACTCTTTACTCATTACTCTCTGAGTCAAAGTGCTATTGAAGAGTTATAAGGCTATTGTAATAGTTTGGGTAGTGTTTGTAATCGGTGGTATTTCTTGTAGCCGTGAAATCAAGGAAGGATAATTAGTGGTATCCCTTGTAGTCGTGAAATCAACGAGGTGATACTTGATCAAGTGTGTGTGTGTAGAATCGGTGGTATCCCTTGTAGTCGTGAAATCAAGGAGGAGTGTAATTGGATATCGATATAGTAACAAAACTCTGCGCAATCTAGCGTTGCGTGGGACTGGATGTAATAGCAATTCAGAACCATTATAAAATCCGGTGTGTTCTTTCCTTTTCTGCATTTTATTTCTATTTATCTTTGTGTTTATGTTTTATTTTGTGTCTGTGATCGTTTCTGTAGTGTTTGATTCATATAGTAGTTCATATAAGTTTTAGATTTTGTTTAATTTATCAAAAAACACAATTAATCCCACGTCTAGTGTTAGTTTTTCTTTAACGATCCATTTCTCAATCCCTAACAGGCTAAACAACATTCTTCCTACCTGCCACATTGTCCTGTTTCACGTTCCAAAGTCCAACATCTACCGACTTCTCTTCATGTAAGTTGCTGCCCCGTTTTGATTCTTCCCACTTGCTTCAAATTGTCTTCGTTTTGTTTCTTTTCATCGTTGTGCCCTTTTTTTCTTTTGTCTTATAATATTTTCTGCCAAACTTAATTAGACAGTGCTTTCTTTGTTTCCTCGAATCCACATTTCTGCTCCTTAGTTTTGAAATATGCCCAAAACCCATATGTGCATCAGTGCATGTATCATCACTTCTGTTCCCACGTTTGCAAACTATTTCTTCCATCTAACAAAGTGTTGTGCTTGACCCAACTGTTGTCTCTAGACCTACCTAGTTAAATTCCCTTATGTTAATTATTACTTCTTAAATTAATAATTATGTTTTAGTTTATATTTAAACTTGCTGATTAGTGATTACCCTTCGAACTGGAAGGAAAAACACGGCCTCACGTATGTATTCGGTTCCCATCTGCTTTCTCCCTTTTGGATTCCCCACACCACTATATAATCTTCCTCCCCACACTCATTTCTGAAAACAAGCCACGCATGAGCCACCCATCCATCTGCCGCCACCATTCCAGACCTTCCACTGGTGATCAGAACTTGCTGGCCGATTCCCCTCACAACCCTCGTCCATCATCTAGAACCGCGTCCCATTCAGCCCTGTCATCTTCCCTCACAACGCCATGAACCGCCGCCGACTTACAATGCAATTCTGGCCATATTGCAGCTCCAAACCCGATCGCAGCCATCTAGATTCAAGATCTTGTTGTGCTGAACAACTTTGCAGTTGAAATTTTGTTGTATTAACAAGTGGATTTTGAATTAAGAGGGAAGAATTATCTAGTGCTTTCAGCCCTAGATTACGTATGTGGCGGCTAGTTCTTTCTTTGACCACGCGTTAGAAGAAATTTAGGGTTACAGAATGTAAGTTATATATATAGGGTAAGAAATAATATACTATAATATTTAACATAACTTCGTTGTGAAGTATCGTCTAAGAACCGTCACATACAATCTCCGAATCGAGATGAAACTCCTAATCCTAGCATAGAAAAATATTCCAGACACGACGGGATAAGGTCGTCGAATTCCGAGGTCATTTGTAAATCTTCTTTATAAATCATAGGTGAAAACACGCGTTTAAATTTCCCACAGTCACAAGATAAATCCAAATAACTTGAAACTAGAAACACTATTAAAATTGATCATTAAAGATTTAATAAAATTAGTTTTTCTGAAAATGACGTTCGTTTGCATATCGGTTGTTCTATTTTACACGTAAAATAACGCTATTTTGGACACTAAAATGCCTGGTTCTCCAAAATAACAAACTATATTTCTATCCTGACTCTAAACGTCAATAAGAATTCAACGGAATACATTTCGTGGCTAAACTCGATCGTTATCTCAAGTTACGTACAAAAACTCTCTTAAATCGAATTAAATTATTAAATTAATCGCTATAATTTATAAATAATTCCATAGCGACTATTTGAAAATTTCAATTGGACATAACTAACAAACTATAACACGAAATATCAATTTTTCTTTTTCATATGAAAATTAAAATCAACAAGATTCAAATGTTTCTTGTTTCACAAAAATCCAACTTATATCGGATCATGTATATTCAATTGAAGTTCGAAACTCTATATTACAAACTACTACGCCATTTCGAGCTCGGTTTAAATTATATATAAATATATATTCAAACTTCGTTTTTAATAAACGAATTCAATATTAAATCCGTTAATATTTCCAATATATATATATATAAATTAATTATTTGACTACTAAAAAATATGGGATTACAATATTGTAGTATGTGAATAAAATTGAGTTAATAAATTTATAATTGAAATTCAAATTTAATTTGGTAAATAACCAAAATTTGGAATTCAAAATATATGAAATTTTATTTATAAATTTATTTGGATTCTATCTTGATTTGAATAAAGTTAATAAACTTTTAAATTGAATTAAAAATTACACAAATGAAAACTGAATATATATATATATATATATATATATATATTAATGAACCTATTAAAATAGCCATTTTGCAAATGATCTCGAAATTCAATGAAATAAGTTTCATTGGATTCAGAATTGTAAATTATTGTAAGATTTCAAGTTTCATGTCAATTAGATTTATTGTGTGATTGTGCGCGATATAAACAGTTATTTATTTAATGATTTGAAATTTAAAAAGGTCATTCTTCAAACGATCTCGGATTTCGATGAAACCAATTTTATAAAATCCATAATGGTTAATTTTTATTGGATTTCAAATTTAGTAACAATCAGATTTGTCGTTTAATCGTGCGAGCTCGAAACGCGTATAGATTTCAAATAATACGATTTTGGAAATTTACTTTTAAATACAATAGAATTAGGAATTGAGACTTATTTCATTGCATTCAGAAATATTGAAAACCTCATTTTTGATACAACGTTATAGTTTCGTTCAGGGTTGGAAATGTGTCTTTTTATGAACTTGTGCCGTCATTAGGGTCAAACATTCTTATATAACCAAACCCACATACATGTTGATATAATTATGTGCTATAAACCCTAGCAGCAGCCTTTAGTTCATACCCTCAGCCCTAATCCCGAAATCTACCCTTATTCTTATTTTAATGGCGACTGCCGATCTGAAAACAATGTAAAAAATTCAAATTTTCCAACGTTATCGAATTATATATCATTCGAAAGATCTCGGTAATACGAATCAGCAGCAATTTTTCGTTTTTCGAAATAAAGAATAGATTGAACATAAATGGTAGTTAAAATTGCTAATTCAACGGATCCTAATTTTTCAAAATTTCCTTCATTAATTTCTTCCAATCCGCTCAATAATTCGAAGAATTTCCAACTGTAAAATCGTAGATCTCAACGAAAACTTCAAATACATATGGTTGGATCAGATTACAAAGTTCTAGATTCGCCAGTATCTGCCCTAAAATGCGTGCAGGTTTATGGAAAATTGGAGGCGGTGGAGATAACTGGAGGAGACCGAATTTCAGGCGTTGGTGCCTCTAGGCCAAGGCTTCGCTTCGGCGGTGTTGGATCAGAGTCTGGTTGCTAGTGTAGGCACGGTTGAGATGGGAGTTGTGCGTTTGGGTTACGGAAGATTTACAGGAACGTGTTTTCATATTGAGGGTAAGGTGACATGGCATGTGAGGTATTTTGTTGACATATTAATTTTCTAGTCGCGTTAACGCATATAACTTTCTCATATGAACTCAGATTGATGCACGATTTGTTCTATTGGAATCGTATCAAAATTCCAGATGACATGGAATTTGTTTGGTTAGATTACGAAACTATCAAATTTTGGGCTTAGGTTTGGATTTCAAATGATATTGAAATCAAAGGTGAGTGATTAAACCCACTCACGCTTAACTAAAATATTCGATTGTTTGTTAGATTAAAATCATGCTATGATATGATTGTATCGATTGTTATTTAGTAGTTAAAATTTCATACTTTGGTTGATTTGCATCGATAATGTAATTTAATTTGACTGTTAGTTTAAATTTTACAGGTAGGTTAAATTTTAGATTTAATTGCTAGTTTAAACTCGGTACCTGATAACTTGTAAATTAATGTGATATCACACTATTTGAATGGACTGATTTTGATGGATGTCTTCACCTAATATGTTTGATATATTGATGTTGAATTGTTTTTGTTGATTAATCCCAACCTTTTACCTTAGATGTTACATGCATCAAATAAACCCGGGATTAACCATTAAAATGAATTATGAATATAAGTTGAGATGATAAATACCATTGACCCTTGATTTGGGTTGAAATGATATATATATCCATTTTGAAATACTTAAAATTAAATTTTAAGTATAACTTGGCCATAGGATAGAAAATTATATAGGAACACCTGTTGATTATATGAATTTATTTAAACTTTGAATTTTTAAATATTTTTTAATGGCAAAATAAATGTTGTTTTATAAATTGATTTCCTTTGAAATTTGACTTTAACTTTTGGAATTCAAAGGTTAAATGTTTTTTTATAATGCAAACCAAAGCTCAAATTTAAAATTTAGCATGAATTGAATCTATTGAGATTGAATTGTTTTAAGATTTAAAAAATAATTATCCACTTTTGAAATACACTTTAAATTGACTTAATTTAAAGTGGTATTTAAATTGTGAACTTGAGATTGTTGTAACTTGAATAATTCAAGATGAGAATTCTAATTGAAACTTCAAATATTTGAATCGAATTATTGAACTGAATTTAAAATGGAAGTTGAATCGAATTGAGATACTGAAATTGAGTTGATCTGAAATTAGAAAATGACTTCAAATCTTTTTGAAATTTGGAAGAAATAATTCAAATTCTAACTATAGTTTTTAAACCATGATATAAACTATTTTACTAAAAAATTATTTAACTTTATAGACTATTCTATTTTTAACTTATATGTATTGTAACTATCTTAATAAACTACTTTAAATAAATAACTATTTTAATTTATAAACTACCATTATTTATATTAACTATTTCAAATAAACTATTCTTTTAACAGTTAACTATCTATTTTATAAACTTCTTTAATATCTAACTATATATATAACTAAATGATAAATCCTATTTTTAAATTTAAACAACTTATATAAACTATTATTGTCCTACCTATCTACTGCGAAACTATTTCAAATATCTATCTAAACTATTTTTAATATACTTTTCAACTATTTAAATATTCATATTTTTTTAAACCGGAATTGTTTCAATATTCTAAGTATAGCTTAAATAGAGATTTTGACATGAATGTATATTATATTTGGATTATCAAATGGTTTTAAAGCAAAAAATTGATATTTTTATATGATGTGTGAACCGTCTGAAATGTGAAATTCCAATCGGTGTAAAAAATGTAAACGTCTAGTTGTTAAAGTGACCATGATCAAATATTGTCATACTCTCTGCCAATGCCGAAAACCACTTTAACATCTGTGTACGTGGTGGATAGTCTAGAATGAAGTAGGTTGATTTGGAAAACACTACTGGAATGAAGTAAGAGAACGATGATGGTTAGCCTTGACCTTCGATTCATAATTAAAATGACTAAAACAGGAGCCATACCCAGGCCAATGTGATAGCTCTTCTTAGAAGACATGCTTCTTCGATACTATTTCTATTACTTTGTGATTGATTAGGGCGCGCTTTTGATTTTTTGAAGTTTTGCCTGAGATGGGCAGTAGTTGCGGCTATGCGTTTCCACCAGCTTGGGTCCGCAATCTTGTAGAATCTTACTGATGGGTATTGCCTTGATGTCTTATCATATTATCCTAATCGTGCCCTCTACGATTTTGATTTGTATCGTACCTATGGAGTACCATCTGATAGCCGCTAGTTTACAATGGACTTTGCGGTATCTGTACATACTACTGTATTATAAATGGTGTAAGGGTAATAATGGTAATCCCGCTTACACTATTTTCAATAGTATATTTATTGTAGATACTTTTATAATAGTGTATTATATTATATAGTATCTAGTTTAACATATCCCTTAGGATATGGAAATTCCTGTAACATCTCCTAAGTTACTGCACTCACGAACACATTGGATATGAAATGTGCACTACCGTAAGCATCTCTGATGCTGTGACACTCATATTTACATTGTTTTGATTTGAATGATACGAGAATATTTTAGTTTTGATCCAAGTATTTTTCTTTTCATTTGTGCTCGGGTCTGCCTAAGTTTTTTCAGTTATCGAAGATATCGTTATGAAGACGAAGATGGAACTTGACATATGTATTTATTAGTATTATTCCACTGCATAATTTGGTATGTTGTGTGATAGTTTAACTCTAATAATCATTGTAAAGTATAATCAAATGTATGTTTAATAGCTTCATTAGTTGTTATTTATTATATTTTATCCTTCTGTTGCGAGATTCTGTGATTATTTTTCTTCTTTCTTCATTTTCTTCTATTAATCCCAATAACTATCTGTATTTTGGATTCGTTTGAGTCGACATACGTAAATTTTTGTCGGCTTAAACAACCAAAAATCTAGGCTGTTACACATAATTACTTACATTTGACCAAAATATCTTTTCCTACTTAAAATTGATTTTTTTCATTCTTGTTTAAACAACAACAGTTGTCTAGATATCATTGAAGATTTCTTGATATGTTCTACCACGATAATTTAATATGGGTTATCCTTTACATTGTTAATCTTAATTAGGCTTACATAACATATGAATGTGAGGAAAATATACATAAAATATAGATGAAGCATTGGATAGAAGAGATCAGATATAAACAAATCGAAAATTGGGAAAATGGGTTGTGTCGAGTTGGGTTTGGGTTGATTTATAAATGAGTCAGGTTAACCTGTTTATTAAACGGGTCATTTTTCCAACCCTAACCTGACCCATTTATAAACAGGTTGGACCGACCTGACCCAAACCGTTTAACTCGTTTAACTAAACGAGTCATGCCGGGTCGTGTTGGATTTACCCGATTGACTCAATGACAAATATTGTCCACTAATATAAACAACAAAAGAACCAAATAACCAACATGCATCACTATTATATAATCACCAACATGCATTAAGTTACAAATCATTAACAGGGAGCAAATTACAAAATCACCAAAAGGCAGCACATATTTAAAGCATGAAATCACCATATCCAAAAATCATTTTTCATATAAGAATATATGAGCATACTACATGCATAATAGACTAATCGTATGGAAGAGAACATTTATTATAAGTAAAATATAACTGACAAAAAACATGAATAAATTAGTAAATATAAAAAGTTACACAAGAATATATAAGTATACTGATTATAATCGAGTTTGACGGATCAAAATCGGGTTAGCGGGTCAACCCTAAACCCACCCATTTATAAACGGGTCAAATTCGGGTTGACCCGAAAATGACCCGTTAACTAAATGGATCGGGTTAACCTGCTAATTTTTGTGTGGGTTTCAGATCGGGTTTCGGGTCGTGTAGGAAATTGATAGGCCTAATTAGAGGTTTAGTTAAAGTGCATACATATACATTAAAGTTTAAAGCGCATGCACCAAATTATTGAACAATGATATTAAAAAAAGACAATGATATTAAAAAAGTGTAGGTTCTATTATATAACCAGACAATGATATTTTGACATAGAATTAGAAGTCTATGTGGAAACAGTTTTGTTTTCTTGGAAGGATACATCCAAAAATAAGATGTTCATAACTAAGTTTTTTTTATTTGTAAAAGTGGTGAGATTTGTGTGTGTGTGTATATATATATATATATATATATATGATTAAACCAAAAATGCCTAATTAAGTTGTAGCTTGCATGTAACATTAAATAGTTGCACAGAACTAGTTAATTATATGTACCAAAATACAAACAAAAGAGCACAAAAAAGATGTTGAAAACGCTTCTAAAGTTGTGTAACCCTATTAATGGCGACATGGACAACCCTCATTCTTCTTCACTATTCACTCTCTTCTGTAAAATCTAACCTTTCTTCCCTCTCGTCTCTTCAAAATGCTTCTTCTCTCTCTGCCATGATTTCGCTATGCGTAGGGTTACTGATTTCCACTCGAACTCTCCAGATTTAAGCCTTTTTTATGAAATTCTCAGATCTAAACTTTCCTTTTTTTTCCTCTGCAACATCTTTCGAAATCAGGTCTAATCGATTCCCTCTCTGAATGCGTCTCCTTCCACTAAGTGTGATTGTTCCAGGCAACGACTAGCTCCTCGTAGTTGTTATTCAACTAACGGTCCTGCTTTTAGAAGGGATTCAATCACTTATGTGGAGCTATTCGGTGAACAACAAGTCTCTGATGGTTGTGGAGATTTCGCGTCTCGGTCTTGGTTTGAGATGGGTCTTCGTGTTGTCAGGGTATTTAGGCTGCATTTGTTTTTTGTTAAATGTTCTGAATGCTTGTTCTAAATTATAAATCAGAACTTTTGAAGTTGTTTGTTTTTTGTTGAAGTTCTGAGTGAAACCATCAATTCAGATAAAATAATTCAGAACATTTTTAATGCTTAATTTTTTTTTTGAATGCTGAATATTGTTTTTTTGTTCTGAATGTTGAATGCAAACAAACAAATTAGTAATCATTCAGAATTCAGCATTAAGCAATTAGTATTCAGACTTCAGAGTTTGCAATCAGAATTCAGAATTCAGCATTTTAAACAAACGAAGCCTTAATGCTCACTAAATCTTATCTTGTAAGTAGAACTTGTATTCAGTTTGGTTATTGTGGATATTCGCATTTCGTTGTTTTCTTGAGGTGCTTGGCAGTCATGTTGGTCAAGTTTAGCTCTGAGGCATGGTATTAGGAACATTGCTCTGTTATCTCTTTGTCGCTTCACTGTTAGTTTCATGAGTCTGGTGTGGTCATTAGTGGATTGTCCCCTTTGCATATCAGCTAAATACGAGACGCCAAGGCGTTGAACCTTGTCATTGTGCTTAAGGTGATTATATGCCTGCTATGCTTACATTTAGATGATTTGTGCTAGCAGTTTGATGTCTTCTTTTTGAGCATGTTTCCTACTTGTGGTTTGTACTGGCTTTGTGGGTTGGTATTCTGGTATTGTTAACGGCCATCGATGCTCAGTGAAACATGAGAAGCCTTCGGCTCTAACCTTCCTTGTCCCTTGGTGGTTGTCTTTTCTTCCTTCCAAGCTCACCATGTATTCCCAGTATGCCCACTATGTTAGATCCCCTAGTGAAACTTCACTCGATTGCATCTTTACTTTGGTACCGAGCTCAACATGCAAGCGCCAGGCACAGTATATGTGGAAAACACCTTAAAAAAGTGTTAGCGATCACCTTAAAAACCGGTCGGCTTTGCCAAAAAAGAATGCTGCAACAAAGTTAAAGTAAGGAAATATATGTGGAAAACACAAACTAACAACTAAACATACAAAGACTAAGAAAACGAATTTAGATCAATGGATATTATAAGCAGATAATGTCAAAAAAGAGGAAAAATACCTACTTGGTCCCTGAATTCAGATGTTGTGATTCACAAATGTGTTATTCGTTCATAAAATCAAAGTAGGCAAAGCCAAACATGTGGTAAAAGGGTACCTTTACTTTGTCCTGTTCTTGGACAGCTTGTATGGATGGATGTTTGACATTGCATTTCTTAGATCGCGTGCATTGACTTTTACAAATGTACATCTGTTTGATGGCGGAGAAGGCAGCTTCTCTTAGCTTAACACCCTTCTCTAAGACCTACAAGCACAAAGATTATATTTTTGTGGACATCAATTAATGGCCACGATGTGGCATCCAAAGATGGGAATTTGCTATGCATGAAAGGTAAGAATGTAGTCAATAGCCTCTTCAAATGGTAATGACTAAAACAGGGATATGCTTCAGTGCTAAGTGGGTAGCACCCAAAGGGTATTGTCACCATCCAATCTAGATCAGATGTCCCTTTGATTATCATATGCCGAGGTTTGGTTGCTGATCACAACTAAGGGGGTGAGATACTCGGTACAATCCAAAGAGGAGTTGTTGGGTCTAGATTCGCAGGGAGTCCATGTAAGACTCTTGGTAGACTTTACGTAGAGAAGCATTGTGATAGCTGATACCCTAGCACCTTGTCATTGTATGGAAATTCAAACTCCAATACGAGCCCCTACGGTTTTAGATGTAAAGCAACAATGCTAAAAGGTGAAATGCAAGTTTTTCACCTATATTCCTATTTTATTTGTAGATTTTAGACATTACTATAATATCATTAGATTTATAATAAAAGTGATTTGGTCATCGTAAGGGAAAAGCATGTGTTATGTTTATGTGTGGTCGTGTCTTACGAGAGTTCCATTCGTTTAAAAGATTTCTATAACTAAGCTAGTTGTTTGTGATGTGATTTTTCTCACTAAAAATATTACAGACTGATCCAGGTAATTTTGTTTTTCTCAAAATGTGTTCGGGTCAGACCGAGTATGTTTCCAAATTTTCTCGGAGCTGCAGGAGAGGAGCAGGAGTCGAGATGTATTCTTGTATTGTTCTATTTCCACTTTCTATGTTGTATTCATCACCCATTGTACAAACATATTGTTATGACTATAGAATTAATCTTTTTGTGTATCCTGATGATTAACGTATGTATATATGTCGTTTACCTTTTGTGTAAAAAGTTTTGATATATTTTATTTTATTCATTCTGCTGTGAGATTCTAATTTTTTTTCCCGATTCTGATGTATTTGTGTTCTTCTTCTATTCTAACATTTTTTTCTTTCTTCTTCCTCATCCTCTAACCATTTCTTCTAGCTTTTTGGATTTTCGATACCTGAGTTTAGGTATGTGAATACAAAGGATGCATTAAGTTTTTCCGGTTCGTTACAATTTATAGAAAAAAATTGATACTATTGTTGTGTATCAAGATTTAATTATTTAAATTTTGTCCATCCTAGTAGCAGTTCGATTTTCTGCTGTATTGTCTAATATATTTGCAATACTTAGTTTATGGTTTATTAGAATCAAAGCGAAGCTAATATCAATAGATGCAATGTTTTACTTCGGTAATTTACTCATTTCAAAGGAAATGCTCCAGTGGAAATGATGATGATACTTTGTGGAATATGCAACTCAATATTTTTTTCCTTCATATTTGATATTAACAAAATCAATAGACTTCTTCTTTTATTTTTCCTTTTTTACTTGTTTCTTGATTTTTATTTTTTTACGCTAATTGCTTTTTACTAATGGATGTTTTATTATGTCACAATTTATATAATATGCGCTAATGAAACAAATGCATTATTGAACTAATCTAGTTTTCCATCAGAGGCATGCCCACTTAGATGCGCATAAATACTCATGTTTATAAATAAACGTAAAGATATTTAATTAGAGGAAAACATGACTAGTCATGATGAAATCTCCCCTAAAAGAGAAATGTGGACCTATAACTCAAAATATACAATTAGAACGTATTTATATATATTTATGCATGTGCATATACACGTATATATGTACATATATGTATACATGAAAAAGGCAAAAACTAAATGAACTACAACAAACAGGAAGTTTAATAGCATTTAATATCCGCTATAAAATAAAACTATAGTGTTTTTATAAATGCTATATATCAACATGTTTTAATAGGTAAGAAATATACAATAGCGTTTGTAAAACGCTATAGAAAACATTAATTTATTGCATGTTTGTTGGTATCTAAAGCGATTCATAATTTGCTGTAAAACATGTACATAGAACGATTATGCTAATATTTATTACGTCATTTAATTGTTATAATATGCTGACATGCTAGTTTTTATAGCATCAAAAAACAATATAAAAAAGTTTATGAGTACCTTCTATAGCATCATTTGCTTGCTATGAAAACTGTTTATAACGCCAGCATAACGCTATAGTATATGAAACTTTGAAAAAACAATCTTTTCATGCATGATTAAAACGCTATAAATATTTATCAATGTAGATTACGATATACATTCAAACTTACAATTTACAAATCTATTAATATATCATAAATTTCGTAAAACCACAATTATGACATTACTATGTACGTAATCAAATGGAGTCAAAAGCAAAATCATCGTATTTATATCTAGTCGAGTTCAAATTATCTTTCAACACTCTTAGAGATTACATTTCTCGCTTGTGGAAACCTTCAGGTGATTTCCATGTTTAGATGTCTCCAAACTATCAGTTTGTGGTGCAATTCGACAAGAAAGAAGAATTTGTAAAAATTATGGAATGTAAGACTTATTCATATTTCGGCAAATTATTGTTGATAGATGAATAGGCAATAAACTTTGATTACTCCAAGTTTACTGCTACCAAGGTACAGATTTGGGTTCGTCTTTCCAACTTGAAGATGGAAATGAGGACATAGGAAGCATTATAGATCATTACCTGTTATATTGGCATTCCATTGCGTATAGATAACAACAATGCTGAGAAAAATTACACAAGGTATGCTCGAGTACATATTGCTGTTGGTGTAAATTTAGATCTTAAGACAGTAGTTCCACTGTTATTGCCAAATGGACATAAGCATAAGGTACCTGTTGAGTAAAAATATGTACCAAATAAGTGTAATAAATGCAATGTCTTCGAACATAGAACATCAATACATAAAGTTAATGTAAAGCCAAAATGGGTGCGAAAGAATAATAACCAACCTACTATTTCAGAAGCACCAAATTGGGACAAAGCTGCAGAGACCTATTCATATGATGATGATCTGTCATTCCTAGATCCAGAGCTACCTGATGATCTCCACCAAAATGATGTGCAACATGTAACAGAAGTGATTAACGAGGTTGTTGAGCTTGAACATAACATAGATATATCATAATATGTGACAAAAAATACTGCATATCTGAATAAATCAAAGAAAGTAGTAGTTCCAACTCCTAAGTCATCTGAGGAGTTTAGCCTCAATAAAATGACATTCCTGACATGGAATGTCAAAGGAATGAGTACATCTACTCGTATGAATGATGTTCTCGCTTTTCTGTCAAAATTTAAGCCAACAGTGGTTAGCTTAGTGGAAACTAAGTTGAATGAAACTAACTTAAATATTTTTTGTAAAATGGATCCTTCACAGTTGGTCGCATAACAAATAATTCAAATATGCATACTGGTAGAATTTTACAACTACGGGATAAATCAGTTTGGTCGATGCAAATTATTTCAACTGTTCAACGCATTACTGCAGTTTTCATAATTCAGGCGGTCTCTCACTAATTTTCACAGTTATATATGGAAGCAACTGTTTTTGTGAAAGGAAGGTTCTATGGCATGATATTATTACTTAGTCTCGATCTATCATAGATGCATGGCTTCTTATGGGTGACTACAACAAGACACTATCTCCAAAAAACAAAAAAGGTGGCTTACCCATTCCTTTTCAACATATAAGAGAATTTCAAAACTGTTTAACGCAATCTGGTCTTCAGGAAATCAAACCTATTGGGTTTAACTTTACATGGCAAAGGAAAGGCATTGCTACACGTATTGATAAAATATTAGAAAATAATTCGTTTCTCTAGAAATTCATGAACCTCAAAGCGTTGTCACTCTCACAAATGATGAGTGATCATAACCCGTTGGTATTGGATTTTATTCCTACATCTCAGCAGAAAGAATAACCGTTTAAATACTGTAATGACTAGCACTATTTGGATGGATATGATTAATGTATTGTTAAGGGTTTATCAGCATCTATATGGGGGTTTCCTAGCTATATATTTCTATGAAAACTGTCAACATGCAAGCATGAGCTAAATATTTGGAATAAACAAAGAGTTTGACATGATCACTCTTTGAAGCAATTAGAAGAAAATTTTAAATCATTGGAACTAGCAGTGGATAATGATCCAACTGACTTGCATCTATATGAACTTGTGCTAGAAGCCAAACAACATTTACATATGCAGCAAAGTTTTAAATTTTTGGGATTGAAACAAAAAGCGAAGTTGCTTGGTCGCAAGAGGGGGACACCACCTCTAAATTTTTCTATTCTAAGATGACGTCAAGGAAATTTCAAAATAATATAAGGGCATTCGTTATTGCTGATGGGAAGTTAATGTATAAGACTCATACACTGAACAACAATCTATTGAGTACTATTACTCTCAGCTTAATGATGAGGTTAATTTGAGTATTCCAGAATTTCGTGCTGCACGCTCTATCAACACAACATGTCAGGCTTTCTTAATGCAGTGAATTTATATGTCAGAGGTTCGCAAGGCAGTCTTCTCTATACATGACGATTCAAGTCTGGGCCCCGGTGGTATGAATTCCAGTTTTATAAATTGCATTGTGGTGATATAAAGCATGACTGATTAGAGGCTATGATTGATATTTTTAATTCTGCTAAATTGCCTTAAGGAAGTAACCACACCTTTATTACTTTAATCTCCAAAATTGATAAACCCATCAATATAACACACTATAGACCCATCTCTTGTTGTAATGATTACTACAAGATTTTCTCCAAAATCATGTGCAACAGAGTAAAACCCTTTTTAAGTCATCTCATTTTAGAAAACCATTGTGCAATTATTCCAGGAAGAAATGTAGATCACAACATATTATTGGCACATGAACTTCTTCGCGATTTTAAGGAAAATGGGGTTTCAAAGTTTTGTGTTAAGGTGGATTTGCAGAAGGCATATGATATGGTCAATAGGGAATTTCTTTGCTATTTACTGCCTTGTATGGGATTTCCAGTTCATTTTGTGAATGTAATTTACGAATTTATTTCCACATCTACCTTTTCAATCCTATTCCAAAGGGTCCCTAAGGGAAATATATCTTCTACTCGCGGTTTACTCAGGGTGATCCTCTCTCGGGCACATTTATTTATGGTGGCCATGCAATATTTTTCCTATTTAATGGAGGAAGCAGTTGCTACAAATTTATTTACTCCAGTGTTCAATTTCGACCCTATCATTACTCATTTGTTGTACGCAGACGATTTGATGGTTTTGGAAAGTCTACACTAACCAGAGCTACTACTCCACAACTAATTTTTCAGGAGCTTAGCCTATATGCAGGTCTTATGGTAAATGTTGAAAAGACTAAAATTTTCTTCTGCTTGGGATGTCGACACACAAATCAGATTACTGATGTATTAGCTTATGAGGTAGGTCACTTTCCCATTAAATATTTTGGAGTCCCTCTTTCTTCAAACTATCTCCACTACTCAGAATGCAGTTCTCTAATTCATCAAATGCAAAGTAAAATAGATGCTTTGTAATCGAAATTGTTGAGCTTAGCAAGACGAGCTGAATTAATACATTCTGTAATCGCACCTACCATTCTTTATTGGATCTTTGTTTATCAAATTCCTGAGTACACTCTTGATAAATTACAAGCAATCTATGCGGAACTCTTTTGGGGAGAATCAAAGCACAAAGTGGTTTGGCATTTGTTATGTAGACCAAAACACGACCGGGGGGAATGGGGGGTCTTGATCTTCTAACTAATTTGAAGAAGACAACTTGCATAAAACTTATGTGGACTTATTTATCTAAACATAATCTATAGAGCAGATGGTTATGTAGAATATACTATCATAACAAAGATTTCTGAAGTATGCATATAGATAATAACGCTTCTATGAAGTGGAAAGCATTGTTTAGATTACGAACATCATCCAAGAAACTATTTAATAAAGTAATAGTTGGTGGTACTCATACCTCTCTCTGGTTTGAGCCTTGGCTCAACTATAAGTGCCTCGTTGTTCTTTTGAGCTTTCATACGTTTCAGGCAATGGGTCATCATCACGATACTGTTAGTATGATTATCCGATAGCCCAGATTAGTTCCTTCTATCCACCTAGTAACTAGGGAAGTTCTACAAGAGTTTGAAACCATTTCTGTTTTCCCTGAAAGGCATGAAGACAAATATGAGTGGTGTGATGGTGGAGAGTTTACATTTCAACTAGCATGGGATAAAATCAGAAATAAAGGTGATGTGAATTCTGTTTATAAAGTTATATGGTATCCAAAAAGTATTAAGCGAATGTCCTTCACTTGCTATCTTGTGGCATTGGATCGGTTAAGCACTAAGTCTAGACTTCATCGTTTTGGGATTGTTTCAAGCACCTTATGTTCACTGTGTAACCAACATGAGGAGACTACACACCATTTGTTCTTTGCATGCGATTATTCATCTTACATCTGGGGTTCGCTGAAGCAAAAACTGAATTTAAATCCTGATATTTTACCACGTTATGAGGATGAGGCTAAACTTTTGTTAACTACTTTCAGACAGAAAGATCAAATTCGAGATCTTGCATTTGGTGCTTTTACAACTACTTATTACTTTTGGCAAGAGAGGAACGCTAGAGTGTTTTCTAATCGAACAACACCATACTCAGCGAAACTTTCACAGATGGAGAGAGAAATTTGTTACCTGGTAAGTGGCAATGGCAGTAAGACCTACAGATCGGCTTCGAATCTCAGTTTGCTGAAGCAATGGGGTATTGGGCTGAATGATACTGGATAGTGGGTCTTTTAGCAGAGATGATTTGAACTAGGAGTAGGTGGGCCGTAGGCCTTTCGGGCTTGTCTTTTTTATTTTTTTATTCTCGTTTTTCTTTCGATTTTGGATATTTGTATGTATTGTATAATGTATATCAATGTATTGTTAATATGTGGAACTTATATGTGCTCTTTTCCCTTATAAAGTACCTAGTAGGGGCTTACAAGGTTTTGACGAGGCATATAAGGAAAGCATATGATTGGTTTTTAAATAAAACATACTAATTTTCAATATATGTATATATATATATGTATGTATGTGTGTGTGTGTATATATATATGTATATGTATGTATGAGGGGTTATATAGCACCCCATTTTCTTGGCACCCTTTTTGCACCCCATTAATAGCCACCCGTTTATATTTAATAATGTGTGAGTTAGAGAAACAATTAGTGGGAGGAGAGAGAAAGGGGATTGTGTGGTGGAAATCAGAAGGCAAAAGGGGTGTTGCACTATTTGGGGTGCTCTTGATCATATATATATATATATATATATGCATATATATATATCCATAATATTTCGTATAAAATATATATTTGGGACCAAAAGTAACAATGCATATAATTGTAGCTAACCAAAATGATACATACTAAAAACAATGATCTATGAATATCGATACAAAATATATTAATGCAAGCATGAACGATTGGAAGGAGAAAGAGTGCAACAAAATAATTTTTTCTGCCTTTCAACTTGTAGCAACCTCAACATCATTATACACCACCTATCATACAAGTCCAAAACGTGGTTAGCAAAAAACATATAAATCAGACATATGTTATACAAAGGCTTGCATGTGTATCTAAAGACCGTAAAAGTTTATTAAAAATAATGAACACATAATATATTGGAGGTTCAAAACGAATATCCTTTTGAAGCTATTAGTCCTTTTTTGTCATACACGAAACAATATATTGATGAAATTATTGATGTAGAACTAATTTCTTTCAAATTCATGTAAGCCAGGCACTAGTATTCTTCTCACCTCTGTCATCATGTTTTGTATAGCAGTTCTCCTCCTTCATAATGCTCACCTTATCAGACCATAACTTGTACCTAAACATGTTGACCAAACTTGTTCTCACATATATTGGTAGGTGCAAAACTGATTAGATCACCTAAAAAATGATCAACTTCATAAATAAAGAAGATATAAAGTATAACATTTACATACGTATGTCACAAGAACAGTGCATGCACCACTAGCTGGAGCAAGAACCGAATTTGCTCTAGTTCCAATAGTTCTAACTCCACTTTTCTTAGCATAAAATAACTATAAAAATAAATTGCCAAAAAATACTGCAAATTCTTTTTTTCCTTAGTTTGAATTGCTTGGCTTCATACCATATACATCCTATCAACTTCGACCTTTCAGTCTTACGCATCTGTATTCTTACAGATTAAAAGAAGAAAATAGTTGATAGAACAAAAAAATTATTAATTTGAAACAAAATAAAAGTAAAAAATAATAATAGAATGAGTAATATATAAAAATTGGAATTTAAGTTGGGTGATGAAGTCCAAAATTAGATCGAGTAGTTTTTCCTTGGATGCTAGAATTTGTCGTGCGCCTAATCGAAACTGTCACAGTGGCAAAAAAAATACACAAATTGCAAGTGCAGGGGTCACGGTGAAATATTGATGTAGAAAGAGGAGTAAGAATATGTTGAAAATACTATAGCCCAGTTCACATCAAATTAAATACTTATAATATTGATTTTAGCCACTGTATGGCTTAGAAATCAATTCAAGCTGAATTTAAAGAGTTCTAAATAAGACGCATTTAAAGGCTGGTCTTCAAAAGGTATGATTTTCGTTTCACATGGAAAAAACCTATAAGGGCATATCCAGTAGTGTGGATCTGTAGTGAAATGGAGTGGATCCCCGTTCTTATTCTCCCCCTCGCACTGCAATAGCGCAACTTCGAGCGTGAGGAGAAACTAAGAACGGGGATTTGCCGCACTTTTATTTTCAGTGTCGATCCCTAAACGGGGAAATGATTTTTGTTTTAAGGAGAAAACAATGAAAATATCGGCCACTAAACGGAGAATTGATTACTGTTTAGGCATTTTATTTTATTTTTATTTTCTTCCCCACTCGCTGCTGGGTAGTGGGGATCCTTCACGTTTTTTTGCTCCTACTTGCGTTTTTCGGCATTCTGCTGGAAATACTCTAACAAAAAGTTTGACAAAAAGTTTCAGTTATCTAATGCATTCTCTGTATCAACTGACCATGATTATAACATGCAAGAATTAAATGACAAGGGAAATACAAATAATTATTCTAACCTCGGTGAAGCTGTTACTAAGATCAAGGGAGACTGATGAAATGTCTACAATGAATCATTTTTTCTATCATAACCCCAAATAACCGCTCTACACATTATGATAATGCACTAACCAAATTAATACTTCTTAGAATGTAGAAAATGAACATTACAACCACTTTTAGTTTATTTAAAAAGAGAAGAAAGGATAAATTAAATATGAATAACTTAAAAGGAGAAGTGGTCTTTATGAGTGGGAAACCATTTGTACAGGCATGCAACTCAGCACAACATAATTGCTTCTATATTTCACGCAAGCTTTAATTATTATGGTGTTTTGTTTCCATCTTGGAGCTATTAATGTTTATGTCATGTCTCTCCACACACATGTGTTGTCAACGATTTTCATTCTCTTCAGATCAGTCGCTCTGACCATCCCAATCATATTCGGTATGATGTCATCCAAACTTCACTCAAGTCGGATCTTTGATGTTGTTTATCGCCGAAATCTTCGTCCATATGCTCGTTCCTTCCCACTTTGTAATCAACAACTCACAAGTCTGAATAAATATATGTTCTCACAACTACAGAGGTATATCCATGTCCACAGTTCGCCACTTCGCCAGTTATCTCCAGCAGCAACCACTGGCTACTAGTCAGTAGCATAGTAGGCATCACAGTTGCTACACTCAAATTTTTGGCATATACTACAATTATATTTTGATTTACTGGGTGATATTATATGGTAGCTATTTATGCATATACTACAACCATTTGCTACAGTTACGAATATTCATCGGTATTTTTATATTTACGTGTCCATCCAAAACCGGACGTCAAAATCAAAACTTCAATTTTTCACTGAATATTATATTATTGAAATATTCGTTTTTATCCTAACTGGAATGAAATTTAATCAACTACCATATAATTCAATTCATATGGATTCATACATTCAACAATAGTTGTAAACAACTATCAAACATCAAATTCGCATCTAGAGTGCAACTACACCCGTATAAGCCTTAAAATAATTATTTAACGCTTATATCGGTCTGTCAATCAACCGATTGACATACAAAATACACATTTGGTATTAGTGTGAATCAAATATCGTTCCAATACCCGTGTGGGGTTTTCATCGATACTAGTGATTATTATCTACACACTTGGGCGATGTGTGAAATTATCAACCTAATACCTATATGGAGTTTACATCACAATTCATGTAGATTATCAACACACTTGGGAGATGTGTGGGTTAACTGTCATCCCAAAACCCGTGTGATGTTTTCAACCAGTGAATAATAATTAAATAAATTTCTCAATTCAATTCTGATTCACCACAAATCAATCAATTAATCATAACTTGTGTGTTTCAAATTATTTTTCCACACTGTCAATATCACTTAAATAGGCGAACATTAACAAGTCGTTCGACTTGTAAATAAATGTTTAACCTAACAATGATCACTATATACATATTAATGATGTTTTAACATATAACTTAACTCAAATTCATATCATAATTCATCATCAACTCTATCACTTATTTACCCAACATTTCGTAGTTTAACTAACAAGTAAACTATTTTTAATTGTCCAATTAACTAACTAAAGTTAAGTAGCTCTCATAATAGCTATCATAAACATATTAAAAATGTTTTTAACTTATTAATTAACTTAATTCAACTACCAAATCATTTCACAAGTTAATATTAACTTAATCACGTAACAACCAACTATGTAACTATGTAATTATGATTAAACTACACAAATAAAATGTTTAGAGTGAGAAGCTCTCACCCAAGCCATCCTAACACCAAGATACTACATTATATGACCTTGCAAGCTTGCTACGGACCCAAAGATTCCACCCTTTCACTCAGACGCACTTGAACACTCGAATACACTCAAAATCACTCACACTCACATGTATGTAGGGTATTAAGTAGGAAAGCTTAGGATTTTTTGGCAATTAGGGTTTGGAGGAGGTCACGGGAGGTCACGACATGGACTGGGAAGGGGTGGAGGTGCTTGGTGGTGAGGATGGGGTGCTGACGTGGCAAGGTGGCCCCACTAGGAGGAGGTAGGTGAAGCTAGTACTTGGTTTTAGGGATTAAGAAGCTATGTTTTGCAAATTAAAAGTGATTATGGGTTTTAGGTGAGGAGGTGGGAACCCACGTCGAAGGGGGTGATGGAGGGGGTCAGAGACAGACGGTGTCAGGCTGAGGAGAGATGGTGGCAGGCTAGAGGTCGGCGGTGTCAGGCTAGAAGGTGAAGGGTGCCATGGAAATGGTGATGCTTAAGCTTAAAGGAAGATAGAAAATGATTTTGCAAATAGAAAATAAAAAAAATATTAAAAAAATAAGTACATAAAAGTGACTCAAATTGGAAGAATTTGACACATGGCAAGGAGGGGATTAAGTTGTCTAATTCCTATTGGCTATGGGAATTTGTGTTAAACTATTTAATAAATCTCATAATTAATTCTACGTCTCAAACTTCGTTCTAGTCCTATGACTGCACACCAAGTCCAAAAATTACGAAATTTAAAATCTCGCTACTTTATGGAATTACGCTTCCAACAAATCAAGTCTCATAAAATTTGGAGATTGTTTGAAAAATCGCCTTATTTCTATCTTAAATCGAAAGCTGACAGAATTTTCAACGTACGTTTATATATCATTCTCTCACTTATGAATTCCATTTGACTTGAAATTTTAAATCTTGACATGTTTTGACATTCCGGATCCAATAAAAGTGGTTTCATCGGATTCCGAGGATGTCTCAAAAATGGTCCTTTTATAGGCAATCAAAATAGCATTGAAATATCGATTTTCAAAATCTTAACTTTTAAATTAATTTAAAAAGTTTACTGACCCTGTTTTAAGTTAAATAAAACATAAAACTGCTTTTAAAATTTATTTCAAATTTTATCGAGCTCGAAATCAACATTTTCCATTTTAAAATTCATTAAAACAGATAAAGATTCAAAATTTATATTGACCAAATATGTGAGTCATCACAAATTGGATATTATCTTAAATGGACTCCTCCACAATAAGCGATGCGGTCTTATATTTTTGAAAATATTGTTTTGTTTCTTGTTCGATCTAAATTTTAGGATTAGTTTCTTTGTTTCCATCAAGAAGTGTCATATGCTCGTTATGTTTTTTTATTCTTTCATATGGCATTCATTCTTTGTTCATTCAGTATTTTAGATTTGTATCGATCCTTGTATATATGTTGTTCTTATGACGTAAAAAATCAATTCACAATTAGAGGAATGGTCTCCTATATAATTATTATATGTTTCATTTTACTTGAATTTTCTCACGTTGATTTTCCAAACCAACCAGTGTGTTATTTCATTATAACGGTTGGGTCAAACCGAGCATGATTCCAGACTATCGTTAGTCGGATATGAAGCTCATGAAGTAGAGTTGGATGTCTATCTATCGCAATTTTTGCTATTGTATTATATTTATCTATCAGCATATGTAAAGTCAAAATTTTATAACTGACCAGCTGATGTGATTCGCTTTAACTTTCATGTACATTATATTTATTGATGACAATGGGACGGGTCTAGGGTCCAAACTCGATTGACCCGCCCAGTTTTGACACGTTTAGACCTACCCCACTGGATCTTCGAGGCGGGTAGACCCACGAATCTTTTTTGGAGGTCCGGGTTTAGGGTCGGGTCTGAGCCGCAGCTAACCCGCCCCAACCCGACCCGCATAATTGAAACTCCGTTGAAACACTTTATAACTATAATGATTATTTGTTAATCTTCTTAGGTATACATGGTAATGACTTGAATACTATATTCTTTCAATCAATAAGCTATAAATTTTTCATTGTATTAAGTTGCATCAATGATAATCATCATATAATAACAAATGCATACATTTTGAACAATTATCTTACAACACATTATATTATATTCCCTTATCATTGTAAGAACATTATTATTTGTATATAATTTATCATTTCATGATAAAATTATATAATTATATAAAATTGTATACATTAGAAAGCAATTTCACCGGGTCGTGGGGTGGGTCGGGTCTTACCTGACCCGTACGGGTTTCGGGTACGGGGAAAAAGTTCCAGACCCGCACCTGGTCTACAGCACTGGTCTAGGGCGGGGTTTAAAAAGCCCGGGCCGGGTTTATGGCACGAGAAACCCGCCCCATTGTCATTCCTAATTGTATCTTGAAGTGATTATTTGTCTTATTCTTATAATATGTTGTCTTTTCCGCTGTGAGATCTTGTGTTTCTTCTGTTCCTTTTCTTTTCACCTAACAATTTGAATTTCTAACAATCAAATGCTCAATATTTGAATACTGTAACGTATTAGATGTTAACTTTCGATGATCGTAAGAGCGGATCAAGACAGAATGCGCGCTCTTGTGTGTATATAAACACACACAAACATAAGATAATGAAAAAAAAAGCAATTAACATATGTTTCAAAAGAAACAACTTCAAGTTAGTAGTTAAAGACGCATATTCAAAGAAAAGTAATATAATATACAGAAATAGATACGTTTCTATATTTCTACTTTAGCCCCACAACACCAGATTTGTTATATCTTGAACTCCAAACATACGTAATAATAAATAAACTTTGCTTTCACTCATTTTCTAATGACTTTCCATCATCTTACATATCTTATAATAGCTTTCACCATATGAACAATTTTTACTTCAGCACCTTGAAAAAGGACAAATACAAGTTAAAACATAATAACAAACGCTCAAGCACCTTCAAAATGCACAATTATGAATTACAAATTTGTTCATGTGCACTCTAACTCCGCAAATATAAAACCTGATTCCATCGAACACCCTTTATTTTTCAAATAAGTTTGGCAAGGCGAGTAAGTTTTTTGTTGGCTTAACATTAAATTGTTCTATAACTTGTAATTGAGGGAGAAGAAAAAAGGAAAAAAGAAGAAGAAGAGAAGGCAGGGCCGACCCAAACACATTCGATGCGCTAGTATAGTACAAAAGAATCTATTTTTATTGCCCCCAAATTTAACAAACAACTATGAGTTTGAATGCATGAAATAAAATGCAAATTCTATTATAAAAGCTAACATTAATTATAAATACTAGTCAAATCATTCAGACTACATACCAAACGTATATATTTTAAATGTTAACTTGATATGGAAATACATGAATAGACGTTGATGGAAGCAAATTTGTCTTGCAATCTTTAATGCGAACTCGTCTATTATATGTAACGACCGGGTCTTTCGCGATCCTGGTTATCGACATAAACTCAATGTCGACTACCCAAGCATCGGAAACACCGGATTGTCCATGAAAGAAATTAGAGGGTGAGAATAGATAAGATAGAAACTTAGAATAAAAGAAGAAGAACAACATCACAACATCAAAGTAAACACGAATCTCACAGCGGAACGAATAAATATATTTCATAACATAACTTTGAAATAAAACAGTATCTGTATACAATACCATTATTAGAGTATAACACTTACAACACAGCGGTGATAACAATAGCTATATAATCCTGAAGCCTCCTGCTCTAGCTCTTCAAGTATCTGTAATATCCCGACTACTTGACTTCCCGTACAAAATTGGGCACCCAAGAGTTTAGGGAAAACAAAACAAAATAAACTCTGGGTTAGTCATGTGACTGGTGTGAGTAAACTCAAATCATTTGTTTAACTTTTCAACATCTTTTTGAAACAAAGGATAATCGTAAGACCGATCCACACGTAAACACGGATGGTTTTTACCTTATGATAACCCAAAATATTTTTCTAAACCGATACTTGTCTGATATTATAATAATGTCTAGATCAAGTAAATAGAAATCTAGTAGAACGCTTTGATCTGACGTTCTACATATATAATATACAATCAAAACCACGGGCTCTTATTAGATAATTGATTTCCAACTATGACAAGGTATGGAACCACCTTCCGACCAGTGTATGCTGGAAGCGATATACTGGAGTTCAACAAGAACATCTTGTAACTCGGCCACACATGACCAACCATTCATTTCCTTGAATGTTCCGAATATATTGTCACCTTATGGTAGGTATACCAACATAACCATTTCCGGGAGATACAGAATCGAAAGAAGTAACAAATATGAATATTCTCTATATGGTGACAATATACCCTAACTGGGTGCGACCCACTTAGCCATGCTGCCTACCCGATTTCTGTCATTTTTTTGTTGATGAGGCTTGAGGTCATAACGTATCTTTTAACAGATCACTCCTTCATTCACTTTGAATGCCACATCGTCATACCCATCAAATCACAAATTGATTTCCCCAAAAGTACCATGGGTATAAGCTAAGAGATACGAATTCCTCCGCCACCAACGTAAATACGTTTGAAACGATCAACTTACGCGATCTACTAGACATACTCTGTCAGACATTCGTCCATTCAAGTTGTCCTGGGACTGGACAACCAGAAGGCACGATTATGTAAACAGGACAGCCCTTGCATAATTGCGTCTTCAATTAACTTCATCATATTTGATCCAACGCTAACGCCCATACAGAGTGGTTTTCAGATAATGAATCTGATCCCGGTCTCTCCGTATTGGCGACAGAAAAATGGTCAAAAACTTTGATAGTCGGTGATTTAACTATCAAAGAAAAACATGTGTGCAAACAACGATATTATTTCCAAATGGAAATTCTATTAATCAATTACCAATCAACATTTATTCATTTCCTTATTTCTCGTTTCCATATATTCATCAAATCCTTATTTTCTAATTTTAGAAACTATCGTTATTAACTTTGGAAAACATTTCCATTTCTGATTCACGCATCAATATCTTCCCATATATATCAGTCTCTAATTGTAAACTTGTAAGAGAACAACCCCCTACATATTAACCCGGAAGACCGAAACCAACATCAGATCGATACCTAGAAAGCCATTCAACTCAACTAATTTCCAGTCAGTTTCTGATTTCAGTAATTCCATTTAAATTCTTACTTCAAACTTCAATTTCCTTTATAATATTTTGTTTGCAAAATATTTACTTTAAATCAATATCATGTTATACCCAGGTGCGAAGGACGGGTCTAAACCTTCCTAATTTAAAATTCACTTTTTATAAAACTCTATTCATTTTCCAAACATTTCCCTTTTATAGTTCTATTTACTTTCTAAATCAATATTCCTTTTATAATTCTATTTATTTTATAAATATTTCCTTTTATAAAATTCTATTTTTTTTCTAATAAATAATTCCTTTTATAAAATTCTATTCATTTTAAAAATATTTCTTTTTATAAATCCTTTGATTTTATAAATATTTCTTTTTCAATATAACATTGAAATTTTCCTTTTTATATTCCCGCATTTCTTATGGTATTTAAAATACCAAATAACAATGATCAATATCATTCTAACACACATCATCAACAACAAATTTTATATCACATCATATATCACATCATATATCACCATATATGAAAAATAGTAAAATAAATGTTGAGGAATTGTAACAGGTCGACCATAGGGTCGACCTGGTCATAGATAATAGCCTAAGACTATTATAGTTGATTGTTCATGCCCATAACACTATAGTTGAAAACCATGATGTACACCGAATTGGCATTTTGTTGGATCATATACCCAGGGTGTGACTTGCTTAGCTTATTCGCTATTATGTACACCAAAACCATTGGATCCATTATCCTTGTATTTGGCTTGCTTTTGCATGCCTATTCTTTTATGTCAGCGTTTACCATGACTATCGCCTTATCTTGCTAGATTTGAATTCCTATATGCCAGTGATGTTGTAACCAATTTGACACGATGATTTGATAGGGTTAAGTCATGAACCGCTTGAATATACTTAACCAATTTGACATGATGATTTGATAGGGTTAAGTCATGAACTGCTTGAATATACTTAACCAATTTGACACGATGATTTGATAGGGTTAAGTAATGAACCGCTTGAACTTACTTAACCAACTTGACACATGATTCGTAGGGCTAAGTCATGAACTTGAACGACAAAACTTAGCCAACTTGACATGACACGTAGACGGGTTAAGTCACGAACTTGAATGACAACACTTAACCAACTTGACATGTTAGACTGATGGGGTTAAGTCTCGAATTTAAATGACAACACTTAACCTGCTGGACGGAAACCCTAGTTACGCGGTCCTTTTCAGCAGTAACCCACTAGATGTATCGTGGTGCCCTGGAACTAGGCAGGGTGGGGCACGATTATTGGGCTGATTGTAAGCGACCAGAACGACGGCTGAGTTGGTGCGCCATTGTAGGTTCAGGCGGACTATTGTCGTGCACGTAGTCCGGAGTTGAAAAAGCAAGCATTGGGCACCTGTAGGTTTACACTGTGCGTGCTTGATTCGTGTCGGTGGTTGGCACCCTAGGGCTTGATACACCCTATGGTGGACCTAGCACAGGTGACTACATTTCGTGATTGGGCCGTATGACACAGACACATGAACGAGCTAGGACTTGTAGGGAGCCGATCGATTAATAGATCATTACGTGGAAAAAGGGTGTTGTTCGTTAGGTAGCATAATCCCTAGTGGTCCTAGGTGGCATAAACCCTAATCGAATCTAGAATACGTTCAATAGGTAGCATAATCCCTAGTGGTCCTAGGTGGCATAAATCCTAGTTGAACACGCGATAGTTCATGATAAGGAAACCTAGCCAGAATAAGGGTGGCAGTCCAAACGATTTCAAGAATGGTGGCACTACGTTGAAATAGTATAGAAATACGGGATGAAATCCGTACGATATACGGCAAGGGACTGTACATATACATGGAAAAGATGATACGGGTTGGGGTACTAGTACGGTTGGTGCAGAGAATGTTAAACATGCGATGCTATAAGTAGTTTATCTTGTTACCGTAGTTTATCTTGTTATCTTAGTTTAACTTGCCTATTTTGTCATCATCCTTATGTTTACTTTCATTTTATACATGTCATGTTACCTTTACTTGTTTCTATGCTGAAAGTCACTAGGACTTACCAGTCTGTATGACTGACCCGTTTTGTTTCGCCTCTTTTTCTTCCGTCCCCCCCCCCCCCCCTCCAGGTTCTCAGAGAGAAAACACTACGACTTAGTTTGGACTTCTTTCTGCTTCAAGATCATCATATATGGCTTGGACCTTTCTTGGCTATGACTGCTTTACTGTTTTACCTGGGGAATGATTTATTACCATGGTTTTATGCTTCTTTAATATTGCAAGACAGATTTCGATGTAATCGATTTAATGGCATTTTGATGTAAAAGGCTTTAGACCTTACTAGATTTTAAAGAAATGAAATTTGGTTTTTCTTCCGCTATTTTATATGTTCCGTCTTGTAATATTTCTGTGTATATTTACCTCGGTCAAGAGATGGAGTGGTATTGAGAGCATGCAACTGCCCTCCAGAAGGTCCTGCTCGCTGGGTCTGCCCTTGCCCCTGTCCTTGCTTGTTAGGGCAATCCTTATTGAAGTGTCCAGTATCTCCGCAATGAAAGCATTCACCCAACTTTCTCTTCTTCTTTTTACAGTCTTTAGCTAGATGTCCCATAATACCACAAAAGTTGCACTTCCTTGTCTCATGTGGTTTGTTAGCATTGTGGTTGTTGTTCATGTTATTCTTGTTGCCTCCCTTCTTGAAGTCAACTTTCTTATTCTGAGTCTCATTAGGCTTAACCTCCTTCTTGCTATTCTTGTCTTCCTTATGAAGTAGAGCCATATCCACCAAGATTTCAAAGGTCGCCCCGATGGGTATATGAGTTATGGCCAAACTGTGTAGGGGCTCATTCAATCCTCGAGCAAAGCGTACAGCCTTTTTCTGGGCCGTGTTGACCAGTCCAAACCGAACCGAGCAAGCTGATTAAACTTATTCACGTACTCCCTAACAGACGTGTCCCCCTGCTTGAGTGCTAGGAACCTCTCCATCTGAAGGTTCTCTTCTGCTGACGATAAGAATTTAAGCCCAAACCTCTCTCTAAAGTCTGCCCAAGTCTCAACTGGTCTGGTAGCGTTGGTGACTTCCCACCAAAATGCAGCTTCCTCTTTCAACAACCATGCTACCAACTGAACTTTCCTATGATATGTGTGGATTTTAGGATCTCTATCTTAAGCGTAGAATTCACGTGTAATGCTTATGTTCTCGGATTTATGGGTTACGGTTTGATCCTAGGTATGGATTGGCTGTCCAATTATGGAGTCATTCTTGATTGTGAACGAAGGGTAGTGAGGCTCATGACTCGCCTTGGTAATACCCTTGAAATTTATTGTAACCCTAAGGGTTCGGTCATGTTGTGTTATCTTGAATCTCTTGACTCGTCCATAGACAATTTGCAATCTGTAAGAGTGGTCCGAGAATATCCAGATGTCTTTGATGAGGTGAAGGGGTTACCCCCTAAACGCGAGATAGACTTCCGTATTTATCTTGTTGATAATGCCAAGCTAGTTTCATTGCCCGTTAGGCACATGGCCCCGCGAGAAAGAAGAGAGCTCAGCAAATAAGTAAAGGAGTTGCTTGAGAAAAATTTCATAAGATGAAGCATTTCTGAACGGGGTGCTCCGGTGGTATTCACTACTAAGGTGGATGGTTCGCTTCGTCTGTGCATAGATTATCGTGAGTTAAATAAGCTAACTAAGAAAAATAGGCACCCACTGCCAAGAATTGACGATTTGTTTGACCAGCTTGTGGGAGCATCTGTTTTCTCTTAACTCGATCTAGCCACAGGATTCCACCAGCTTAGAGTGGTTGAGGATAGCATTGACAAAACTACGTTTAGGACTCCAGATGGGTTCTTCGAATGGCTCGTCATGCCGTTTGGGTTAACGAATGCACCCGCATACTTTATAGATTTGATGAGTAGGGTGTTTCGGGAGTTCCTTAACAAGTTTGTAGTGGTTTTCGTAGAAGATATTCTGATCTTCTCAAAGGATGAAGAAGAGCATGCTAGACATCTCAAGGAAGTCATGGATACGCTTAGAGCACACCAGTTAAAGGCTAAGTTCTCCAAATGCCATTTTTAGAGGAAGGAAGTTCGGTTTCTTGGACATGTAGTTTCTAAGCAAGGCATAGCCGTGGACCCCGCAAAAGTAGTTGTGGTGCAAGACTGGAAAATTCCTAAGAACGCAACGGAGGTGAGAAGCTTTCTCGGTTTAGCAGGCTACTATAGGAAGTTCATTAAGGACTTCGCTAAGATTTCAGCCCCTCTTACTAGGTTAACAAAGAAAAACCTAGCATTTGCATGGGACATAAAATGTGAGATTGCCTTTCAGAGACTTAAGAGAGCCCTCACCACAGCTCCAGTTTTGGCACTACCCGATGGAGGTAAGGTGTTTACCGTGTACACAAATGCATGTGGCACGGGATTGGGCGCAGTCCTAATGCAAGAAGGGAAGGTGATTTGCTACGGGGGTAGGCAACTTAAAGTTCATGAAAAGAACTATCCCACACATGACTTGGAGTTGGCGGCGATCATTTTTGCACTTAAGTCTTGGCGCCATTATCTTCTTGGGGAGAGGTTCGAGCTATATACCGACCACAAATCGCTTAAGTACCTCTTCTCATAGAAAGATTTGAATCTGAGACAATAGCGGTGGATGGAATTCTTGGCATCATATGACTTCGATATAGCTTATACCCCTGACAAGGGTAACGTGGTGGCGGATGCACTAAGTAGGAAAAGTTTGACTTTGAGCCCCTTGTTTGCTGAAAGGAAAAGTCTAGAGTTTATAGCAACCTTTGATTTTACACCTGCTGTTGAGTCATTGACTGTTATATTAGCATCTCTTGAGTTAAGACCTACAATTCTAGATCATGTAGGGACTTCACAGAAGGAAGACCCACAGATAGTCGAAATCATGGACAAGCTGATTAGTAGTGAGACGTCAAGTCACCTCGGTAGGTATACCATATATGACAAGGGATGGCTAAGGCGTGATGAAAGGCTATGTGTCCCACAAGTGGGAGACTTAGTAAGGAAAGTTCTCGAAGAGGCGCACCACTCGAAGATGACTATACATCCCGGAGGGGATAAGATGTACAGAGATATGAAATGCATATTCTTTTGGGCTGGGATGAAAAAGGACGTGGCAGAATTCGTTTCAAAGTGCATGGTGTGCCAACAAGTAAAGGCCGAGTCAAAGAAGCCCGGTGGGCTATTACATCCTTTGGAGGTTCCGAAATGGAAATGGGAGAGTATCTCGATGGATTTCGTGGATGGACTGCCTAGGTCAAGGAAGGGAAATACTAGCATATGGGTCATAGTTGATAGACTCACGAAAAGTGCTCACTTCATTCCGGTGAAATGCAAGAGGACCGCATCATGGCTAGCGTCTATTTACCTTCGAGAGATAGTACGGTTGAGGGGGTTCCTTCTAGTATAGTTGGTGATCGTGACCCGATTTTCACTAGCCAGTTTGGAATAGTCTGCAAGAAGCAATGGGTACGCGACTGAGTTTAAGCACGGCCTATCACCCACAGACGGATGGACAAACCGAAAGGGTAAATAGGGTACTAGAGGATCTTTTGAGGCTATGCATTCTTGACTTTGGTGGTACTTGGGAAGACCATTTCCCTCTCGTGGAGTTTGCATATAATAATAGTTATCAAGCTAGCATCGGAATGGCACCGTTCGAAGCCCTATATGGAAGACCGTGCAAGTCGCCAACGTGTTGGTGGGAGACGACAGACAGGCTTATACTTGGGCCCGACATGATAAGGGACACTTCTGAGAAGGTTGAGTTGATACGAAGATGGATGAAAACGGCCCAAGATAGACAGAAATCTTATGCGGACAAGAGAAGGACAGACCTAGAGTTCGAAGTCGGAGACATGGTCTTTATAAAAGTTTCTCCTTTACGCAATGTAGTTCGTTTTGCAGCGGTTGGAAAGCCATCACCAAGGTTCGTAGGACCGTTCCCTATCACTGAGAGGGTTGGGCGGATGGCCTATAAGGTAGAACTAGTGTGTAACCCGTGCGTTGCACACGACAACATTGTTAAATATAGAATTTAATATTTCAATGTTAAAACGACAATTTTTTTATGTAGTATAGAATAATTTTTGATGTGCATTATATACACTATTAACTAAAATTATCATTTGCAGTTTATGTTTTATAGCTTACATAAATAGTATGCATGTGTACGTATTTGAGAACTTTTTTGGTTATTTTGTTAATATGAATATACTGTACATGTTGAAATTGATATATGTTAGTAGTTTATTCTATGATTTGGGAAATATAATTTAATAGAATTTGTTAAATAAGTTAAAGGAAAATTTTGAACTTAATTTAAATATATAGCATAATATAATGAATTGAAAGAAGTAAAAAAAAAAACAAATTTCCTGTGAAGGTACTGACATTAAAAAAGATTTTGTTATATAATAAATGGTAAAATTTTGATATAAACGAATCAAAACGGATTTACAAATTAACTTTATTATTGTTGTTGGCATACATAATTTATATTATGTGATTCATACACTCTTGTTAATATGAATCAACATAGAAAAATTGATGTATGTTTTAAAGAGCTATTAGAAAAATGTACTAATTATTTACTAAGATTATTTAAATAATTATAATTTAAGATTTCATAAGCAGTTTAAAGATATGGATTTAACTATAAAATATAATGAAAGGATTAAGGCGGCTCCATAAATAATCGTGGAAGTGTTAAAATGTGAGTATTTGAAGCTATAATTGTTTTCTTCAATTTATGGTAAATTTATTGAGATAAATGTATAATATATTAAATTTACTATTATTGTTTATATATATTATTTAAATCATTAATTTTTTAACTTTATATTTGGAAGGAAAATTGATTTTGCCTTCTTTCTTTATATGAGCATGATATACATTTTAAAACATGATATTTGGCGGTATTAGATGAATTAACAACATTTACTGATTGAACTTATTCGATAAATTAAAAACCATATAATTAATTTTAACATATTGGTTTAAATGTACAATGTTAAGTGATATTGTGGAGTGTTTTGTAAATTAGTAAATAAATATTGAAATATGAGTTCTTAATGTTAACATTGCAATGTAACACAGGATAAATTAAATGAGTTAAATTTTAAACATGTGATTGTTATTATGTGTATAATTTATGTTATGCAATTAATGTGTTTATATATTGGAATCACTGTTTTTCTCATTTTTTTTAATGTGAATATAGTTAATCTTGATGCGATTTATTAGGCGAATCATTGAACAATAGTTCGCTAAAGTTACTTAATTAGTTTTAATATTATGTATTAATTGTAAATTATGGTATTAAATGTATAATGTCGAAAATGAATTGTGAAAGACTTAAATTATTATAGAAAATTTGACGTGTAGGTATTTTGAGTCGAAAAAAAATGCTTTTTGTCATTTTTTAGTGTTTGAAAGAAATATTTGTTAACTAAACTTACTTAAATTTCGATTTATGTAATTAACTAAAATGTGTGAACTTAAATATAAAATTTTAGGAGCTAATGATTATATTATATGTAAATAATCGTGTAGATTTTAAAATATCCATATCAAAGTATAAAACAATGAAAGAGTAGGAGAATGGGGTTTAAATTCTTCCACTTTATTATTTATTTAGTGGATATATTAAAATGGGTGAATCTATTAACGTTATATTAAAAAATATACTAGCTACTATTTACTTAGAATATTTAGATAGTCTAAATTTGAGATTCCCTTAGCGATTTGAATATGTGAGTTCAAAAATAAATATTAAGAAAAAATTAAAGGAGTCTTGGTGATAAAGGTATAAACGCTAAAAACATAATTTTGCAATGTAGAGCACAATGATTTTATTTCGATAAGTTAATATTAAGCTAAAATTTTGGATTAAAATATAGCAACGCTTGTTTTCGAAAAAACAAAGAAATTTTGGAATGCAAGTATTTGATGGTAAAAGAATTTTACAGTGCAATGTATAATTGACATATGGATATTTTTAATTAAAGTTGGTATTTTTTTAATCAATATGATTTATGTTATATGCAATATATTTGTACATATTAGAGTGATGTTTTAATACTGTAATGTACATATGTTTAATATTGATCCTTTTTTTATTGAAAAATAGCTTGATTATGCAATTGTAAATTTAAAATATAAAAATAATGCCATATCTAATATATAACTTGATTTATGTTGATGAATTACCATATTTAATGGTCAATTAAAATGAAATCGTAAATGATTAAAGAAGTAACAACGATTTCCTTATTGATTTTATTCTCAATTAGTGTTAACGAATTTCCATTAATTCGGTCATATAAAAGGAAGATTAATTGGTGCAGTCTGAAATTCAAATCAAATAGAATTGAAAATAAAATTTGATTTTGCATAAAACAAATAAAATAGTCAACACAATATTAATTGATCATTTTAATGTTCAAATTACTAAGGGAACGCCATATGTAACGCTATTATTGATCTATGATATTGTCACATTTTACACAAAATAAGTCAAAATTACTAAAGGGATACCATAAATAAGTAAATACTAATTGGATATTGTGTAAATATACTAAGTAAAAATATACTTTTACAGAAAAGAAACCTATCATCACATGTTAAGGCGGTGATGAATAATCTAGAAAGAAACTTAAGGGCAAAACAGAAATTTTGAGCTTGGAAAGAATAATATCCAACACACGCAGGGAAATTGAACATAGCGAAAAAACCTCTCGTAGTCCCCTCGAGTTCACTTTCAGTTCTCTAACCCTAATCTTATCCCAAACATCATCACGGAAAAAATGGAAATTATCATAAGAAATCGACTATTAATTTCGCGACAACCATTATTTCACATCCATGTTCTTCTCCCAAAAATAACCATGGAAAAATGGAACAAAAATTTTGCGCAGCGTTGATTAAATCGACAAAGAAGTTTAGAATCTTGCAGATCTGCTCTGAAAGCATAAAATATGTCGATCGAAGGTAGTATCTTCTCAATATCTTCTTTTAATCTTCTATTATTTTTTACTGTATGATAAATTAGTTTGTTATTACAAATTAGTGGTATACATGATTAAATTTATACCTCTGAGAATGAAAGTTACTGTATTTTCTACTGTATGATAAGTTGTTGGATGAAACGATTTAGTTCTTCCGAACTTGAGTGATTTTTCTTTTAGTAATTCTTATATTAAGGCTTATCGTACTGATTTTATTGGTTATTTTTCCAAGTAACTGTATTTTTTGCTTCATTCATTAATTAATTGAATAACTTATTTTTCTTTGTTCGACTTTGGTTTGGTTATTATAAATGATTAGTCTGTGAATTTGTTATATGCTTCAGGTAAAGTACTGTACGAATTTTAGGTATACTGAAAACTGTAAAAAGTATAATTACACATCTCCATTAGTTGATGACTTGAAATTCGTGTCAAATTGGCATTCTATTGAGGGTTGTTTAGTGTATTTCCACATTATGGTTTTGATAAAACCAGCATATCGCATTAGTATACCATATATATATTTAATTATATTTCAGATTGGACTATTTACATTGTAATTATTTTGCTTTGAAGATTATCATAAAGGCGACTAAAGAGTACAAAAATACTGGAACGTATTTGATGTGGCATTGATAATGATGTCTATCTCCAACATCTGTTAAATATGGCTGTTTGGGGAGGTCATCGGATCTGTTAATAAAAGGTAATGAAGAAGATTTTTTCATTGTTATTATGCTTTTGAAAATCTGAGTATGGGATCTATGTGATCGATTTAAACATTATTGTGATTTCGAATTCATCTGGCACTTGTTGGAATTAACTCGATTTATACATTTCCAAAATCACATTTGTTAGTAATATCAAAGATAAACCAAGAATAATAGTAACAACTCAGTAGTTATTAGGTAAAATTGCTATTAGTGTATTTAAAACGTTGTTTCTCTTTATCGCTACGTTGTCTAATTAAGTCATTAATATCCCTGTTCATTGATTCCGGCTTTTTAATCGTCTTTTCACAGGACTTCTTGACAAATGACAAAGTTTTCTTAATTTTATAATATTAATCTACCAAAGAATATTATATATTTGCAATTATTTTATTAAGTGAAAATGTAGTGTTTTTTATTTTATATATGATAACAGAGCTTGAAAAAAGAGAAAGAAGATCTGTCATTCAGATTATAACAAAAACTGAACTTTTATTGTAATTTTAACGGTAACACAAATTATTTTCTTTTGTAGTTTGATATGATACCTGACTGCGCTATGACAAACAATTTTGTAAACTAATATGAAAGAAATATCTATATTTCATTGGACTATGTAAATTTTCACATATTAGATTGAAGGTTTATTATCAATTTTGAATCACGTATTCAGAAGAGAGGAAGGTCTTACAGTCAACTAAACAGAGACATTAAGTTTTCACTTATTGAATTGGTTGCAAATTTGATTTGCATTAATACCTTGAGGTGAATATAATATTTAATACATAGGACTTATCCAATGTTCAAAAAGCTCTGTAATTAATATACTTGGCTATGCTGCGCTTTCATATTTACTATAACCAATTCATAGTTAATTCTGTCTTTGCTTTTACCTTTCCAGCAGTATACAAAATCAATATCAAAACCCTAATAATTACTACCTGGCTGCATTCGTAAATGTTATAATACTGTTGAATTCTTATCGGATTGCATAATATATTTCTGCACGTGCTGGTCACTCAAGTCAAATCCAGTGAATAGTTCAGTATTGTTGCAAGTGTAAAAAAGGCACATAAGTAATAATTTTAATCAATGTACTGTTTTATACTATGTACCATTTTATGTCCTAAACTATTTAGTTTTGTAGAGAGTTTTATTCTATGTAGCATTATGTTTAGTGTTTTGTTTTATGTGACATGTTTTATTTTCAGTACTAAAATTTTCTAGCATTTCTCTCATTGTTTGTATGTATATATGTATACGTGTATATATAATAACTCTAAATGTGAAACAGTATTAAAAATAATAAATAAACATAAATATTTATGGATGATTATAAAAATATGAAATATATATTTGACACATTATCGATTTGCTTTAGATTGCAGTATTGGTCAAAAATTCAAGATGTTCGCAACAACTGGGTGAAAAGATGTTTTATTGAGGAAAAATACTGGAAAAATACGTCTGAATGTATTTGACATGGCAACTGAAACCCAGTTTGCAGTCAAGTAATATTCTTTTATATTTAGTGAACTAAATGGTCTTATTTTAATTTCCAGGCCAGCTTCATTTTGGAGGGTCATTGATGAGGCAAGTAAATGTTGTACTTTGTTCTTTCCTTAAATGCATATGATTTACTGTTAGCAGCTATTAACTATTTTTATGTTTTTTCTTAGGTATGTCTGCAAAAATATTCAGATTACAAGTCAGCTCTAAAAGAATAAAATCCGTCGATTGAAGGTAATATCTTTTGTCTTCTTATTAGATTTCCACATTAATGCCTACTTTTCATTTTCAATTTCTTTAAGTAATAAATTTTAGGTAATATATCTGCTTTATTGCGATTCGAAATGTTAGATAAGAAATAATTTTTGTCTTTAAGTTTCTTGTGTCCATTAAGTTATATAGTTATAATATTATATGTCATGAGCCTTACATTGTACCATTTTTTTAATATCAATTTAGGTTGTTGAACCAACGAAACCATATGGACCTGCTGCTGATATATGGAGTCTTCGATGCATAGCGCTTGAAATGTTTACTTCGGCTTCATTTCTTGAGATTTTAGTGGGTTAGTAATCTAATACATTTTCTTAGTTGTTGGCAAAACAGTTTACAGTTATAAGGAGTGCTTTTTCAAATAATGTGAGTACGCATTGTGTGGCATATTTTCTGTAGTTTGAAATATATGCAAACTTGTATGTTTGTAAGTATAAAATTTCAATAATTGTTTAAAATTTTATGCAGATTTATATTTAAAATGACGATGTTTCAATAATTGTTTAGAACTACTTGAATAAAAGTGATGGAAAAACACATCAAAAATAAAGTAAAAAAACAAAGTAAATGAAACTATGGACGATTTAAGCGAATACGCATAAGTAGGGTAGTAGAAAAACCATTCAGCCTCTGATGTAAAACATTTAGCTGCTTGTATGCAGTAAATATAGCTTTGATATTCTCCTCCTTGTAGCAGGCAAGTGCAGTAACGCAGTATGAGAAGATGAGCCAAAATTCAGTCTTGTTAATCTGTGAAAATAACATAATATAATGAATGTGGAATTGAAATTATAAGTAATTATTTCCTGAATAAGGAATATAATATGACATAAATGAAATTTTAGGCATTACCTTTAAGGTTGTTGAATATTTCTTTATAGACATTATTCTGTGTGTAATCCTTTCTTTCTTCATCTTTATTTTTAATCAAAATTTTCAACCCTTTTTGTGTTGTTGTGCGAGAAACAGCCACATATAACTGACCATGAGTGAATATGGACGTGATAAATATACTCCAACATTTTCTAGTGTTTGACCTTGACTTTTGTTGATTGTCATTGCAAAACATATTTTTACTGGAAATTGGCGACATCTAAGGAGAAAAGGCCACTTTGTGTCTGCCGAGGACATTATTATTCTTGGAATTAGAACCTTATTACGAATATAATTTCCGGTAATAATTTCTGCCTCTATTACTTTTGATGCAACCTGTGTGACAATCAATCTTGTACCATTGCAAAGACCTAAATTTTGATTTAAATTACGAAGAAGCATTATTGGAACTCCAACCTTTAAATGAAGTTCATGATTTGGTATTGATGATAGCTTTAGTGTGTTGAGGAATTCAATAGGGTATAAAAGATTTTGTTCCTCAATGCCTTCCGACATTGGAATAATTGAGTCCGCAATTAGATAAGTATAGAATTGGCCTGGCATTTTCTCAATTATAAATGAATTCACTTCGTCCACTCATTCATTAGTTGGTGCTAGTATACAACGGCTTTTAAAGTAGTCTTGTTCATTCAACCTTTTATCGAAATCTGGATAAATGCTATCAACAATTTTTTGTATTGGATTGTCATCCCATTCAATTAAGTTTTCCTTTGGAATATTTACCCAAGTGGGCTCCTCATTATGATACATCGATATAGTTGGAAGTAATCCATCTCCCACATATAAAATCCATTTACTAAAATTCGCAGTTTGATTCATCTCTTCATTGCTTGCACATTCATTTGTAAGCCGCATATTATGTGAGAGAGTAAAAATTTTACACTTACTCCATAGACGTGATCGATTTATCGATGATCCGACAATTGCCTCCCTCCCCCTTTATCAATAACTGGTAGTATTTGCCTAAAATCTCCACCAAGTAGGATAGTCTTGCCACCAAAAATTTCACCACCATTTCCCGTGTGTTCCATTGTATCTCTCAAAGTTCTTTCCAATGATTCTAATGCATTTCTGTGTGCCATTGGTGCTTCATCCCAAATAATAAGATCAGTTTTTTTTTATCAACTCACCCAATGAAAACTGTCTTGTTATATCACAAATAGAATTCTCGTCTAAATTTATTGGAATTTTGAAACATGAGTGTGCAGTTCTACCACTTGGCAGTAATAATGATGCTATACCTGATGTTGCAACTGGCAATACGATTTTACCTTCTGATCTTAATTTTGATATTATTGTTTTCCACAAAAATGTTTTCCCAGTACCACCACTACCGTGAACAAAAAAAAAATCCTCCTAAACTTTCATCAACAGCATGCATGATTTCATCAAATATTTTTTGTTGTTGGACATTTAGACATCGTGACATACTTAGGAACTGCTCATGGAGTGCATCATGGTCATACAGTTGTTCTTCTCTTATAAGTTTGTTTTGAAACCGTTCAAGAAACATCAAATCAGGAAAGGGAAACATAGGACATTCCTTTAAAGATCTATTACTCTTATTCATGATTTTTTCAATTTCATACAATGCATAATTTTGCAATTGACATTGTGTCATATTTAGCGTATTATCTTATAGAACTCTTCTTTGCATCCATAAAATATCATCCGACAGTAACTCCCAATGATTGTTCCAATGTTCAAGTGGATTTGAAATTTCACAAAATAATAGTAAAGTAACAAACATTTCTCGTAGGGATTTTGCCGAGGACCATCTTCCAGCTTCTACAATGGTATCATTCCACTCATTGTCATCTTCCAACAAACCTCGTGCCATACATGCTGTTTTAAAATCATTGAAAACTGTACCATTAAAAGTGCGTATGTCTTCATAATTTTTAGGTCATTTTACTATGTTCAGCAACATACGTAGATAGAATCTTTCGCCAGAAGTTGGATGGGCATAATAAATTCTTCCAATTGTATTACCTTTTTGTCTCTTTTTCCATTTTTTATTTTTTTTATTCCATACCCATTTTGTTGGAAAATCAACATATGTAAGATCTCTTGCGTCTTCATTCAATCTATTTGTTTCAAGCCACTCTGTAAATATTGATTTTTTTATATCAGGTCGATTAGCAATATCTTCCAAATTATCAGTATCATGAAACAAAATTGGTTGTTCATCAGGTAAATGAAATGATAGCCGTTGCACCGCTGGTGTGCGAAACTGAATGTCAAATTAAAATATACGCCAGCAAGATTCAAAGGCTGAAATATATCGACAATCGAGGTAGGTTTTAATTTCGTTAACTTCTCGTACAGTTCTTCCACCATCTTCAGTATTTTCTTCGATTACAACCGTTGCACGATCGTAACCCTTATTGATATATTTGAATAAATACTTTACGGTCCTGGTTCGATTACATATCTCTACATTTATGTGGGCTTGATATTTTACAGTAAGATCCGTGTTGGGTGGAATTACCCATCTGTTATCGAATTTCATACCCATTGTTGTGACATACCTATCATTTTCTCTTCTTCTATACACAGGGAATCCATTATCATCAAAGGTGGTTTCAGAACAATTTTCCTTTGGATAATGCTTTGAACATTGACCTTTGACCATGCAAGAATTTTGTCGATTAGCTGCACCGCATGGTCCATGCATCGTAAATTGTGAGACTGATTGGTATGCTAATGGATCTACTTCTTTATTTAGTATTTCAGCTGTGATTATGCTATCAACATCTGAAGTTGTCTTAGGCTTGTTAGTAGAATGAAGAAACAATAATATATGTGCATGTGGCAGACCTCTTTTCTGAAATTCGATTGTGTACACAACTGTAAAAACATGAAAATAATAATAAATACCAATGTTAGATAATTGAGTAAGAAATTTTAAGGTAAAATTCTATGGGAAGTCACCATTCATTAATTCCCTATTGGTACTTGAGGAAATTTTATGTGTGAAATGTTTGATTTATATATTCTTAGTAACAATAGTCACCTAACTTTAATTGTTTTATGTTTGATGATGTTATTTCTTCCAGATTGGAGCTATAAAAGGTAAAACAAAGAACATTAGTATCATGAGGAGTTTATGGCACTATACCATGGATGGCACCAGAGCTTTTAAATGGAAAGAATATGGTGACTGAGAAGGTAATACCATGCTTGTTAAAACTCGTAAGCAGCATGTTCATGTTGGATGATAAATAGGATTTTGCATTTTATGAATCTATGCAATTTTGTGATGTTAGGTTCGTTCTCACCAACAATTATCATGCAATTATTTTAACTATTATTATATATATATATTTTTGCTGAGTACTTTAAAAATCTGAATCGAATAGCTTAAACTATTTAACAAAACTGCAGAAATATAACGAAATAACATACATAGAGATGAAAGTGCAAAATTGTAGAAATCTGTGTAAAATGTAGAATACACGGTAAAACTGCATCAAATAACATTTGAAAGTGCACTTGTCACCAACAATTATCATGCACTTAATTTAACTATTGTTTTTATTACAACACCGCTGAATACTTTAAAAAGCTGAATTGAATAGCTTAAATTTGACAATGAAATTGCAGAAATATCATGAAATGACATTTTTGAGCTGAAAGTGCATAAATGTAAAAACCTGTTTAACCTGTAGAATACATGGTAAAACTGCATCAAATAACATTTCAAAGTGCACACTTGTCACCGACAATTATCATGCACTTATTTCAGCTATTATTATTATATATAAATAATACTGCTGAATACTTTAAAAAACTGAATCAAATGGCTTAAAGTTAACAGCAAAACTGTAGAAATTTCATGAAATAGCGTACATACAATGCATGGTAAAACTGCATTAAATAACATTTGAAAGTGCACCAATAACATTTATAATTTGTTTTCGTATTGAATTTATTTACTTTGTTCAGTAGACGGGCCTTAATTTTGTACATTAAATGCATTGTTAAATGAACATGAAAATTTTGTTTATTACTTGCTGTTAATTTAATTGAATACCCATTCAGTCAATATAAGTAGAATATATAGTTTGTAATTAGACAAATGTATTAATACTTGCATGAACAGACCCAAAATGTTTCCCTTTTCGTAAATCTTCGAATAGCTGATTGAGTTTAATTTTGAAAACTCTTGCTACAATATCTGGTCTGTCTTGGATGGTTTGTCCAGGAGTAAATGATAGAAACTTTTTAATCTCTATCCAATTAGGATTGCATGTGAAAGTAATGAATAAATCTGGTTGGCCTGCTGCTCTACAAATTGCAATTGCATCTTGATAGTTTTGTATCATATATCGAGGACCTCCTGTAAATGAAGAAGGTAAGACCATTCTTTTTCCAATTGAAGATGCATTTGTATCACCTGCTATTACTGCATCTTGAAGACCTTTGTAGAGATCAGATATAATGTTAGATTGATTATTGCGTACCCATCTTAGCCTATCTTCTTCTATGCAGGTATAAGCATCCACCAAAAATTGTTGAAATAATCGACCAACTCTCAGTAAAGTTTGCCCTTCATTTGGTCTTTGTTGGATTCGGAATGCATAGTATTCCCTCATGGTAAGAATTTTCCCATTGCCTTGGTCGCTTTCATTGGCTGTTTCTTCATTGGTTGCTTCATCATCACCATCATCATCATCATCAATGTGTCTATATGCGATATTTAATCTAAAGCCATCTTCCCCATAAGGAAGTAATATAGGATATTGCATCGCCATAAAACTTGGATGCTTTTCAGTTATTCTTCTTAGGAGTCCCGCTTTCTCTTGTATTATAATGTCTCTGCCCACATCATTTTGAAAACCATCGCCAACTATTAACGTTGCTATCTCAGAAGATGTTGGCAAATTATACATTCTACCATCATTTTGTCGTGAACTAATCAATCGCAACCTTACAGGTTGAAAATTTATTTGTCTGAATCGATCTCTTGCCATCCTAAATGCTTTTGTGAGTTCATTGCATTGATCAAACATATTAATTAATTCGCTAACCACAACTTCATCCAGTTCTGCATTATTATTCCTTACTGCAGTCATTCTATATGATAACTCATTTTCTATGTCATAAATATAGAGTTGTGCAAATTTAGGTTGGTTGTCTATTGGGAGAAGTGAACCGATTTTGTGATGGTTTTGGCCATTTATCCGAAAAACGTAAGGCCTACGACCATCATTTATGGTTTTGTCAACGTTACCTCCCATAGAGGTAAAAGAAAATATAGAGTTGTATAACCTTATTTTTTCTCTGAATCTTGATGCTCTTGGTCCACCATTATATCTAACAAATGTTTTAAGAATAGAGGACAATCTTTCAACATAGGAAGTTCTACTTTTCCTGATCGACAACATAGGGAAAATTCAGGTTTAGGCATGACTTTTGATTTTTTATTCCTTTCTTCGTACCATAGTATGGCATTGCAGCTTGAACATGTTGCGTTGGTCCACCAAAGTCCCATATTTTAAACATTTTCCCTGCAATATAAGCATATGTTATAATTTGTATGATATATGGTGTACGTGAACAATTTATTTTGATATTAAATGCATCTTCACTTACTTGTAATTGTATCATTGGTAGCTGGAGAAGCAGAATTACTGGTTTCCATGGTTGAAGCAATAGGCGAGCCTGAGTCTAAAACAGCCATGATCAGGCCAGTGCACAGAAAAAAAGTATTTTATACTATTAACATAGTAAATTCATTTAGTTCATTAAATACTTACGAATATGATATATTTGTTTGGCCTTCCGTTTGTTATATAGGATTCGATGCCTTTCTTGCCGCCTTTGCCTTTGGACTACGAAGGACAATTGTATCAAAGGTGAGTGTTTCAGTAGATGTGATTTATTTATTTTACTTCTGTAGAAATACTATACCTTCTTTTCTGATAGCATAATATTCTTCAATGGCATCAAAATTTGAAGTGTAACAGAAGCCAGTTGGAAAAGCAGAGTTGTTGGTTTCCATGGTCAAAGCAATAGTCGAGCCTAAGTTTGAAACAATGATCAGGTCAGTATACAAAAAATAGTATTTTATTGTATTACCATAATATATGCATTGAGTTTACAGAATTCTTACGAATACGGTACATGTGTTTTGCCTTTTGTTTGTTGTAAAGGATATGATGCCTTTCTTGCCGCCTTTGCCTTTGGACTATGATGGACAATTGTATTAATGGTGAGTGTTTCAATAGATGTGATTTTTTTTTTGCATTTGTAGTAATACTATACCTTCTTTTCTAGTAACACAATCTGCTTCAATGGCATCAAAATTTGAAGTGGAGCAAGAGCCAGCTGGAATTTGAAGTCCTTTAAATCGTTGATAGGTATGATTTTGGTATCTGTCTTCATTATCTTCCTAGTTCCCATCCTTACAGATGTTTAAATGTGTACTGTGCTTGCGTGCTATCTGGGATTTACCTTCTTTAATGGATTTAACCATTTATCTATGTTGATGGTACCCATGAGATGAAATGAAAACAATTAGAATGAGTATTCAACTAAACTGGAAGGGAAGTAAAAAGATCACACATGGGAAAAAGTTACATCTGGGTGTTTCTTTAAATTATTTTATTGAGATAAGCTTTTGAACGATGAATTCTGAACTATGGGCGTCAATCTAATTTCTAATTATTTGTTATCAATTGTTTAGTTGCTTATGTACATGATATATTATTAAAAAAATATTTTAAATATTTAGTATTACAGTTACAACATATATTCAATACATGATTAATTGATATCGATAGATCTAGTAGATAACTAAGATATACACATGCCTTTTGTAGTGATTTAGATCCTTCTTCCAACGGTAATGCAGACAGAGATGAGATATATAATCTGAAAATCCACAAGGAAAAAAAATGTTTTTTTGTTTAGATTATTGTAGAAAAATTAGTAATATGATCTATCATTCATTTAAAAAATAAACTGAAGTAGCTAATTTATAAAATACATACTTTATTATGTTTACAGAAAAAGAAAAACAATTTTTGTCCTGCAACTTAAATGTGAGTGTAAAATCCAAATGTTAAAAGAAACTATCCAAGTTACTTCAGCAAGTGGATTATGATGCTATAGCATGACGGTAACTATGTGAGATGGATGAGATTTTTCAGACTTACCGAAGAGCGACAGTTCCAGGCCTGTAAAGATGGGGCTTCTTCACTCCACCAGTTGTTGGTGCCAACTTGCGAGCAACCTATAAATTCCATGTACGTCAAAAAATTAATTGTTACAGTTTATTGATGCATCAAAGGCAACCAGAAAGCAGCTGATAAGAAATTCCATTCAGTATACACAGGAAATGAAAAATAATATGAAAGTGAAGTGGGTGATCATCAAAGTAATGACAGTTTATGGTATGTAAAACAATGAAGAAATTACGGGTTTTTTTGGGCTTAATTTAGCTATGAAGTTTTGATCCAGTCAGCTTATGTGGTTACGAAACCATGTCGAAAGGTTTTTAATCAATTTATTGCAAACAGAAATTTAAACACAAATAAACCTTATCGAACTTTTTTTGATATTGGTAGGTATAGTTGATAACTAAGATATAAACATACCTTATGTAGAGGTTTAGATCTTTTTCCAATGGTAAAGCAGAGAGAGATGAGATATATAATCTGAAGACCCAAAAAGAAAAAAAAGTTTTTTTTGTTTTACTGTAGAATAATTAGTATTATGATCTAGCATTCATTTAGAAAATAATATGAAGTAGCTAATTTGAATAATGCATACTTTATTGTATTAAAAAAAAGAAAAATAATCTTGATAATTAAAGTACAATAAGAAAAGAAAACTGAAGCATGTGCTTACTGTTAGACCGAGTCAGAAATTTATAGTAACAATATGATATTAATATGATATTTAAATTTCTCCCCTAAAGAATATGACTACTAAGATATCTCTGTTATTTGACTTATCATACAATGGATCAAAAAAAAAATCTTTTTTTTTTGAATTTTTTCAGTGGAGAGAACGCCGTAAAACAAAAAAAAAGATATTTTTTTAAATTTGTTCTTTTGATTTCATATTAGTACAATTTCATTTTCTAATAGTAAATTTTTTGTTGCTTTAAATTATTCTCATATAATTCTGGAGGCTGTTAAATCTAAGATAATATACAAGGATTAAACAAAATTGATAGAATTATTTTGATAATAATGATTTCACGAGACATACTTTCAGCGATTTAAATATTTTTGTCATTATTAAGCTTCGACCATTTTACCACAACACAACTTGTGTAGCTTGCAAAGAAATTTACTCTCTTTTTTGGTAACCCCCCCAAGGTGTTGTTTGTAAATTTTAGAATCACACAACATATACACTTGGGTTTGTTTCAAAAATTATGTAGTTAGTGTCATGATTGTGATTGAATGTGTTTTTCTTTTTTGGCTAAATGGGCTGTCATTTAGGGTTACATATGCTGTTTTTATTTTTTGGTGTCAATAGGAATATGTATGTATACTTGTAAAAGCATATTCACATTGATATTTCAGATCAGTATCAGTTGTTTCTATGATTTGGTATTTAAATACTTCTGTACTTCTAATTTGGATACACAGTCAGGTCAGAACCTTTACATCCCATTTGCATGTACAATAAACATTATCATAGCCTTTAAACTCAAACTCTCAAATGTTTATATCTTCACCTAACTGGACGAAATAATTTTGTGAACTCAATCGAAAACCAAACTTGAAGTGAAACTACTTATGCTACAAAAACTAAGGTGGTGTTATCTTGGGATGTCAAATATAAGGCTGCAGTAGGAATAGCAATTGACAGATATTTGCAAGCCAAGAATTGTTTACTCATTTTGGTATTTTCATTATTAAATCATGCATTAGTTTGTTCAACAAATATTCTCAAAATTTCTGATTCCCATCAGTCTCTTTTTTAAGTTCGGTTGATCTTGTTTTACATGTTACATTCACTTGTTTAGTGCCGGAGATAATTGACTATCCACTATACATATATGTGGTCTTACAAACTAAAAAATTCAGTGTAATATGCAGCGTTTCAATGGAACACGTACAGATTATGTAGAATATTCTAGGAGTGGTGGTGCCCAAATAAAAGGAATGGAGTTGAATAATCTTTTCTTTTTCTGTTATATCTTAGTTGCTAAACAATAATCTTTTCTTTTTCCATGTTTAATCTTTTAAATATTTTTCTATATATTAAATTTTAGAGAATTCAATATGTGGCTGGCTGCAGAAAATTGTATGTTTGTGCGCCTGACTAATGGCGAGTGGTTGACTACAATGCCAAAATATCTAAACATGGACTGGGTTGGCAAATTAAGGTATTTAATATTAGATTACATGAATTAACTACTTTTTCTATTGGCCTTTAGTGCTAAATTTAAACGTCTCTAACATGTATTCTAGTACTTCACCGAGAGGACAGCAAGGTCTCATTTTGAGAATCGCGAGACATAACTTGTGTGGAATTGCAAATACGGTGGTATCTGTTTCTTTTAATATCGCACAATATACAATATTGAATGCACATCAGATATCTCATTTCTTTTCAACAAATCCATAGATGTCGAAATTGGAAGACTTGGGAAGACCATCTCCCTCTCGTGGAGTTTGCATATAATAATAGTTATCAAGCTAGCATTGGAATGGCACCGTTCGAAGCCCTATATGGAAAACCGTGCAAGTCGCCAACGTGTTGGTGGGAGACGACAGACAGGCTTATACTTGGGCCCGACATGATAAGGGACACTTCTGAGAAGGTTGAGTTGATACGAAGACGGATGAAAACGGCCCAAGATAGACAGAAATCTTATGCGGACAAGAGAAGGACAGACCTAGAGTTCGAAGTCGGAGACATGGTCTTTATAAAAGTTTCTCCTTTACGCAATGTAGTTCATTTTGCAGCGGTTGGAAAGCTAGCACCAAGGTTTGTAGGACTGTTCCCTATCACTGAGACGGTTGGACGGATGGCCTATAAGGTAGAATTACCCGAGAGGCTGGCCGGAGTACACAATGTCTTTCATGTCTCGCATCTCCGAAAGTGCTTACATGAATCAGCCGAAGTGGTTGAGCCAAGCATCCTTGAAGGCGTAGAAGTGGAAAAAAGCAACATTGAGGCGAGTTCCGATTCGTATCTTAGGAACGGAGATCAAGAAGCTAAGGAATCGAGAAGACAAGCTAGTTAAAGTTCAGTGGAGTGAAGCCCAAGAAGACGCAACTTGGGAAACCGAAGAGAAGATACGCGCGCTTTACCCTTTTCTTTTTGAGGGTACATTCTCGATCTCTTTTTCCTATAAACTTGAAAACCTTTTCGTATCAGGCTTTTACTACCTATGTTTGTCTTGTTATCTTCTCGATCTTATCTTGAGAACCTTAGATATAACCATATGGATGTAAACATGTGAGTGAAACATGTTATGGTTGATGTTTGCAAATGGTTGTAAGTGTTTGCAAGTGATTGCTAGTGGATGCATGACACACATTAGGCACTAGATCGGCTCAGTCACATTTTCATGTTGCATGTGCATGAGTGCTTATACTTGTACATGGATTGGAACTTGTTATGCTATCACTTGGATGTTGCATATGAATGAATGTTATGTGCACTCATGTAGAGATTATAAATCATGTTAGGAATTTTGCATACAACATATTTTGCATTAAGGAGGTCTACTGAATCAGTAACCGCCTGATCTTTTGCATTAGATCAGTACATATACACACACTTTCTGCATATGTTCATATAGCATTAGAAACCTTTTAAGGACAATGGTTGCTTGTGGATGATGTTTTGAGTAGATGGATGATGGATGGTAGGACACATCCTTCCTAACTTAGAGATTTCGGGGACGAAATCCTTTAAGGAGGGGAGAATGTAACAACCCGTATTTTGATAACGGGTTATAACTATAAATCAAGGCAAAATTAATTTTTAAAATAATAATCAAGGGCAACGGGTTACGCCATTGCGTTCGTCTCAAAATTCTGCTTGGAAATGAGTCCGATTTTTCGAAAATCGGAGTCCGTATGACCAGGTTATGACCCTTTGAAGTTTTCAAAAATTTTCAAGTTCAAAACAGCTCAGAATTCGAATTCAAATTTCGAATTCAAACCCAAAAATGGACTGGGCGGGAAATTTCCCGCCCAGGACCAGGTCGACCTGGGAGTCGACCATAGGGTCGACCTGCCCAGGACGAGGTCGACCATATAGTCGACCTGGGTGTCGAGCCCATTTTTGATTCAGAGTTCACTCTGATGTATCTAGTCCGATTTCTGTCTAGATTCGTTGGCCTGACCCTATATAAACAACCCCTAACTCTAGTCTCTCTACACAAATTCTCTCTGGTCTTATGCTGCTAAAACTCTGGTTGAAAAGTTAGAGAAAAGGAATTGCTTCTTCTCCAACAAAGCTACGTGTAGAGTATTGCTGTTTGGGGGATTTCTGTTAGACTCGAGATTCAACATCACCTCTTTGTTTTCTAATTCTCAAACCATGATCTGTAAGCCCCGGTTACTTTTAGATCTAAAATTTAAACTTAATATGGAAATGTTGTAAATTGAAATTGAACAAAAGTATGACAATCATCTTGGACCTATCATTGTATATCTTGGACCTATCATTGTTCATTTTGAATCTAGTATTTTGGATCCACTATTTGTTCACCTTGAATCTGTTGATCTTGAATCTTGACTTGTGGTAATAATTATATGAAACTGATTTGGGGCCTAAACATGTTGTAAACCTAAACCCCTCATGTCCATGATATAAACATGCCTGTGATGTTGAATTAGTTGTTATTCACAAGTTTGGGGTTATTATCTTATGTCAATAGTTACCATGACTATCACCCTATTTTGCTAAGTTAGATATTTGAGACCACTATTCCATATGCAAGTATTGTTGTAGTACTTTACTTCAACTTATACCATGCTTGACTTATAATCCCTTTTGCCACCTTATGCCCGTTCTTTCTGTGTTATTCCCTAATTAGATTTTTTTGTATCGATTCGAATTCACGTGCGATGGGAATACGATTTGGGTAGTTTAGGCAAACCTGAATTTACTATAAACTTGAAACGTGAACATTGTTATAACTTGAACCTGGATATGGACATGAACTTGACACGATTTGGCATGAAAAATGACATGAAAACTTGACATGAATTTAGACTCGAAACTTGAATCTGGACATGACACTTAGAATGAATTTGAAAATGGCCAACTCGAGGTTGGGTTGAGTTTGCAGTGTAAATCTGCCCGGAACCGCCCGGCGAATCCAATGACTGCAAACAATAGGATCCATTGTGGGTAGTTGGTCATATCGCACGTAAAACCTGAGGTTAGACTATGTTGTGGTGTAAATCTTCCCGGAACCGCCCGACAAATCCAGTAACCCCAACAACTAGTCTAATGTGAGAGGTTGGGTGCATTAATGAATTAATGCCACATGATAGAGTTAAGTCATGAACCACTTGAATATACTTAACCAATTTGACACGATGATTTGATAAGGTTAAGTCATGAACCTCTTGAACACACTTAACCAACTTGATACATGATTTAGATAGGGTTAAGTCACGAACTTGAATGACAACACTTAACCTATTAGAAACCCTAGTTACGCGGTCCTTTTCAGCAGTAACTCACTTAGATGTATCACGGTACCTTAGGACTAGGCAGGGTGGGGCACGATTACTGGACTAATTGTAAGCGACCAGAACGACGGCTGAGTAGGTGCGCCATTGTAGGTTCAGGCGGACTATGGTCGTGCACGTAGTCCGGAGTTGAAAAAGCAGACATTGTGCACCCGTAGGTTTACACTGTGCGTGCTTGATTCGTGTCGGTGGTTGGCACCCTTGGACTTGATACACCTTATGGTGGACCTAGCATAGGTGACTACATTTCATGATTGGGCCATATGACACAGACACTTGACGAGCTAGAACTTGTAGGGAGCCGATCGATTAATAGATCGTTACATGGAAAAAGGGTGTTGTTCGTTAGGTAGCATAATCCCTAGTGGTCCTAGGTGGCATAAACCCTGATCGAATCAAGAAAACGTTCAATAGGTAGCATAATCCCAAGTGGTCCTAGGTGGCATAAATCCTGGTTGAACACGCGATAGTTCATGATAAGGAAACCTAGCCAGAACAAGGGTGGCAGTCCAAACGATTTCAAGAATGGTGGCACTACGTTGAAGTAGTATAGAAATACGTGATGAAACCCGTACGATATACAACAAGGGACTGTACATATACATAGAAAGGATGATACGGGTTGGGGTACTAGTACGGTTGGTGCAGAGAATTTAGGAAATCAAAGAAAATAGTGGAATGGTGAAGCTTAGAAATCTTGAGATGTTATACTTAATAGAAACCTTGCAATGTGATACTTGGTAGGAACCTTGTGTTGATACTCTTGATAGGAAGCATGGAATGTTATACTTGATTCATCGTGCCTGTAGCTTACCTTGTCATCATGCTTATGTTTACTTTCAGTTTATTTATACCATATTATCTTCACCTATTTTTATGCTGAAAGCCACTAGAACTTACTCAGTCTTTATGACTGACCCAGTTTGTTTCGCCTCTTTTTCTTTCGTCCCCCCCCCCCCGGTTCGTAGGGTGGGAATACAACTTAGTTCGGATCTTACCAAGCTCCAAGGCTCTTTCATGTACTGCTTGGATTTCTCTTGGCTATGGCTTGCTTTGCTTTATTGGGGAATACTATAATTTATTTTCATGCTTCTTTGTTTTTGAGAAAGACACATATTTTAGCTATGTAATTGGGTATTAGAAGTAGATGGGCTTTTATTGTAAACAATTATATTTAATAAATGATTTGAAGTACTTCCACTTTACTTTCCGTTGTTTTATATATATCTGTCTTGTAATATTTCTGTTCCAGTACCCATAATGCTCCACTGAAGTTAAGGCATTCCCTTTGTGAATGACCTTAACGGATGTGGGGTGTTACATTTGGTTTGGATTGGAGAATGTCTATGCTAAGTGTTGAGTTTAGAAGTAATGCTTATGTTTCTGGGCAGCGGGTTGATTCTACGGATGGAGTGGTTTTCGAAAAGTGATACCGTTCTCGAGTATGAAAAGAGGGTAGTTAGACTCTTGACTTGCCCCGGTAATGCCCTCGAAGTCTAGTGTAACCCTTAGGGTTCTGCCATGCTTAGTTACCCAGGATCTCTTGATATATTTATTGATCCTCTTGAGTAGTGTTCGCCACTAAGGTGGATGGTTCATTTCGCTTATGCATGAGTTATAGAAAATCACCTTAGTAAGTACACTTGGCAACATGGTCGGCATTTGTTTATTTTCAAGAGATAATTCATTTATGTGGAATACCTTTTAGTAAGTGAACGAGATCCGAGATTCACCAGTGAATTTTGGAGAGCTTGCAAGAAACCATGAGTACGCAGTTATGTTTAAGCCGAGTATACTAGAAAAAGAATCAGTGAAAATGGGACGAGAGACAACAATGAAATGAGTTCCAACTCTTATTTTGGAAACAAGAATTAAGAAGCTACGAAATTATGAAGTTAAAGACGGACAAAGCACAATGGAGTTAAGCTCAAGGAAATGCTACTTAGAAAAGTGAAGACTAGATACGTGCATCATATCTCTTGTTAAGAGTATATCCTTGATCCCTCTTTTCCTGTAGATCTTACTTGCATGCTATCTTTTATGTATATCCTCTCGGTCCTAATCTCAATCTTATTTCTGTTGCAAACCCCATAAGGAGTATGACTCATCTGGTTGTGATATATGTTGGGGTTTGAGGGTGTCCGTTGGGTTGACTAAACTTTTTGGGCTTTATAGGATATGGGTTGGTTTTAGGAAGGGATTTCTTGCAACCTAAAAGGAGTTTATCATGCTTGGTTTCCTAGAATCAAATATATTGGTTTTGGGCTGGTGTTTAGGGTACAAAGTTTTCTTTACCTGCTTCTATCATTCGGTTATACCTTTAGGTAGGAACTAATGGATGTAAACATGTGTTTGAGACATGTTATGGGTGATGGTTGCAAGTGGTTGCTAGTTGTTGCTCGTGGATGCATGAACACACATTAGGCACTAGATCGGCTCAGTCACATCTCATATTGCATATGCATGAATGTTTATACTTGTTTATGGATGGAATTGAATGTTTTATCATGTGGATGTTGCATATGGATGGATGTTTGTGCACACATATAGTGTTTATATGACTAGGACTATTTGCATACATGTTGGATTCATGGCACTAAACATATTTTGCATTTAAAAAGATCAATCAGGCCTGATCATTTGCATTAGACAAGGAACATATACACACACTTCTGCATATGTTCATACAGCATTAGAAATCTTTAAAGGACAATGGTTGTTTGTGAACGATGGTTGAGTAGATGGTTTATTGGATGATAGGATGCATTCTTCTTAACTTGAAGATTTCGAGGACGAAATCCTTTAAGGAGGGAAGAATGTAACAACCCGAATTTTTATAACATGTTAAAACCATAAATCAAGGCAGAATTAAATTTTAAAATAAGAATCAAGGGAAACGGGTTACTCCATTGCGTTCTTCTCGAAATTTTACATGAAATAGAGTCCGAGTTTTCGAAAATCGGAGTCCGGATGAAGAAGTTATGGCCTGTAGAAAATTCAGCAGATTTTAGGCAGCACAGGACCAGGCAGGTCGACCTGGGGGTCGACCTGGGAACAAGGTCGACCATGTGGTCGACCCTAGGGTCGGCCTACCCCCCAGGTCGACCTCCCCCCCTCCCCCCCTTACAGGTTGACCTGGTCGGCCTGTTTTGACCCAGAACTCATTTTTGAAGCCTGAGACATGTTTTGATGGTCCGGATTGATTCTAGGGTTAATCTAAGGGCCTAAACTAGTTGCTACACCTATAAAAACACCCTTAGACCTAACCTAATTCATATCAAATCATTCTTACACCATTATGCTGCTAAAATACCTCTTCAACCATGGCCGCCGTCTCCAAATCAAAGTACAAACATTCAAACTCAAATCAATCCAAAGAACAAGGCTTCTACAATGATTCAAGACAATAAACTAACAACGCTGTGACATTTTTACAACAAATTCAGTTCTTGATTCATTAGCCATGCTCTGTAAGTTCTAGTTGTTTTTAGATTTAAACATTTAATTATAATATGGCCATGGAATAAAGTGGAATTGGATTTCAGTATGTTTATTGATTCAGATCTATTTCTGTTGCTTCTTGAATCTTGAGTTTTGGGACTTTTCTATGTTCGTTCTCATGTCAAGCTTATGATCTATTCAGCCTGTTGTAAATTAGTTTTTCTTGATTCATATTGATATTATTATCAAGATTCTATCTTTTATGCCAGAGATGATGTTTTTATGCCAGTTTTTCCTCTCTATACTGATTGCTATACAAATTCTACCTTCCCCTATTTATTTTCTTTCAATGAACCTAGGCCAATTTTGGACCTAGGCCTGAACCACGATTTGCGTACGATTGAATACGGGGAAATATGGGAATGTTGTCTATATTGGATATATATATATATATATATATATATATATATATATATATATATATGTTTGGTGGAATTGACGGCATAACATGAAATGGGGATATGAGTATTATCGCTATAATTAAAGATTGTAAGTTTGGATAAAATGGTGTAAACATGGAATACATGTAGTTTGGTATGAAACTCAACCTATGTAAAAAGGCAAGAATATTAATATATGTAAACGGCATGAAACTTGGTACTTGTGTAAATTGGTATAAAATTTGCATACATGTGAAATGGCGTGAATTAAACATATGTAAATTTGATATGAATTAGGCATATGTAAAAACTAACATGTAATCTAGAACTTGGGCGTATGTTAATTATGTAAATTTTGGAGTTGGAACATATATGAAAATTTATGACTTGGTAGAGGTTTAATATGAATGCGCGTAAGTTGGGTTTTGGGTAGTTGGCATGTATTGTAAATAAAAGGCTATAATTTGGCATAACCTTATAGTGAATTATGATAATAATTTGGGAATACATTTTGGGGCAAAAACGTGAATTATGAACTTGATAATTGACATATAACTGGAAATATGAATGTGGTTGGAACATGAACATTTCTATATGTTAAACACATGAACTGATATTGGGGTTTTGGGTGGAATACGACCATTAATAAACCTTTGACACGAGGTTAGACTCAGTTTGTGGTGTAAATCTGCCCGGAACCGCCCGACAAATCTAGTAGCCACAAAGTGTCAGTCTAATGTGAGAGGTCGAAGGCCAAATTGTAGTCGTAACGGTTTATGACACGAGATTAGACCCAGTTTGTGGTGTAAATCTGCCCGGAACTGCCCGGCAAATCCAGTGGCCACAAAATGCACGGTCTAATGTGAGAGGTCATGATTCGTTCGTCATAATGAATGAATTAAAGAATACTAACCATAACAAGACGTGGGTATGGTTAGAGGGTTAGGTGGGATGACATGGAAATTTGACATGTAAATGTGGACCTAACCGGTATGAGTTAAGAACATGTAAAACTTACAAATGTAGGCTTAACCAACATATAGTTAATCAGACCAATGGGTGAGTTAAGTAATATGACTAGACTAATGACACTTAACCAATATAACATGACACGTGGCAGGGTTAAGTCAACTTGAACATATAGATAATACTTAACCAACTTAGCATGATACGTGGGCGGGTTAAGCCATGAATTATTTGAATATACTTAACCAATTGGACACGATGATTTGATAAGGTTAAGTCATGAACTGCTTGAATATACTTAACCAATTTGACACAATGATTTGATAGGGTTAAGTCATGAACCGCTTGAATATACTTAACCAATTGGACACGATGATTTGATAGGGTTAAGTCATGAACCGCTTGAATATACTTAACCAATTTGACACGATGATTTGATAGGGTTAAGTCATGAACCGATTGAATATACTTAACCAACTTGACAGATGATTTGTAGGGCTAAGTCATGAACTTGAACGACAACACTTAGCCAATTTGACATGACACGTAGGCGGGTTAAGTCACGAACTTGAATGACAACACTTAACCAACTTGACATGCTAGACTGATGGGGTTAAGTCTCGAATTTAAATGACAAAACTTAACCTACTGGACGGAAACCCTAGTTGCGCGGTCCTTTTCAGCAGTAACCCACTAGATGTATCACGGTACCCTGGAACAAGGCAGGGTGAGGCACGATTACTGGGCTGATTGTAAGCGACCAGAATGACGGCTGAGTTGGTGTGCCATTGTAGGTTCAGGCGGATTATGGTCGTGAACGTAGTCTAGAGTTGAAAAAGTAGGCACTGGGCACCGGTAGGTTTACATTGTGCGTGCTTGATTCGTGTCGGTGGTTGGCACCCTAGGGCTTGATACACCCTATGGTGGACCTGTGCTAGGTGACTACATTTCGTGATTGGGTCGTATGACACATACACATGAACGAGTTAGGACTTGTAGGGAGCCGATAGATTGATAGATCGTTACGTGGAAAAAGGGTGTTGTTCATTAGGTAGCATAATCCCTAGTGGTCCTAGGTGGCATAAACCCTAATCGAATGTAGAAAACGTTCAATAGGTAGCATAATCCCTAGTGATCCTAGGTGGCATAAATCCTAGTTGAACACGTGATAGTTCATGATAAGGAAACCTAGCCAGAACAAGGGTGGCCGTCCAAACGATTTCAAGAATGGTGGCACTACGTTGAAGTAGTATAGAAATACGTGATGAAACCCGTACGATATACGGCAAGGGACTGTACATATACATGGAAAGGATGATACGGGTTGGGGTACTAGTACAGTTGGTGCAGTGAATTTAGGAAATCAAAGAAAATAGTGGAATGGTGAAGCTTAGAAATCTTGCGATGTTATACTTAATAGAAACCTTGCAATGTGATACTTGGTAGGAACCTTGTGATGATTGGTAGGAAGCATGGAATGTTATACTTGATTCATTGTGCCGGTAGCTTACCTTGTCATCATGCTTATGTTTACTTTCAGTTTATTTATGCCATATTATCTTCACCTGTTTTTATGCTGAAAGTCACTAGAACTTACTCAGTATTTATGACTGACCCAGTTTGTTTCGCCTCCTTTTCTTTCGTTTCCCCCCCGGTTCGTAGGGTGGGAATACGGCTTAGTTCGGATCTTACCAAGCTCCAAGGCTCTTTCATGTACTGCTTGGATTTCTCTTGGCTATTGTAACACCCCATAGTTCTGTAACATTAAGTTTCACAAATTAAAGTATAATTAAATTTTAGAAGAAGAAATAAGAGAAACGGGTTACGCCATTGCGTTCGTCTCGAAATTCTGCTTGAGATAGAGTCCGAGTTTGCGTAAATCGGACTACGTACGAAGGAGATATGACCTCCGGAAGTTTAAGAATTTATTTAAAATTCAAACAGCTCGAAAATCAGATTCAAAATTCAAAAATAGGACCAAACCCGGGCTGGGCAGGAAAATTCCTGCCCAGGGCCCAGGTCGACCATAGGGTCGACCTCCCCTGTCGACCTGGTAAGGTCTGGCTGGCCTGGTCTGTGTTCTGGTCGAATTTCTGGGCCTGGTCTTGTCACTAGGGCTGAGTTGTCTTCTTTTGATTGGCTTCTCTTTAGAACGGATGGCTTTGATTAAACCTAGCTTCATCGACGGCTCTAATTAACTTGCAACTCTATAAAAACACCCTAGGTCTCCAACTAAAATTCACACAAAAATAAGAACTTGAGCCGCCATACTGTCGGAAGAAAACTAAGGAGAGCCTACGCTTGAAAAGGGACGAACAACGATTCAAGAAACAAAAGTCTAATTTCTACGCAACGTTTTCAACTCCAAGGGAAAGCTTTGCAAATTCAGAATAACAGAAACCAGAAAACAAGTTTCAATGCCCGTTGTAAGTATAGTGGTTTTCTGAATATGAATAGAAATTGCGATGTGATTCGATGTAATTGAAATTGGGGTTTTACTATTGTAAAATATTGATGTAAATTCTGTGTATTGCGTTGATTATGTCATATTTTGTATTGGGTGTTTGTGGCATAAATTGGTTGATGCGAGCCTATTGACATTTGTATATGAAGATAAATATCACTTGCAAGTTTGTAGTAAAAATTAGAATTGACATCTTTATGTTATGTCGTTAACATGGTTAGCATACATTCTTTTTAGGCCTAAGTTGAGACTCATGTAAACATGTTCTAAGATGAAACCTTTTATGCCTACACGACTCAAAACCTTTGTATACATTATTATGTTTATTTGCAAGTGATAATTGGGTTTATGCAAGTACCTTTTGGTTACACAAATTATACTAGTTTCATGTTGAAATTGGCTACTTGATGTAAAGTTAGTTTACACCTTTGGGTTATGTCAAAAAGTGGACATTTTTATGCTAGTTTGGAGTTTGACATAATTCCTAGTTATATGTGTATAAAACCATGTTTAAACAAGTCTAAAAGTACGCCATTTCATGTGACACTAATTTAGTTATATCCTTATTGAATGCAAGTTCACATGACCCACAATCTATGTTAGTAAAAACGCTATGTTGCAAGTCCATGCGCCACACACTTTTATGTATTCTAGAACAATTCATGATTCTGAGCTTCCCCTTTTTATGTTTACGAGTTGGGCTGAAATGTTAAGCCCAACATATGTTATAATGTTGCGTACGTACAAACGGGGGAAACAAACGTTGGGTTTAAAATAAAATACATGTATTGGCATGTTTGACACATGCCAATGACTAGTGACATTTAAAGCGGTATAAATTGTTATACCCAAAATTAGCGAATTTGGATAATTGGACCATAAACATTTACATATAAAAATGAAAAGTGACAAATATGTAAATCTAGAAAAATACGAGCATGCTTAACCTGAGGTTGGATTGAGTTGTGATGTAAACCTGCCCGGACCCGCCCGGTTGTCCAGTAATCACAACAATACCTATCCAATGTGGGTGGTTAAGGCATTGAGCCCAATAAGGACCCGATGTTAGACTGTGTTGTGGCGTAAGACTGCCCGGAACTGATCGGCATACAGGCAGCCACAACAATACCTGTCTAATGTGAGTGGTTGGTGCTTTAATAAGACAATTAAAGCTACGTTAGGATTGGTAGGGTTAAGTTAACCTGAACACTTAACCAACTTAACATGTTGACAAGGCAACACTTGTAGGGGCTAAGTAACTAAGAAAACACTTAGCCAATTTGACATGTTAACTAGACTAGAAGGTGAGGTTAAGTAAAGTTAATACACTTAACCAATTTAACATATTAACTAGACTAGAGGGTGAGGTTAAGTAAATTCAGGACACTTACCCGTTATAACCTGATAATTAGATAAGTGGGTGAGTTTAAATAAATTTAGAATACTTAACCATTATAAAACGATAGCTAGATAAGTGGGTAAGGTTAAGTAAATACACTTAGCTAATTTAATATGTTAGCTGGACTAGAAGGTGGGGTTAAGTAAACTTAGAACACTTAACCATCATAGTATGATAAATTGAACAGGGTTAAGTTGAAACATGAAGGGACAATACTTAACCATTAGAACATGTTAATTGAACAGATGTTAGGGTTAAGTTAACTAAGGGAACACTTAACTGTTATAACATGTTAGTTAAAACAGATGGGCAAGGTTAGGTTAAAAGGGAAACTTAACCAATACAAGGTGAATGGGTAGGGTTAAGTAATAAGAAACACTTAGCCAATATGACTTGATTTGTGGTAGGGTTAAGTCAACATGAACTACTGATAACACTTAATCAGTTTATCATGACAAATGAATGGGTTAAGATAACTTGAATTGACTAATGATACCTAACCAATCCAACTTGACGAGAAAGAGATTAAGTAGTAAACCTTAGTTAAAAGGACTAAGTTGTAAACCTTAGTTAAGAAAACGACGGTTCGGGGACTAAGTAGTAAACCTTAGTTAAAAGAACTAAGTAGTAAACCTTAGTACGACACGAGAAGGAGCGAACGTCCATCTGATCTTAAAGAAGGCTCCAACGAACTGGGGAATGAAGCCCGCGGCTTCGAGGGGACGTGAGGGTACTCTTGGTATCCCTCTGTGAGGCTGCAGATGATCCGCCTAGGCTCACAGAGGTTAAGGTCTGCATTAGAAGAACCAAGGGTATGCCTTGGTTGCAATATGAGGCAACCTAAAGACTAGGATGGACCAACGTGATTCGGCGGGACAAATGGCCCTGTTATAGCAACCCGTCGTCTACCTACCATCTTGAGTCAGTCGAGATACGCATTTGGAAAGGCAGAGAACTCCCAACAGACCATATACTTGCTATCTAGTTATGGGTGAGGCTGGCCAATAGGAAAGTGGGGCATAGGTGGCAGGAGTATAGTTCTCGTGCTTGATTTTCTTGGATTGCCTTTCATTAGTTGAGGGAGGGGTCAGGTGGGACCATAGCCACTGTAAAAAACAGACCTTAGCATCTGCATCGGCATATATCTGAAAGCTCCCGACCGAGTTCTGTGTTTCCAGAATAGCCCTGCCATGGGACTCGGGTCGCACATTTCAGAACATGTGCATCTAGACAGCGATAAACGATTCGCGACACATACGTGGGGAAAGTCTAGGAACATATACCACTCTAGGTAGTGTGTCCTAGACTAGGGGCATCGTTCGACAGGTAGCATAATCCCTAGTTGGACCTAGGTGGCATAAATCCTGAATTTGAGAAGTATTAGATAAGTCGCATAAACCCTAGTTGAATCTAGGAAGTGCTCAATAACAAAACCCTAGATTAGATCTAAGTAATAAATAATAGATGTACACCTAAAGGCAACCGCAATTACAGGGATTGCGATCACGTTATCATCTTTATACAGATTACTAGTTGGGATACTAGTTAGGTGGTGCAGAGATTAGTATGGGGTGCGATAGTAATTTCGATTCTAAACCGCTTGCCTTAGTTTATGGTATTTTCCCATTTTCAGTTTATGTCTGTCATGTCCTTTTCCTTATTCATATACCGAAGCACCACTAGACTTACCAGGCTTTATGTCTGACTCTATGTTTTCTTTCGTCTTCTTTTCTTCCCCCCCCCCCCCCGCAGGTAGTCAGGGAGGGAATAGCTCAGATTTGTATGGACCTGTTACTCTTTCCAAGCTTGAAGACTCTTTGATGTGCTGCTTTGGACTCTCTTTTCCACCGCTATGGTTGGCTAATGTTTCATTGGGGAATATCATTGTATATTTATGCTTCTTTATTTTGTTAAACAAGATAGATACCTTGTTGTTGGAAAACAACCTTTGTACAAGCTGTTTATAAATGAAATAAAGTTTTATTCACTTTTCCGTTGCTTTATTTATCTGTCTTGTAATTTATCTGCATCTTTTACCTATAATACTTCACAGAACTTAGTGCATTCCCTTTTGAGTGACACTAACGGATGTGGGGTATTACAGCTATAGCTTGCTTTGCTTTATTGGGGAATACTACAATTTATTTTCATGCTTCTTTGTTTTTGAGCAAGACAGATATTTTAGCTATGTAATTGGGTATTGGAAGTTGATGGGCTTTTATTGTAAATAATTATATTTAATAAATGATTTGACGTACTTCCACTTTACTTTCCGTTGTTTTATATATGTCTGTCTTGTAATATTTCTGTTCCAGTACCCATAATGCTCCACTGAAGTTAAGTCATTCCCTTTGTGAGTGACCTTAACGAATGTGGGGTGTTACAGGAATCCAGTTGGATTCCTCCGACCTGTTGCCCTGCATCCACAGATGTTAAACAATGTAATAACATCGATTTCATTTCAATATGAAATATTCTGATAAACGGAATCAATGTTTGATTAACGATTATCTATAATTTCAACCAGTACATCAGCAATTCAACCAGACAATCAACACACAACAATCAATCATCATTTATCAATACTAGATTATATTTTATAAAAATATAAATTGATCAGAGTTAATGAGATTTACTCACATTAGACGATCATCGTTAAATAACGATAATTGTCGGTTGATTCAGACAGACAATTTATTTTGCAATAAATTGTAACGAGCTCCAATTCACTCCTAGTCAGTTCCATGGTGAAGCCGCCGTCCATACGATCCCAACGGATCTGACCGTTCGAAATTCTGATACAGTATGACGAAGTTATACATCTTTATACGTACATATATGGTTTGAACTGATTTAAATGTCACTAACTTTAAATAATTATTATATAATTAACCTTTAATTTAATCTCCCTCTCATAATCACCTCATAATGCCTTCTTCTTTCCAGGCGTACTCAGTTTGAACCCCATGCAGCAAAGCATATCCTAGCCAAACCAAACTTATATCACACTTTCCCATTCTCTACTTAAGTTCAATAAAAATTATGACCTTAACCATTTTCAAGGCCCAAGGCCCATCCAAATCCAAATTCTCACCGCGTCTTTAGTCTTCCTTGCACTCCAGGACTGTACGAAGCGGATTCTAGTTTCATCATTATGGGATTTTAAGTTCTTCGTCGCTCCTCTGTTCTTCAAAAACACTCAAACCAAACTCACCACAACTTCTCTCTTCAAATCCTCAAGCACCCCAACGCCATACTAAGGAACTCGATCAACCCTTTGTACCTTCATCTCCAAACCACGTTTTGCCGTTACAGAAAAACCAGCGACAAAAATATATGTCGATCCCCACAAACTTTGAACAGCAAACTCCATTTGGTCACATGAACTCCTGTATAACACCAAAACTTGGAACCGATGCTCCATTCTTGAAAATACCGAAACCCTAGGTGAAGCTTGCAATCGACAGTGAACGCAAATGGGTATCGGACCCTTCGAAAATCACACTGGGATGACGAGTGGCACTCAGCAAATTCATATATTTTAGTTTTGGCATTTAAGGGATTTTTATTTGATTTGTGGGAATTTTTCAAAGATCATGAAATGTTGCTTTAAAAGAAAATAGCGGCGGGTTTTTCCCTATTGACTGAAGAAAGAAAAGTTTAGGGTTAGGATAGGTTAGTGAGGGTATTTATAGAGGAGGAATAATATTTTTTTATTCATTTATTATATTTTTTTAATCAAACGCTGTCTATATTTATTATTAGAAACTCCTATGATCACACATGACATCCAAAAATCACGAAAATAGACATACACCTTCCGTTCGACATACTGACCCAACGAAACTGGTTTCGTCGAATTCTGACTTCGTTTGCTCACACAACGTATTTTTAAAGCCAAATAATTGACTGTTTTTCACATTAAAATCCCGTACGACCACATACTGACTTCAAAAATCACGAAAATTGAAATCTAGCAATAATTTAATACTGCGGATCCAACAAAATTAGTTTCGTCAAAAACGAAGAGTCGTTTGCAAATCTGGCTATTTTTAAAGCTCTAAATAAACCCATTTAAATACTAATATATTTAAAAATAATTAAACTAAATATTTTTAAATAAATATTATCGTATGTATTCACAATAGAAAATCATACAACTCCATTTGGATTTATAACTCGATATTCAAATTCCGGTTGATTCGATATTCAATTTATATTGGAAAATTCATTTATAATATAAATAAATCGTTATAAATTATAAAGGAATTCCATAGCGACTTTTCGAAAATTTGATTTGGACATAAATCAAAATCTACACGATGAAATCCTGATTTTCTCTTCCATTAGAAAAATATACTTCACCAGCTCCGAATGTTTCTTGTTTCACAGAAATCCGATTAGGAAAATTACGAACTGCCGTGCCATTTCGAGCTCGGTTATAATTATAATATAATTTATACGTTCAACCATCGTTAATTAAATATATCCGTGAACGTAATTCAATTTTAAACTGAATCATATATTTTGAATTGTCCAATTCACACATTATTTCCATTTCAGCTAATTCTGATTATTTCAGAATTAAATATATTATTTAATTATTATATTAATTAAATATTCACTATTATTAAATTCAATGACCATTTGAAACTCTATATCATATTTTAAATAATTAAATAAATAAATTATTATACTGTAAAAATACGGGACATCACATTCTTTCCTTCTTAAAATAATTTCATCCTCGAAATTGCTGAGGTAGAAATCAAACCCTATTGACTGGTTAGAACTTATTTGTTCACTTCTTAACTTCAGTTTCAACTGAACCAATTTAATTTCAATTAAAATATTAATTAATTCTTACCATTGAAAATTTTCAAAATCCTGAAAATTTTCTAACACCTTAACTTTTCGAAAAATTCCGCCAGCACCTCCTTTGTACTGGTCAATAGGTACAACTACAAATCGCCTCTCTAGGCCTTCTCCAATTCAAAAGAAAATCAAACAGCCAAGTGGCTTGCCAATTCGGCTCATCCAAATCTCAAACCCATGTATAATATAAACTGGTACCTTTTTGTCGGGCATATCAATATATCCTTTCCATCTGTTACCAATTCTGCATATACCAATGTCATCCCAATCATTCGGTTATATCCAAGCCAAATTCTGTTCTTAACTCAGATTCCACTTTTAATCTCAACTCTTAACTTACCAGTCCAATTTCATTTCAGATTATCTCCAATCTAATCTAATTTGATATTTTCCATCTCAATTCATTTTCCCCTTAACTTGTTTCAATTAAATTTCTATTTCTGTTTGCTTTTACAAATTCTAATTTAATTTGTTTCAATCCAAACTGTAACACCCCACTCCCGCTAAGGTCACTCACTAAGGGAATGCCTTAACTTCGGTGGAGCATTTTAAGTGAGTATAGAACAGAAAAATTACAACAAGACAGATATAAATACTTGAAAATCTAAAACATCATTTCATAGCAGCAGAAGGTAAACATGTTTAGTTACAACACCATAAAGAGTCAAGTACTAAGTATCCATCCTGATAAAAACATAAGTACATAATCCCACTACATAAACAATAGCCATAAAAGAAAAGATAAGCTGGGCTTTACATCACGGTCCAAGCTCCAGAAGATAGATAAAGTAGTCTGATCAAAGCCCACTAGTGCTAGGCCCAACCTGAGGACCTGAGGGGGAAAAAGATAAAAACAACGGGGTCAGACATAAGTCTGAGTGAGCCCTATAACTTTAACAACACAATTATTAAAGTAATTAGGGTATGATATAAACTTGGCACGGGATGACTGGGGATAAATGACTACACTAAGTAGCCAACTAGACATAAGGTGAACTAGGATAACGGTAAAGACGCATCTACCCACCCAAGGATAATTACTAACTGCACCACACCAGTCATTCCTACTTAAAGGTTGATCCCTCCCAAGGACTTAGAAAATTTACCCAGTAGTTTCGTGTACCCCTAGCTAACTACATAGGTGCCGTCTGCCCCTATCTCCACTAGGTGTACCCACTACTCCCAAGCGATCGGCTCCCTACCGTAGGTACCCGTGCTGGCCCCACAATGGGGTGTATCACTCCCCAAAGTGGAAACCCGATACAACAAATGGTGCACGGCTTATACCTACATGATGCAACAACGTCTTACCTACCAGGCCGGGTCCACACACGCATATGGAAAACGTTGGACTCGCGTTGCCACCGCTGCCCCGTTTTGGCCTCTTATAATCAAGCCCAGTACGCGTGTCCCGTCCTCGACATGGGTCGAGCCCACTAAGATACATATGGGTTACTGGTTGAAATGGGCCCCCCACAAGCTACCACCTAAGCTTGTCAATTTATCTAGTGCGTCCCACCTAACCCTTTAATCATGTTTAATTACATGTTTCCATTTGGTTAAGTCATCTAATCGTATTTTCTATTGCCACCCAAGGCAACCCACTAGATTTCCTCATGCCACCCAAGGCACTACTTGATTTCCACATGCCACCCAAGGCACCCACTTAACCCCTCATGCCCACTACATGCTTATCTGGTTAAGTATTTCTTAATTGATTAAGAACGTGACCGTTGTAAAAACCTCTCACATTAGACTATCTTTTATGGCAGCTGGATTTGCCGGTTGGGTCCGGGCAGCCTTACGCCATAACCGAGTCTAACCTCGTGTCTTTAAACTTGTCACGTATGTAGTTTGTGCCTAAGCCCTCTCACATTGGGCCAATCATTTGTAGCCGCTGGATTTTCCGGTCGGTTCCGGGCAGTCTTACGCTACAAAAGAGTCCAACCTCGTGTCTTAGTCGATTAATTACACCTAATTAATCACCCCCGAATTAATTTTCCCTAATTAATTCCAATTTTAACGATGTACATAATTGACTCAATTATGTCCATCCATTTTATGGTATGCATAATCATACCAACTTCACACAATTTCATTAACATGTTTATTAACCCCATCGTTCCCCACGTAATTCGCTAACATGACATAAAAGGGAAGATTCATCACAAATACAATGGGTTTAACTTGCATAACACATTAGCATCAACATGGGTTTAAAGGTGTCAACATGCATATAGCATCAAACCCAACTAGCATAAATAATCAACCCAAACTTGCATGAATCACATATGTCATAAGGAGGTTAACTTGCATAAGTTATTTATGTCATACAAAGGGGTAAACTTGCATATGTATATATGACATATAAAGGGGTTAACTTGCATATGTATGCATATAATCAAACACCATACTTGCATAACATGTCATATATGAACTTGCATATAATCATACACCAAACTTGCATACACATCATATATGAACTTGCATACACCAAACTTGCATATCATGGTGTCATAATGGATCAATGTTTCTCATATGACTTGCATAACTTCACAAACACATAGCATATGACTTGCATAACTTGCATAACATCATGAACATGTAGCATATAACTTGCATAACTTGCATAACATCATGAACATGTAACATATGACTTGCATAACTTGCATAACATCATGAACATGTAGCATATGACTTGCATAACTTGCATGACATCATGAACATGTAGCATATGACTTGCATAACTTGCATAACATCACAAACACATAGCATTTAACTTGCATAACATGCATAACATCATTAACACTTAGCATATAACTTGCATAACATGCATAACATCATTAACACATAGCATATAACTTGCATAACATGCATAACATCATTACTAGCATATAACTTGCATAACATGCATTGATCCACATTCATAGCCATAACCTAATTATATCCTATCATAATCATTTCAATAATTGGTCATTAAGGCTATAGAAAACTCACAACTTGCTGATTAGCACTCCTAAGAAGAAGATTAAGTTGCTAGAGTTGATTAGTAGTTGATTTGAGAGACTATCTTCTTCTACAATTTGATGGAGGCTCCTTCAAGTTGCATTTTGACGGCATGACGACATTGTATCTATTTTTAGTATGAATTAGGGTAGTCTTAGGGTATATTTATAGAGTAGTTAGGTGTTTTAGGCCATTAGATTAACCCTAAATTAGATTAGAGCCGTCAGATCTCGTCCTAGCCACCAAAACACAGCCCAAAAGACAAGCTGATGCACCCAGGTCACCTGGGCTCGACCAGGGAGGTCGACCCCCAGGTAGACACTAGGGTCGACTCCCCAGTCGACCTGGTGGGCAGGTCGACTCCCCAGTCGACCCCCAGGTCGACCCCCTGGGTCTGGCGGGATTTTTCCCGCCACTTCTGAAAATTGAAATTTTTGTTTTTAAATCTGTTTTTAAATTTCTGAAAACTTCTTTGGGCTTTATCAGGGTCATACGGACTCCGATTTTCGAAAACTCGGACTCTATTTCGCGTATTTTTCCGAAACGAACGCAATGGCATAGCCCGTTTCCCCTGATTCAGATTTTTAAATTTAATTCTGCCCTGTTTTATATTATAGCAAGTTATTTAACATACGGGGTGTTACATTCTCCCCTACTTAAAGGATTTCGTCCCCGAAATCTCTAAGTCAAGAAGAACGTATCCTACTAACCAAACAACCATCTACTCAAACCATCAAACACTGGCATCCATTGTCCTTAGAGTTTCTAATGCTGTATGAACATATGCAAGGAGTGTGTGTATATGTTCCCTGTCTAATGCAAAATCAGGTGGTCTACTGATTCAGTTGACCTCCTTAATGCAAACCATGATAGTGCCATGCATCCAATATGTATGCGGAAGAACCCTATCGACGCATACTATTTCTGCATGAGTGCACAATCATTCACCAAAATGCATCATCCATATGATAGCACAACCATTATACATCCATTAATATAACTACCTACACACAATTTTATGCAATATGCAATATAAAGTGATTGAGCCGATCTAGTGCCTAGAGTGTATGTATATGCATCCACGAGCAACCACTAGCAACCACTAGCAACCACTTGCATCCACGCACATCCATCAAACATAACATGTCTCAAACACATGTTTCATCCATAGGTTTACCCTATCTAAAGGTCAAAGGTACTAATGAGAGGACATACTAAAGATAAGATAAGTACTAGACCAACGATAAAGGAGAAGTTAAAAGACATACCCTCAAAAAGGAATGGGTATAATGAACGCATCTTCGCTTCTGTCTCCCAAGTAGCATTGCTCTCATCTTCTCCCCATTGCACTTTGACTAGCCGCACCTCTCTGTTCCTCAGCTTCCTGATCTCTGACCCAAGGATGCGGGTAGGAGCTCGTCGAATAGTCGCATCACGCTCTATCTCCACTTCTTTAAGCAAGCTCGGCTCTACCACCTCTGCGGTCTCATGTAGGCACTTCCTCAAATGTGACACATGGAATACGTCATGTAGCCCACTAAGTCTCTCGGGTAAATCCACCCTATATGCCATCCGTCCAATCCTTTCCTTAATAGGAAACGGCCCAACAAATCTTGGAGCTAACTTCCCAACGGACCCAAAGCGAACTACATTCCGTAATGGAGATACTTTAACAAATACCATGTCCCCAACATCGAACTCAAGATCCGTCCTTCTCTTATCCGTGTAAGATTTCTGCCTATCTTGCGCTGCTTTCATCCTTCTTCGAATCAAATCAATCTTCTCCGAAGTCTCTCTAACCATATCGGCCCCAAGCATGATCTTATCCGTAGATTCCCACCAACATGTAGGTGATCGACAAGGCCTTCCATAAAGAGCTTCGAAAGGAGCCATACCAATACTGGACTGAAAACTGTTATTATACGCGAACTCCACCAATGGAAGATGCTCTTCCCAAGTACCTCCAAAATCTAGGATACAAAGTCTCAAAAGGTCTTCCAGAACACGATTCACCCTCTCGGTCTGGCCGTCCGTCTGAGGATGATATGTGGTGCTCAAACACAATTGAGTCCCCACTGCTTCTTGCAAACTCTTCCAAAACTCGCTAGTGAAGATAGGATCTCGATCACTTACTATGCTAGAGGGTACCCCATGCAATCGAACTATCTCCCGAAGATACACTGAAGCTAGCCATGGAGCAGTCCTCTTGCTCTTTACGGGTATGAAATGGGCACTCTTAGTAAGTCTGTCTACCACAACCCAAATTCCCGTATTACCCTTCCTCGATCTTGGTAATCCATCAATAAAATCCATCGAGACGCTGTCCCGCTTCCATTGCGGAACTTCTAATGGGTGAAGCAACCCACCTGGTTTCTTTTGCTCCGCCTTCACTTGTTGGCACACTAAGCATCTAGCGACATACTCGGCCACATCTTTCTTCATACCGGCCCAAAAGAAAACTCGCTTCATGTCTTGATACATCTTGTCTCCACCGGGATGAATGGTCATCCTAGAACGGTGTGCATCATTAAGAATAGCCTTCCTCAAACCTTCGTCTTGCGGTACACAAAGTCTACCGTCTCAACGCAAGCACCCCCTATCGTCTAGGGTGTCCCTACTCAAATGGCTGGACGACTCCCCCCTCATGAGCCTCTCTATCAACTCAACCAACTGTGGGTCGTCCCTCTGTGCTTCTCCAATCCGCCCCAAAAGAGTAGGTCTAACCTCCAAGGATGCTAGCAAACCGGGTATATAGTCAACGGAAGGTCTGAAATCAAACATCGAGATAAATTCCAAGTTTCGTCGTTCCACGAACAGTGGACTCAAGGACAACCTTTTTCTACTCAAGGCGTCCGCCACCACGTTACCCTTGCCAGGGGTATACGCTATCTCAAAATCATAGGATGCTAAGAACTCCATCCATCTTTGCTGTCTCAAGTTCAAATCCTTCTGAGAAAACAAGTACTTCAATGATTTGTGGTCAGTGAACAATTCGAATCTCTCTCCCAGAAGATAATGGCGCCAAATCTTAAGCGCAAAAACAATAGCGACCAATTCTAAATCATTGGTAGGGTAATTTTTCTCATGCTTTCTCAACTGCCTTCCACCATAGGTTATTACCCTTCCCTCTTGCATTAAGACTGCGCCCAGTCCAGTCCCACAAGCATCGGTATAAACAACAAATGGCTTACTCCCATCTGGCAACACTAAGACTGGAGTTGTGGTTAAAGCTCTCTTTAACCGTCGGAACGCATCATCACAATCTACGTCCCATATGAAGACTAGATTCTTCTTCGTCAAGCGAGTTAATGGGGCTGATATCTTCGCGAAGTCCTTGATAAACTTCCTATAGTAGCCAGCCAACCCCAAGAAACTCCTCACCTCGGTAGCATTCTTCGGAACCTTCCAATCTTGAATGGATACTACCTTCACGGGATCAACAGCTATCCCTTCCTTGGAGACCACGTGCCCCAAGAACCGCACTTCCTTCCTCCAGAAGTGACATTTAGAAAATTTAGCCTTAAGGCTATGTGCTCGAAGAGTCTCCAACACTTCCCTAAGATGTAGGGCATGCTCTTCTTCACTCTTAGAAAATACTAAGATGTCATCCACAATGACCACCACGAACTTATTAAGGAACTCCCTGAACACCCTACTCATCAAATCAACAAAGTATGCAGGGGCATTCGTCAAACCAAATGGCATCACCAGCCACTCATAGAAGCCATCCAGAGTCCCAAAGGCAGTCTTGTCTATGCTATCCTCAGCCACCCTCAACTGATGAAACCCCGTGGCCAAGTCCAACTGAGAAAATACTGAAGCGCCAACCAATTGATCAAAAAGATCATCAATCCTCGGCAATGGGTGTTTATTCTTCTTTATGAGCTTGTTGAGTTCTCTATAGTCTACACAAAGTCTGAGGGACCCATCCGCCTTCGTAGCAAAAACTACTGGAGCACCCCACTCCGATATACTTCGTCTTATGAACCCCTTCTCAAGCAACTCCCCTACTTGCTTATGGAGTTCCCTCCTCTCACGAGGAGCCATGTGGCGCACTGGTAAAGATACAGGTTTAGCATTATCCACCAGATATATTCGGAAGTCTATCTCCCGCCTCGGAGGTAGGCCCTTCACCTCCTCAAACACATCCGGGTACTCCCGGACCACTCTAACAGATTGCAAACTCTCGACCGAAGCGTCAAGCGATTCAAGATAACTTAGCATAACAGAATCCATGGGATTACAAGAGATCTCGAGAGTGTTACCCAAGCGGGTCATGAGCCTAACAAATCTCCTTTCGCAATCAAGAACGGCACCATTACTGGATAACCAGTCCATGCCCAAAATCAACCCATAGCCCGTGAAGCCCAAAACAAAAGCATCACATCTAAACTCAACGCTAAGTTTAGAAATCTTCAAATCCAAACATATCATGGACAAATAAGTGGAGCCCCCAATTGGGTTTGAAACAACCAAGGGATCATCTACTAGACCGGTGTCTAAGTGCAGTGACTCAACTAATGATGATGAGATAAACGAATGCGATGCGCCAGAATCAAATAATGTACGGACATGATGATCAAATAGAAAAACCAGACTTTCAACGGAAATAGTTCTACCTCTTTCCTGAACTGGTGGAACCGCGAGAGCTTGAACTTGCCCCCTTGCCTGACCCGGTGCCACAAGAGCTTGCACCTGTCCTCCTGAGGTAGATCCCGTCCTTTGCCCCTTCTTAGGGCAATCCTTCACTAGATGCCCTGCTTCGCCACAGTGATAGCAGCCAGTCTTCTTCTTCTTCCGACAATCTTTGCTTAGGTGGCCTGGTATCCCGCAAGTGAAGCACTTCTTCTTCCCCTTGCCACCGTTGCCTTTCCCACCTTTGTTTTGTTGCTGTTGTCGAGGTCTCTTTTGATCTCCCTTCTTCTCGGGTGCCTTATTAGCATTGGGACCCTTCTCTTCCTCATGCATGAGTGCCATGTCAACTAGCTTCTCAAAGGTGGCTCCCATAGGGATGTGAGTCATAGCCAATCCATGCATTGGTTCATTCAAGCCTTTAACGAACCTCAAAGCCTTCTTCTCCGGTGTATTCACCATATCTATGCCAAACCTTGCCAATTGATTAAACTTGTTGACATATTCCTTCACCGAGAGATTTCCTTGCTTTAGAGTCAAGAACCTTTCCATATACAAGTTTTCCTCCGCCCTTGAGAGAAACTTTGCCACAAATCTTTGCCTGAAATCCGCCCAAGAGTCAACGGGGCGTTCTCCATTAGTGATCTCCCACCAGAATGAGGCCTCTCCTTTCATTAACCAAGCAGCTAACTTGACTTTCTTTCCTTCTTCCATCTCAAAGATGTCTATCAACTCTTCCACCTCCTTAAGCCAATCTCTAGCCTCCACAAAAGTTTCTGATCCTTGAAAAGGTTTCCCTCCCATAGCTTTAAATTCCTTGCAAGTCTTAGCAAAAGTATCCGTACGAGGAGGAGGAGGGGGAGGAGGAAGATCGGGTGCTACGGTTGGTGGAGGAACATTTGTTGGACCCGCAGTGGCGGCCCTAGCCTCCATCAATCTCCTATACCATACTGGTATCGTCACACCCTCCGGAAAGTTAAGATCTTCAGCCATGCTGAAATGAAAAAGGGAAAGATTCAAAACGGAGAATTCGAAAGATAAAGATATGGCTATTAGGGATTATGCTTTCTCTTTATAGACATGTTTTTGAAAATACTTCTTCCAAAAATGTTTTTAGAAAAATAGTTTTTCTAAAAGTTTTATCTGTTCTGGTAACCTTCGCTCTGATACCACGTGTAACACCCCGCTCCCGCTAAGGTCACTCACTAAGGGAATGCCTTAACTTCGGTGGAGCATTTTAAGTGAGTATAGAACAGAAAAATTACAACAAGACAGATATAAATACTTGAAAATCTAAAACATCATTTCATAGCAGCAGAAGGTAAACATGTTTAGTTACAACACCATAAAGAGTCAAGTACTAAATATCCATCCTGATAAAAACATAAGTACATAATCCCACTACATAAACAATAGCCATAAAAGAAAAGATAAGCTGGGCTTTACATCACGGTCCAAGCTCCAGAAGATAGATAAAGTAGTCTGATCAAAGCCCACTAGTGCTAGGCCCAACCTGAGGACCTGAGGGGGAAAAAGATAAAAACAACGGGGTCAGACATAAGTCTGAGTGAGCCCTATAACTTTAACAACACAATTATTAAAGTAATTAGGGTATGATATAAACTTGGCACGGGATGACTGGGGATAAATGACTACACTAAGTAGCCAACTAGACATAAGGTGAACTAGGATAACGGTAAAGACGCATCTACCCACCCAAGGATAATTACTAACTGCACCACACCAGTCATTCCTACTTAAAGGTTGATCCCTCCCAAGTACTTAGAAAATTTACCCAGTAGTTTCGTGTACCCCTAGCTAACTACATAGGTGCCGTCTGCCCCTATCTCCACTAGGTGTACCCACTACTCCCAAGCGATCGGCTCCCTAACGTAGGTACCCGTGCTGGCCCCACAATGGGGTGTATCACTCCCCAAAGTGGCAACCCGATACAACAAATGGTGCACGGCTTATACCTACATGATGCAACAACGTCTTACCTACCAGCCCGGGTCCACACACGCATATGGAACCCGTTGGACTCGCGTTGCCACCGCTGCCCCGTTTTGGCCTCTTATAATCAAGCCCAGTACGCGTGTCCCGTCCTCGACATGGGATGAGCCCACTAAGATACATATGGGTTACTGGTTGAAATGGGCCCCCACAAGCTACCACCTAAGCTTGTCAGTTTATCTAGTGTGTCCCACTTAACCCTTTAATCATGTTCAATTACATGTTTCCACTTGGTTAAGTCATCTAATTGTATTTTCTATTGCCACCCAAGGCAACCCACTAGATTTCCTCATGCCACCCAAGGCACTACTTGATTTCCACATGCCACCCAAGGCACCCACTTAACCCCTCATGCCCACTACATGCTTATCTGGTTAAGTGTTTCTTAATTGATTAAGAACGTGACCGTTGTAAAGACCTCTCACATTAGACTATCTTTTATGGCAGCTGGATTTGTCGGTTGGGCCCGGGCAGCCTTACGCCATAACCGAGTCTAACCTCGTGTCTTTAAACTTGTCACGTATGTAGTTTGTGCCTAAGCCCTCTCACATTGAGCCAATCATTTGTAGCCGCTGGATTTGCCGGTCGGTTCCGGGCAGTCTTACGCTACAAAAGGGTCCAACCTCGTGTCTTAGTCAATTAATTACACCTAATTAATCACCCCCGAATTAATTTTCCCTAATTAATTCCAATTTTAACGATGTACATAATTGACTCAATTATGTCCATCCATTTTATGGTATGCATAATCATACCAACTTCACACAATTTCATTAACATGTTTATTAACCCCATCGTTCCCCACGTAATTCGCTAACATGACATAAAAGGGAAGATTCATCACAAATACAATGGGTTCAACTTGCGTAACACATTAGCATCAACATGAGTTTAAAGGTGTCAACATGCATATAGCATCAAACCCAACTAGCATAAATAATCAACACAAACTTGCATGAATCACATATGTCATAAGGAGGTTAACTTGCATAAGTTATTTATGTCATACAAAGGTGTAAACTTGCATATGTATATATGACATATAAAGGGGTTAACTTGCATATGTATGCATATAATCAAACACCATACTTGCATAACATGTCATATATGAACTTGCATATAATCATACACCAAACTTGCATACACATCATATATGAACTTGCATACACCAAACTTGCATATCATGGTGTCATAATGGATCAATGTTTCTCATATGACTTGCATAACTTGCATAACTTCACAAACACATAGCATATGACTTGCATAACTTGCATAACATCATGAACATGTAGCATATAACTTGCATAACTTGCATAACATCATGAACATGTAACATATGACTTGCATAACTTGCATAACATCATGAACATGTAGCATATGACTTGCATAACTTGCATAACATCATGAACATGTAGCATATGACTTGCATAACTTGCATAACATCACAAACACATAGCATTTAACTTGCATAACATCATTAACACTTAGCATATAACTTGCATAACATGCATAACATCATTAACACATAGCATATAACTTGCATAACATGCATAACATCATTAACACATAGCATATAACTTGCATAACATGCATTGATCCACATTCATAGCCATAACCTCATTATATCCTATCATAATCATTTCAATAATTGGTCATTAAGGCTATAGAAAACTCACAACTTGCTGATTAGCACTCCTAAGAAGAAGATTAAGTTGCTAGAGTTGATTAGTAGTTGATTTGAGAGACTATCTTCTTCTACAATTTGATGGAGGCTCCTTCAAGTTGCATTTTGACGGCATGACGACATTGTATCTATTTTTAGTATGAATTAGGGTAGTCTTAGGGTGTATTTATAGAGTAGTTAGGTGTTTTAGGCCATTAGATTAACCCTAAATTAGATTAGAGCCGTCAGATCTCGTCCTAGCCACCAAAACACAGCCCAAAAGACAAGCTGATGCACCCAGGTCACCTGGGCTCGACCAGGGAGGTCGACCCCCAGGTCGACACTAGGGTCGACTCCCCAGTCGACCTGGTGGGCAGGTCGACTCCCCAGTCGACCCCCAGGTCGACCCCCTGGGTCTGGCGGGATTTTTCCCGCCACTTCTGAAAATTGAAATTTTTGTTTTTAAATCTGTTTTTAAATTTCTGAAAACTTCTTTGGGCCTTATCAGGGTCATACGGACTCCGATTTTCGAAAACTCAGACTCTATTTCGCGTATTTTTCCGAGACGAACGCAATGGCATAGCCCGTTTCCCCTGATTCAGATTTTTAAATTTAATTCTGCCCTGTTTTATATTATAGCAAGTTATTCAACATACGGGGTGTTACATTCTCCCCTACTTAAAGGATTTCGTCCCCGAAATCTCTAAGTCAAGAAGAACGTATCCTACTAACCAAACAACCATCTACTCAAACCATCAAACACTGGCATCCATTGTCCTTAGAGTTTCTAATGCTGTATGAACATATGCAAGGAGTGTGTGTATATGTTCCCTGTCTAATGCAAAATCAGGCGGTCTACTGATTCAGTTGACCTCCTTAATGCAAACCATGATAGTGCCATGCATCCAATGTGTATTCGGAAGAACCCTATCGACACATACTATTTCTGCATGAGTGCACAATCATTCACCAAAATGCATCATCCATATGATAGCACAACCATTATACATCCATTAATATAACTACCTACACACAATTTTATGCAATATGCAATATGAAGTGATTGAGCCGATCTAGTGCCTAGAGTGTATGTATATGCATCCACGAGCAACCACTAGCAACCACTTGCATCCACGCGCATCCATCAAACATAACATGTCTCAAACACATGTTTCATCCATAGGTTTACCCTATCTAAAGGTAAAAGGTACTAATGAGAGGACATACTAAAGATAAGATAAGTACTAGACAAACGATAAAGGAGAAGTTAAAAGACATACCCTCAAAAAGGAATGGGTATAATGAACGCATCTTCGCTTCTGTCTCCTAAGTAGCATTGCTCTCATCTTCTCCCCATTGCACTTTGACTAGCCGCACCTCTCTGTTCCTCAGCTTCCTAATCTTTGACCCAAGGATGCGGGTAGGAGCTCGTCGAATAGTCGCATCACGCTCTATCTCCACTTCTTTAAGCAAGCTCGGCTCTACCAACTCTGCGGTCTCATGTAGGCACTTCCTCAAATGTGACACATGGAATACGTCATGTACCCCACTAAGTCTCTCGAGTAAATCCACCCTATATGCCATCCGTCCAATCCTTTCCTTAATAGGAAACGGCCCAACAAATATTGGAGCTAACTTCCCAACGGACCCAAAGCGAACTACATTCCGTAATGGAGATACTTTGATAAAGACCATGTCCCCAACATCGAACTCAAGATCCGTCCTTCTCTTATCCGCGTAAGATTTCTGCCTATCTTGCGCTGCTTTCATCCTTCTTCGAATCTAATCAATCTTCTCCGAAGTCTCTCTAACCATATCGGCCCCAAGCATGATCTTATCCGTAGATTCCCACCAACATGTAGGTGATCGACAAGGCCTTCCATAAAGAGCTTCGAAAGGAGCCATACCAATACTGGACTGAAAACTGTTATTATACGCGAACTCCACCAATGGAAGATGCTCTTCCCAAGTACCTCCAAAATCTAGGATACAAAGTCTCAAAAGGTCTTCCAGAACACGATTCACCGTCTCGGTCTGGCCGTCCGTCTGAGGATGATATGTGGTGCTCAGACACAATTGAGTCCCCACTGCTTCTTGCAAACTCTTCCAAAACTCGCTAGTGAAGATAGGATCTCGATCACTTACTATGCTAGAGGGTACCCCATGCAATCGAACTATCTCCCGAAGATACACTGAAGCTAGCCATGGAGCAGTCCTCTTGCTCTTCACGGGTATGAAATGGGCACTCTTAGTAAGTCTGTCTACCACAACCCAAATTCCCGTATTACCCTTCCTCGATCTTGGTAATCCATCAATAAAATCCATCGAGACGCTGTCCCACTTCCATTGCGGAACTTCTAATGGGTGAAGCAACCCACCTGGTTTCTTTTGCTCCGCCTTCACTTGTTGGCACACTAAGCATCTAGCGACATACTCGGCCACATCTTTCTTCATACCGGCCCAAAAGAAAACTCGCTTCATGTCTTGATACATCTTGTCTCCACCGGGATGAATGGTCATCCTAGAACGGTGTGCATCATCAAGGATAGCCTTCCTCAAACCTCCGTCTTGCGGTACACAAAGTCTACCGTCTCTACGCAAGCACCCCCTATCGTCTAGGGTGTACCTACTCAAATGGCTGGACGACTCCCCCCTCATGAGCCTCTCTATCAACTCAACCAACTTTGGGTCGTCCCTCTGTGCTTCTCTAATCCGCCCCAAAAGAGTAGGTCTAACCTCTAAGGATGCTAGCAAACCGGGTATATAGTCAACGGAAGGTCTGAAATCAAACATCGAGATAAATTCCAAGTTTCTTCGTTCCACGAACAATGGACTCAAGGACAACCTTTTTCTACTCAAGGCGTCCGCCACCACGTTACCCTTGCCAGGGGTATACGCTATCTCAAAATCATAGGATGCTAAGAACTCCATCCATCTTTGCTGTCTCAAGTTCAAATCCTTCTGAGAAAACAAGTACTTCAATGATTTGTGGTCAGTGAACAATTCGAATCTCTCTCCCAAAAGATAATGGCGCCAAATCTTAAGCGCAAAAACAATAGCGGCCAATTCTAAATCATGGGTAGGGTAATTTTTCTCATGCTTTCTCAACTGCCTTCCACCATAGGTTATTACCCTTCCCTCTTGCATTAAGACTGCGCCCAGTCCAGTCCCACAAGCATCGGTATAAACAACAAATGGCTTACTCCCATCTGGCAACACTAAGACTGAAGCTGTGGTTAAAGCTCTCTTTAACCGTCGGAACGCATCATCACAATCTACGTCCCATACGAAGACTAGATTCTTCTTCGTCAAGCGAGTTAATGGGGCTGATATCTTCGCGAAGTCCTTGATAAACTTCCTATAGTAGCCAGCCAACCCCAAGAAACTCCTCACCTCGGTAGCATTCTTCGGAACCTTCCAATCTTGAATGGATACTACCTTCGCAGGATCAACAGCTATCCCTTCCTTGGAGACCACGTGCCCCAAGAACCGCACTTCCTTCCTCCAGAACTGACATTTAGAAAATTTAGCCTTAAGGCTATGTGCTCGAAGAGTCTCCAACACTTCCCTAAGATGTAGGGCATGCTCTTCTTCACTCTTAGAAAATACTAAGATGTCATCCACAAAGACCACCACGAACTTATTAAGGAACTCCCTGAACACCCTACTCATCAAATCAACAAAGTATGCAGGGGCATTCGTCAAACCAAATGGCATCACCAGCCACTCATAGAAACCATCCAGAGTCCTAAAGGCAGTCTTGTCTATGCTATCCTCAGCCACCCTCAACTGATGAAACCCCGTGGCCAAGTCCAACTGAGAAAATACTGTAGCGCCAACCAATTGATCAAAAAGATCATCAATCCTCGGCAATGGGTGTCTATTCTTCTTTGTGAGCTTGTTGAGTTCTCTATAGTCTACACAAAGTCTGAGGGACCCATCCGCCTTCGTAGCAAAAACTACTGGAGCACCCCACTCCGATATACTTCGTCTTATGAACCCCTTCTCAAGCAACTCCCCTACTTGCTTATGGAGTTCCCTCCTCTCACGAGGAGCCATGTGGCGCACTGGTAAAGATACAGGTTTAGCATTATCCACCAGATATATTCGGAAGTCTATCTCCCGCCTCGGAGGTAGGCCCTTCACCTCCTCAAACACATCCGGGTACTCCCGGACCACTCTAACAGATTGCAAACTCTCGACCGAAGCGTCAAGCGATTCAAGATAACTTAGCATAACAGAATCCATGGGATTACAAGAGATCTCGAGAGTGTTACCCAAGCGGGTCATGAGCCTAACAACTCTCCTTTCGCAATCAAGAACGGCACCATTACTGGATAACCAGTGCATGCCCAAAATCAACCCATAGCCCGTGAAGCCCAAAACAAAAGCATCACATCTAAACTCAACGCTAAGTATAGAAATCTTCAAACCCAAACATATCATGGACAAATAAGTGGAGCCCCCAATTGGGTTTGAAACAACCAAGGGATCATCTACTAGACCGGTGTCTAAGTGCAGTGACTCAACTAATGATGATGAGATAAACGAATGCGATGCGCCAGAATCAAATAATGTACGGACATGGTGATCAAATAGAAAAACCAGACTTTCAACGGAAATAGTTCTACCTCTTTCCTGAACTGGTGGAACCGCGAGAGCCTGAACTTGCCCCCTTGCCTGACCCGGTGCCACAAGAGCTTGCACCTGTCCTCCTGAGGTAGATCCCGTCCTTTGCCCCTTCTTAGGGCAATCCTTCACTAGATGCCCTGCTTCGCCACAGTGATAGCAGCCAGTCTTCTTCTTCTTCCGACAATCTTTGCTTAGGTGGCCTGGTATCCCGCAAGTGAAGCACTTCTTCTTCCCCTTGCCACTGTTACCTTTCCCACCTTTGTTTTGTTGCTGTTGCCGAGGTCTCTTTAGATCTCCCTTCTTCTCGGGTGCCTTATTAGCATTGGGACCCTTCTCTTCCTCATGCATGAGTGCCATGTCAACTAGCTTCTCAAAGGTGGCTCCCATAGGGATGTGAGTCATAGCCAATCCATGCATTGGTTCATTCAAGCCTTTAACGAACCTCAAAGCCTTCTTCTCCGGTGTATTCACCATATCTATGCCAAACCTTGCCAACTGATTAAACTTGTTGACATATTCCTTCACCGAGAGATTTCCTTGCTTTAGAGTCAAGAACCTTTCCATATACAAGTTTTCCTCCGCCCTTGAGAGAAACTTTGCCACAAATCTTTGCCTGAAATCCGCCCAAGAGTCAACGGGGCGTTCTCCATTAGTGATCTCCCACCAGAATGAGGCCTCTCCCTTCATTAACCAAGCAGCTAACTTGACTTTCTTTCCTTCTTCCATCTCAAAGATGTCTATCAACTCTTCCACCTCCTTAAGCCAATCTCTAGCCTCCACAAAAGTTTCTGATCCTTGAAAAGGTTTCCCTCCCATAGCTTTAAATTCCTTACAAGTCTTAGCAAAAGTATCCGTACGAGGAGGAGGAGGGGGAGGAGGAAGATCGGGTGCTACGGTTGGTGGAGGAACATTTGCTGGACCCGCAGTGGCGGCCCTAGCCTCCATCAATCTCCTATACCATACTGGTATCGTCACACCCTCCGGAAAGTTAAGATCTTCAGCCATGCTGAAACGAAAAAGGGAAAGATTCAAAACGGGGAATTCGAAAGATAAAGATATGGATATTGGGGATTATGCTTTCTCTTTATAGACATGTTTTTGAAAATACTTCTTCCAAAAATGTTTTTAGAAAAATAGTTTTTCTAAAAGTTTTATCTGTTCTGGTAACCTTCGCTCTGATACCACGTGTAACACCCCGCTCCCGCTAAGGTCACTCACTAAGGGAATGCCTTAACTTCGGTGGAGCATTTTAAGTGAGTATAGAACAGAAAAATTACAACAAGACAGATATAAATACTTGAAAATCTAAAACATCATTTCATAGCAGCAGAAGGTAAACATGTTTAGTTACAACACCATAAAGAGTCAAGTACTAAATATCCATCCTGATAAAAACATAAGTACATAATCCCACTACATAAACAATAGCCATAAAAGAAAAGATAAGCTGGGCTTTACATCACGGTCCAAGCTCCAGAAGATAGATAAAGTAGTCTGATCAAAGCCCACTAGTGCTAGGCCCAACCTGAGGACCTGAGGGGGAAAAAGATAAAAACAACGGGGTCAGACATAAGTCTGAGTGAGCCCTATAACTTTAACAACACAATTATTAAAGTAATTAGGGTATGATATAAACTTGGCACGGGATGACTGGGGATAAATGACTACACTAAGTAGCCAACTAGACATAAGGTGAACTAGGATAACGGTAAAGACGCATCTACCCACCCAAGGATAATTACTAACTGCACCACACCAGTCATTCCTACTTAAAGGTTGATCCCTCCCAAGGACTTAGAAAATTTACCCAGTAGTTTTGTGTACCCCTAGCTGACTACATAGGTGCCGTCTGCCCCTATCTCCACTAGGTGTACCCACTACTCCCAAGCGATCGGCTCCCTACCGTAGGTACCCGTGCTGGCCCCACAATGGGGTGTATCACTCCCCAAAGTGGCAACCCGATACAACAAATGGTGCACGGCTTATACCTACATGATGCAACAACGTCTTACCTACCAGCCCGGGTCCACACACGCATATGGAACACGTTGGACTCGCGTTGCCACCGCTTCCCCGTTTTGGCCTCTTATAATCAAGCCCAGTACGCGTGTCCCGTCCTCGACATGGGTCGAGCCCACTAAGATACATATGGGTTACTGGTTGAAATGGACCCCCACAAGCTACCACCTAAGCTTGTCAATTTATCTAGTGCGTCCCACTTAACCCTTTAATCATGTTCAATTACATGTTTCCACTTGGTTAAGTCATCTAATCGTATTTTCTATTGCCACCCAAGGCAACCCACTAGATTTCCTCATGCCACCCAAGGCACTACTTGATTTCCACATGCCACCCAAGGCACCCACTTAACCCCTCATGCCCACTACATGCTTATCTGGTTAAGTGTTTCTTAAATGATTAAGAACGTGACGGTTGTAAAGACCTCTCACATTAGACTATCTTTTATGGCAGCTGGATTTGCCGGTTGGGTCCGGGCAGCCTTACGCCATAACCGAGTCTAACCTCGTGTCTTTAAAACTTGTCACGTATGTAGTTTGTGCCTAAGATCTCTCACATTGGGCCAATCATTTGTAGCCGCTGGATTTGCCAGTCGGTTCGGGGCAGTCTTACGCTACAAAAGGGTCCAACCTCGTGTCTTAGTCGATTAATTACACCTAATTAATCACCCCCGAATTAATTTTCCCTAATTAATTCCAATTTTAACGATGTACATAATTGACTCAATTATGTCCATCCATTTTATGGTATGCATAATCATACCAACTTCACACAATTTCATTAACATGTTTATTAACCCCATCGTTCCCCACGTAATTCGCTAACATGACATAAAAGGGAAGATTCATCACAAATACAATGGGTTCAACTTGCATAACACATTAGCATCAACATGGGTTTAATGGTGTCAACATGCATATAACATCAAACCCAACTAGCATAAATAATCAACCCAAACTTGCATGAATCACATATGTCATAAGGAGGTTAACTTGCATAAGTTATTTATGTCATACAAAGGGGTAAACTTGCATATGTATATATGACATATAAAGGGGTTAACTTGCATATGTATGCATATAATCAAACACCATACTTGCATAACATGTCATATATGAACTTGCATATAATCATACACCAAACTTGCATACACATCATATATGAACTTGCATACACCAAACTTGCATATCATGGTGTCATAATGGATCAATGTTTCTCATATGACTTGCATAACTTGCATAACTTCACAAACACATAGCATATGACTTGCATAAATTGCATAACATCATGAACATGTAGCATATGACTTGCATAACTTGCATAACATCATGAACATGTAGCATATGACTTGCATAACTTGCATAACATCATGAACATGTAGCATATGACTTGCATAACTTGCATAACATCATGAACATGTAGCATATGACTTGCATAACTTACATAACATCACAAACACATAGCATTTAACTTGCATAACATGCATAACATCATTAACACATAGCATATAACTTGCATAACATCATTAACACATAGCATATAACTTGCATAACATGCATTGATCCACATTCATAGCCATAACCTCATTATATCCTATCATAATCATTTCAATAATTGGTCATTAAGGCTATAGAAAACTCACAACTTGCTGATTAGCACTCCTAAGAAGAAGATTAAGTTGCTAGAGTTGATTAGTAGTTGATTTGAGAGACTATCTTCTTCTACAATTTGATGGAGGCTCCTTCAAGTTGCATTTTGACGGCATGACGGCATTGTATCTATTTTTAGTATGAATTAGGGTAGTCTTAGGGTGTATTTATAGAGTAGTTAGGTGTTTTAGGCCATTAGATTAACCCTAAATTAGATTAGAGCCGTCAGATCTCGTCCTAGCCACCAAAACACAACCCAAAAGACAAGCTGATGCACCCAGGTCACCTGGGCTCGACCAGGGAGGTCGACCCCCAGGTCGACACTAGGGTCGACTCCCCAGTCGACCTGGTGGGCAGGTCGACTCCCCAGTCGACCCCCTGGGTCTAGCGGGATTTTTCCCGCCACTTCTGAAAATTGAAATTTTTGTTTTTAAATCTGTTTTTAAATCTGTTTTTAAATTTCTGAAAACTTCTTTGGGCCTTATCGGGGTCATACGGACTCCGATTTTCGAAAACCCGGACTCTATTTCGCGTATTTTTCTGAGACGAACGCAATGGCATAGCCCATTTCCCCTGATTCAGATTTTTAAATTTAATTCTGCCCTGTTTTATAGTATAGCAAGTTATTCAACATACGGGGTGTTACACAAACAATCTTCCCCAGGGAATTTTTAAACATTTTAGCTTTTCTAAAACCAGATATCCCTTTTCAGGATTCATAACAACTTGCTTTTCACAAAACAATTCAAAAACAAAATTTTTGGTAGTAATCCGTCACTTATAACTCGAAAATGAACACGGATGATGTCATGATCATCATCGGAATCTATTTCCAGCTATCAAAGTGAGTTCAATACTCTATCACTTTCAAAACCTTATCCAAACACTTCCATTTTGAAATTCATTTCAAAATACCATTTACAATGCTTTAAAACAATTTAGAATCTCCCAGGATTTTAAAACTCTCATATACTTAATCCAAATTCATTTACAAACACCTTTCCAACTTTCCAGGGTTTTAATTCCAATTCTGATTTAAATTCAGATTTAATTCATCTGATTCACGTATTTCACTTATATGAATTCTGATTGGCTATTTACATAACCATTTCACATTTTATAATCTTATTCGATTATAATCACAACCAACACATCCAATATACTATAATACTTCAAATATCTATACTTTGTTTATATCAAAATATAATTTGGATAAAATTATTTCATTTACCCTCTTTTCAAACCATACTGTGTCGGCCATCGTATTCAAGTGTTTATAAACCCCTACCGATACAATGGATCAAACTGATCGATCAAAATTCATAAACTACTCAACCAATGAATCTCCACAATATAAAACAATTTTTATATCAAATAACAAATACGCGCTCATATATATACACTCAAACTCAATCTAGGGTATTACTAACCCCATCTCTACTGAGTCACGCCACAGAGCCAAGGTAATTACTTAACCTTCAGCTCTGGTACCACTGTAACGACTGGGTCTTTTGCGATCCTGGTTATCGACATAAACTCAATGTCGATTACCCAAGCATCGGAAACACCGGATAGTCCGTGAAAGAAATTAGAGGGTGAGAATAGATAAGATAGAAACTTAGAATAGAAAAAGAAGAAGAACATCACAACATCAGAGTAAATACGAATCTCACAGCGGAACGAATAAATATATTTCATAACATAACTTTGAAATAAAACAGTATCTGTATACAATACCATTATTAGAGTATAACACTTACAACACAGCAGAAATAACAATAGCTATATAACCTGAAGCCTCCTACTCTAGCTTTTCAAGTATCTGTAACATCCCGACTACTTGACTGCCCGTACAAAATTGGGCACCCAAGAGTTTAGGGAAAACAAAACAAAATAAACTCTGGGTCAGTCATGTGACTGGTGTGAGTAAATTCAAATCATTTGTTTAAATTTTCAAAATCTTTTTGAAACAAAGGATAATTGTAAGACCAATCCACACATACACGCAGATGGTTTTTACCTTATGATAACCCAAAATATTTTTCTAAAACGATACTTGTCTGATAATATAATAATGTCTAGATCAAGTAAATAGAAATCTAGTAGAACGCTTTCATCTCACGTTCTACATATATAACATACAATCAAAACCGCGGGCTCTTATTGGGTAATTGATTTCCAACTATGACAAGGTATGGAACCACCTTCCGATCAGTGTATTTTAGAAGCGATACACTGGAGTTCAACAAGAACATCTTGTAACTCGGCCACACATGACCGACTATTCATTTCCTTGAATGTTCCGAATATATTGTCACCTTATGGTTGGTATACCAACATAACCGTTCCCGGGAGATACAAAATCGAAATAAGTAACAAATATGAATATTATCTAGATGGTGACAGCATACCCTAATTGGGTGCGGCCCACTTAGCCATGCTGCCTGCCCGATTTCTGTCATTTCTCGGTTGATGAGGCTTGAGGTCATAACGTATCTTTTAACAGATCACTCCTTCATTCACTTTGAATGCCACATCGTCATACCCATCAAATCACAAATTGATTTCCCCAAAAATACCATGAGTATAAGCTAAGAGAAACGAATTCCTCCACCACCAACGTAAATATGTTTTAAACAATCAACTTACGTGATCTGCCAGGCATGCTCTGTCTGACATTCGTCCATTCAAGTTGTCCTGGGACTGGACAACCCTAAGGCACTATTCTGTAAACAGGACAGCCCTTGCATAATTCTGTCTTCAATTATCTTCATCATATTTAGTCGCAACGCTAACGCCCATACAGAGGGGTTTTCAGATAATGAATCTGATCCCGGTCTCTCCGTATTGACAATGGAAAAATGGTCAAAAACTTTGATAGTTGGTGATTTAACTATCAAAGAAAAACATGTGTGCAAACAACGATATTATTTCCAGATGGAAATTCTATCGATCAATCATCAATCAACATTTATTCATTTCCTCATTTCTCGTTTCCATATATTCTTCAAATCCTTATTTTCTAATTTTAGAAAATATCGTTATTAACTTTGGAAAATGTTTCCATTTCTGATTCACGCATCAATATCTTCCCACATATACCAGTCTCTAATTGTATATTAGTAAGAGAACAACCCCCTACGTATTAACCCCGAAGGCATAAACCAACATCAGATCGATACCCAGAAAGCCATTCAACTCAACTAATTTCCAGTCAGTTTCCAATTTCAGTCATTCCATTTAAATTCTTACTTCAAACCTCAATTTCCTTTATAATATTTAATTTGCAAAATATTTACTTTAAACCAATATCATATTATACCCGTGTGCGAAGCACGGGTCTAAACCTTCATAATGTAAAATTCTCTTTTTATAAAACTCTATTCATTTTCCAAACGTTTCCCTTTTATAGTTCTATTTACTTTCTAAATCAATATTCCTTTTATAATTCTATTTATTTTATAAATATTTCCTTTTATAAAATTCTATTTATTTTCTAAATAAATAATTCCTTTTATAAAATTCTATTCATTTTAAAAATATTTCTTTTTATAAAATCCTTTGATTTTATAAATATTTCTTTTTCAATATAACATTGAAAATTTTCTTTTTATATTCCCGTATTTCTTATGGTATTTAAAATACCAAATAACAATGATCAATATCATTATAAAACACATCATTAACAATAGATTTTATATCACATCATATATCAACATATATGAAAAACAGTAAAATAAATGTTGAGGAATCCGGTTGGATTCCTCCGACCTGTTTCCTTGCATCCACAGATGTTAAACAATATAATAACATCGATTTCATTTCAGTATGAAATATTCTGATAAATAAATCAATGTTTGATTAACGATTATCTATAATTTCAACCAATACATCAGCAATTCAACCAAACAATCAACTCACAGCAATCAATCATCATTTATCAATACTAGATTATATTTTATAAAAATATAAATTGATCAGAGTTATTGAGATTTACTCACATTGGACGATCATCGTTAAATAACGATAATTGTCGGTTGATTCAAACAGACAATTTATTTTGCAATAAATTGTAACGAGCTCCTATTCACTCCCAGTCAGTTCCATGGTGAAGCCGTCGTCCATACGATCCCAACGGATCTGACCGTTCGAAATTCTGTTACAGTATGATGAAGTTATACATCTTTATACGTACATATATGGTTTGAACTGATTTAAATGTCACTAACTTTAAATAATGATTATATAATTAACGTTTAATTTAATCTCCCTCTCATAATCACCTCTTAATGCCTTCTTCTTTCCACGCGTACTCAGTTTGAACCCCATGCAGCAAAGCATCTCCAAGCCAAACCAAACTTATATCACACTTCCCCATTCTCTACTTAAGTTCAATAAAAAGTATGACCTTAACCATTTTCAAGGCCCAAGGCCCATCCAAATCCAAATACTCACCGCGTATTTACTCTTCCTTCAACTCCAAGACTGTACGAAGCGGATTCCAGTTTCACCATTATGGGATTTTAAGTTCTCCGTCGCTCCTCCGTTCTTCAACAACACTCAAACCAAACTCACCACAACTTCTCTCTTCGAATCCTCAAGCACCCCAACGCCATACTAAGGAACTCGATCAACCCTTTCTACTTTCATCTCTAAACCGCGTTTTGCCATTGCAGAAAAAAACCAGCGACCAAAATATACGTCGATCCCCACAAACTTTGAACAACAAACTCCATTTGGTCACACGAACTCCTATATAACACCAAAACTTGGAATCGATGCTCCATTCTTGAGAATACCGAAACCCTAAGTGATGCTTGCAATCGACAGTGAACGCAAATGGGTATCGGACCCTCCGAAAATCACACTAGGATGAAGAGTGGCACTCGGCGAATTCATATATTTTAGTTTTGGCATTTAAGGATTTTTATTTGATTTGTGGGAATTTTTCAAAGATCACGAAATGTTGCTTTAAAAGAAAACAGCGGCATCTTTTTCCCTGTGGCTGAAGAAAGAAAAGTTTAGGGTTAGGATAGGTTAGTGAGGGTATTTATAGAGGAGGAATAATATTTTTATATTCATTTATTATATTTGTTTTTAATCAAACACTGTCTATATTTATTATTAAAAATTCCTATGATCACACATGACATCCAAAAATCACAAAAATGGACATACACCTTCCGTTCGACATTACAGACCCAACGAAACTAGTTTCGTCGAACTCCGACTTCGTTTGCTTACACACTGTATTTTTAGAGCCAAATAATTGACTGTTTTTCACATTAAAATCCCGTATGGCCACATACTGACTTCAAAAATCACAAAAATTGAAATCTAGCAATAATTTAATACTGCGGATCCAACAAAATTAGTTTCGTCGAATACAGAGGTCGTTGGCAAAATGGCTAATTTTAAAACTCTAAATAAACACGTTTAAATATTAATATATTTAAAAATAATTAAATTAAATATTTATAAATAAATATTATCGTATATATTCACAATATAATATCATAGAGATCCAATTGGATTTATAACTCTATATTCAAATCCCGGTTGAATCGAAATTCAATTTATATTGGAAAATTCATTTATAATATAAATACATTGTTATAAATTATAAAGGAATTCCATAGCGACTTTTCGAAAATTTGATTTGGACATAAATCAAAATTTACCCGATGAAATCCCGATTTTTCTCTTCCATTAGAAAAATATACTTCACCAGCTCCGAACGTTTCTTGTTTCACAGAAATACGATTTAAAACGGTTTCTGTATATTCGTTTAAAGTTCGAATCGCCAAATTACGAGCTGCCACGCCATTTCAAGCTTGATTATAATTATAATATAATTTATACGTTCAACCATCGTTAATTAAATATATTCATGATCGTAATTCAATTTTAGTACTGAATCATATATTTTGAATTGTCCAATTCACACAATATTGCCATTTCAGCTAATTCTGATTATTTCAGAATTAAGTATATTATTTAATTATTATATTAATTAAATATTCACTATTATTTAATTCAACGACCATTTAGAACTCTAAATCATATTTTAAATAATTAAATAAATTAATTATTATATCGTAAAAATACGAGACATTACATTGTCTCTTCATGGTTAAGCATATTGAAGTACGCATCCTCAGTTGAAATCATCGTTAACCCACTTATTCTCTCTTGTGACATGGTTATTCTTAAATATGCTTTTATTAGTTTCAATTTTAAAAAGTTTCTTTCTGCCATAGCAACCGTATTCGGAATTAAGAAATTAAGAATGTCAATTGATATAGTAACTTTCGATGGTAGAATTTCTTTTAATTGTCGATGCTCATAAAACAATTTCTTTTTATTGTGCATTATTTACGCTTTAGTTGCATAACAATATAATACAGTAACTTAAATGATTTCAATAATGATTCTGTCAATTATTAAAAAAAAAAAAAAACAATTATTTTAACCATCTACTGATAACAAGCTAATTAATAACTAATATCAAATAGCACAATGCACATTATTAAGTAGCAAACATGATTTAATTTCAGTTGGAATCGTTAATAGAATTCAGTAAACAATCCAAACATTGAATATCCACTTACATCTCATAAAGATTTTAAGAAATTAAGATTACCAATTGATATAGTAACTTTCAATGGTAGAATTTCTTTTAATTGTCGATGCTGATAAAACAATTTCTTTTTATTGTGCATTATTTACGTTTTAGTTGCATAACAATATGATACAATAACTTAAATGATTTCAATAATGATTCAGATAATTATTTTAACCATCTACCGTTAACAAGCTAATTAGTAACTAATATCAAATAGCATAATTAACATCATTAAGTAGCAGCCATGATTTAATTAACATTTAGCAACCAATTCTTATGCAATCATACACGAATTACTACACCGACAAATTGGAAAATTAATCTTGAAATTAAGGCTTTTTGATAAATTTCTCTTAAATAAACTCACCTTGCCTAGGATTTCTATGAAAAAAAGCAGTATAGTAATATCTAAATAAAACAGCTGAAGATCAATTGTTTCTAATTTACCATATCACCATTGGTAAACTTAAAAAACAAGCCTCGTCTGATAGCTCAACATAAAACTGATGGCCAAAAGAGAATACTGTAAACTAAAAGATATTTCAAGGATTAATTATTTCTAATTTGTTGTTCAGCAAGGTAACAAACTTATTAAAATCAGTATTCGATAAACGATCAACAATAAACAATCAACACTACATAAATGTAAATTCGCAAAATTTAGCAATTAGAAATTAAGGCAAGCGACCACTTGGAGATGGACATCAGAACGTGGTGGCTGCGATGACACGGAGGGCTGAGAGAAGTTGAGTTGAGTTGCTGCGATGAAACAACGATCGAATTTGTGGGCAAGGATCGATAAATCGCTTTGCAGTTTTGAGAAGAGAACACTATTTTCTATCTGGGCTTTTGCCCCAGCGCAGGTTGTTGCTCTAGGCAAATGTATCCCTTGCCTATGGGCCTATGGCAAGGGCCGGGCCTGAGAGGAGGACCAACATTAAATGTCACACAACTGCAATTTAATATTATCATGTCTCAAAGTAAAATACCATGCATACAATGCTAATGCTACAAGTAGTTTATAAATATACATGCAAGTCAAAACACAGCGCTTCAAAGACTGCACGCCGTGGAAAATGAAACCAATGAAGATTTCCTCACAATTATTCTGAAAAAAAAGTAAAACAAAGGAAACCGGAAGAAAAACTAATATGCTCTTATGGTTCAAACACCATGCTCTCGGCTTCTTCCTTAATCGACTGGAAGAGCACAGTAGAGAGGTATCGCTCTCCACAGCTGGGGAAAACAACCTGCATTTGCCAAGAAAATATCGTTGTTGAGAGACTCTTGGAAGTTCTGGTAAGACATTTTATTCAATCATCATGTCATTAAAATCAATAAAATTAAGGGAAGTTTTGGCGAACACCCAAGTGTAAGTTTCAAAATAAACTTTAATCCCCCTTCCACAAACATGTTTCATGAACCACCCAGGAATTATTTTCCGAAAATATCTATGGTTACTATGTTTATAACTGCAAATGTTAACATAAAAAGACTGTATACTTTCCCTCATTGTAATTATAGGGCTGGTTCGAGAACTTGTTTATGGAAGGGGACAAAAGTGAAATAAGTTTGAAAATAAGGGCACCTGCCTAATTTTCCACCAAAATCAACAAATAGATTGTTGTAAACTACAACTAAGTAGTTTTGCCTCAAGCATTAAAATAAGTACCATGTATGTGCATATGAATTTACTGCTCTCAAGGCATAGTGGCATGCAATAGCTGTTGAAATTAATGATTCAAATATTAGTGGAGAAGGAAAGAAATTGATTGATTGTCAATCAATTAATTGGCTTGTTTATGGAAAGGGATAAGAGGAAGATTTTTTTTTGGAAGAAAAATAATTAATAGGCCAATCAATCAATTGATGAAGAAAGGGAAAGAGATTGAGACCATAATTATGCCATCCATTTATGCTCCAGTCAAATCAAGGAAATATTTATTTTTCTTCATGTCCTAGAAACTTCTATTCTTTATCTCCAAGAAATCCCTATATAATTAGGGGTTATGTTATTGTATGAAAAAAAAAAAAAAAAAGTAATCCACCATTAGTCTTCTCTCTATTGTAATCTGTTGTACTCATTTCTTCACTTAGAAATAAAGGTTGTTGGGTCTCCGTGGACGTAGGCAAAGCCGAACCACGTTAAAAATTGGTGTGTTCTTTCCTCTATTTTTGTTCTCTCTATAAATTTGTGCCACTTGTTTTTATTTTTGGCGTTGTTGAAATTGTTGACAGACTAGATCATTGGGTTAATTCGTATTCCGCTGCCCAAATCTCTGATTTTGCACTACAGATTGGTATCAGAGCCAGTCGTCCTGTTCAAAGACTTTTTCAACCATGTCAAATTCCGCAAAGAATAACGGTGGTAGAAGCGCTACAAATTATGGAGTTGCTAGATTTGATGGAAAGGGGGATTTTGGCACATGGAAGATGAAGATGGAAGCGGTGTTGAAGAAAGAGAGGACATTTAAAGTTGTCTCAGATCCAGAGAAATTGAAGAAATTACCACCTGAAGAGTTAGAAGAATTGGAAGAGGATGCTCTTACTACCATCCAACTTAGCCTTTCTGACGAAGTACTTAGAGAGTTTTCTCATGTGAAAACTGCTAAGGAATTGTGGGATGCTCTTCAGAGAAAGTTCTACGACAAGTCTCTCACCAACCGCATCATCTTACAGCAACAACTTTATTCTTTCAAAATGAGGCCTGGAACAGATGTATTTGCTCATATAGATGCCCTCAACACACTTGTCATGAATCTTCGAGCAGCTGATGTAAAGATTGAGGATGAGGCGCAAGCTGTTATTCTTTTATGTTCTTTGCCTGCAGAGTATAACACTTTTGTTAACTCTATGATCTATGGGCGTTCGTCTATTTGCTTGGAGGATGTGAAGACAAATTTACATAATGAGATGTTGAGAGGAAAGTTGGCAAGCATGAGCATGGAGAATGATTCTGAAAGCCTTGTTGCACAGAGAGGAAGAAGTCAAAGTAGACCCAAATATGGTGGAGACAGAGCTAAGTCCAGATCTCAGTCAAGAGGAGCTCGGAAGGGAGTTTGTCATTATTGCAGAAAACCTGGACATTATATTGCAAATTGCCCCAAGTTGGAGAATAAAAACAAAGCTGTTCCCCAGAAGGCTTCAGCATCTACGGCGGAGACATCAGATTCAGATAATGATCCTGGCATTTTTACAGCCTCTGCCTCTCCTATGAAGAGCACTATGTGGATTATTGACTCGGGTGCATCCTATCACATGACACCGGATAGGCACGTTTTTTCCACTTATCGCCAGTTTGATGGAGGAGAGGTTCTCATGGGAAATAATGCTGCTTGTCGCATGATTGGTATTGGAACAGTAAAAATCAGGATGTTTGATGGTGTTGTTCGCATTTTATGTGATGTCAGGCATGTGCCTGATTTAAGGCGTAGTTTGATCTCCATTGGAGCATTGTGCAATTTTGGCTTAAAGTGTGTAATAGAAAAAGATTCATTAAAAATTACAAATGGCTCATTGATAGTGATGAAAGGGGTAAAAGCTGGAAATCTGTATTTGCTGAAGGGTACAACTGCTGTTGTGGAGTCTGCTTCAGTTATTGATTCAGTTGATTCTGATTCTACCAGATTGTGGCATTTTCGTATGGGCCACATTGGAGAGCGCAGTTTAGAAGTATTGAGAAAGCGAGGCTTGATTGATGGTGTTCATCATTCAAAACTTGACTTTTGTGAAGGATGTGTACTTGGAAAGCAGACGAAGGTTTCTTTTGGCATTGCAGAGCATAAGTCTAAAGATGTTTTAGAGTATGTTCATACTGATGTTTGGGGCCCCGCACCATGCCTATCTTATGGAGGAGTCAGGTATTTCGTTTCATTTGTTGATGATTTTTCTAGAAAAGTATGGGTTTACTTTATGAAGTCCAAAGATGAAACTTTTGATAGGTTTCAAAGTTGGAAATCTCTTGTTGAGAAGCAGTCTGGAAAGAAAGTGAAGGTTCTTCGTTCAGATAATGGTGGTGAATTCACTTCTCAAAAATTCATCAAATTTTGTGAGTCCGAGGGAATCAAAAGACACTACACCACACCAGGAGACCCTCAGTCAAATGGGGTTGCAGAGAGAATGAATCGGACTTTGTTGGAAAGAACTCGTTGCTTACGACTGACTGCAGGATTAAATAAGAGATTTTGGGCAGAAGCATTATCTACGGCGGTTTTCCTTATCAACCGCACACCTTCTACCGCCATAGATATGAAGATTCCTGAAGAAGTATGGAAGGGAGGGCCTGTATCATATTCCTTTCTCAGAGTGTTTGGTTGTCCAGCTTATGTGCATGAGAGCAAAGGGAAGTTGGATCCAAGATCGCGCAAGTGTATTTTTCTTGGTTATAAGAAAGGAATTAAGGGTTATAGGATGTGGTGTCCTACTACCCATAAGATTGTTACTAGCAGGCATGTTACATTTGATGAGAAGGCTATGTTGAAGGTGGAGCCTTCTTCTTCAGTTAATGATGATGTTGAGAGGACAAATTCAGAATACCAAACACAAGGCAGATCATCAGACTTCCATACAAGTAAAAATGGTGATTCAGATGACACCGTGGTTGATAGGGAAGAGATAAAAGATCAATCTCAAGGTGGAGCTCAAATTCAAACTCGACCAACGAGAGAGAAGAAAAGACCTACATGGCTTGATGATTTTGTGAGATTAAGCATTGAAGATATTGACTTTGATGACATGGCAGCTTATGCATTAAGCATATTTCATGATGAACCAAGAGACTACAAAGATGCCATTAGTTCAGTTGATAGCTCCAGTTGGCTAGTAGCAATGGAGGAGGAGATTGAGTCTTTGCACAAAAATCACACTTGGGATTTAGTGCCACTTTCTTTCGGTAAGAGAGCAATTGGATGTAAATGGATCTATAAGGTGAAAGATGGCGGCAATGGTGACTTGAGGTACAAAGCAAGATTAGTGGCGAAGGGTTATGTTCAGAAGAAAGATGTGGAGTTTCATGATATTTTTTCTCCAGTCGTTAGACATACTTCCATTCGCATTCTTTTGGCATTGGTTGCTCACTTTGACATGGAGTTGGAACAACTAGATGTCAAGACAGCATTCTTGCATGGTGATCTTGAGGAGGACATTTACCTACAGCAGCCAGAAGGGTTCATTGATAGCAGCAGGCCAGGTCATGTTTGTAAACTTAACAAATCTCTTTATGGCTTAAAACAGTCTCCTAGACAGTGGTATAAGAAATTTGATAAGTTTATGATCTCACATGGTTACTCTAGAAGCTTTAAGGACCAATGTGTCTATTTTAAAAATTGTAATGATGATATCATCTATTTGTTACTTTATGTTGATGATATGTTGATAGCTTCTAAGAGTATGTCAAAAATTTCGGAGTTGAAAATGGAGCTCAGTAAGGAATTTGAGATGAAAGATTTGGGAAATGCACAAAGAATTTTGGGGATGAATATTCAGAGGGATAGAAAGCAAAGAGTTTTGAGGCTCACTCAAACTCAATACATCGAGAAAGTCCTATCTCGATTCGGTATGGAGAATGCTAAACCGGTGGCTACTCCATTAGGCTCTCAATTCAAGCTATCCAAAGATATGTGTCCCACATCGGATGAAGACAAAAGGGATATGTGTAATATTCCTTATTCTAGTGCGGTTGGAAGCCTTATGTATGCTATGGTATGCACAAGGCCTGATTTAGCTCATGCAGTTGGTGTTGTCAGTCGATATATGTCTAACCCAGGTAAAGAGCATTGGCAAGCAGTGAAGTGGATACTCAGATATCTTCGTGGCACTTCTTCAGTTGGCTTGTTATATGGTGGAGTAGATGGAGACATCTCTCTTAGAGGATATTGTGACTCAGATTATGCTGGGGATAGAGATGGACGGAAGTCGGTGTCGGGCTATGTTTTTACACTTGGCATAGGCCCGATTTCGTGGAGATCAAAGTTGCAGTCAATCGTAGCTTTGTCGACTACCGAAGCAGAGTTAATGTCGATTGTGGAAGCAACAAAGGAAGGATTGTACTTACTTCAGTTGTTGGATGATCTTTCAATGGAGCAGCGGACAGTGGAGCTATTTTCAGATAGTCAGAGCGCGATTCATCTTGTTGAGAATCGGGCTTATAGTTCACGGACGAAGCACATTGATGTTAGAGGCTTCTTTCTTATGCTTGAGGAAGAACGAAGCAAGATCAAATTATTGAAGGTGGGTACTTCAGATAATCCTTCAGATATGATGACCAAGTCACTTCCAAAGGACAAGTTTGAGCGTTGCTCAAACTTGATCAGTTTGCTTCCTATTACTTGAGCGTCATTGGGCGCTGGGCCCAACAACTTCTATGTTGATTGTTGAAGATGAGTTAATGAAGAAAGATTGCCATATTTGAATCAAGGTGGAGTGTTGAAATTAATGATTCAAATATTAGTGGAGAAGGAAAGAAATTGATTGATTGTCAATCAATTAATTGGCTTATTTATGGAAAGGAATAAGAGGAAGATTTTTTTTTTGGAAGAAAAATAATTAATAGGCCAATCAATCAATTGATGAAGAAAGGGAAAGAGATTGAGACCATAATTATGCCATCCATTTATGCTCCAGTCAAATCAAGGAAGATATTTATTTTTCTTCATGTCCTAGAAACTTCTATTCTTTATCTCCAAGAAATCCCTATATAATTAGGGGTTATGTTATTGTATGAAAAAAAAAAAAAAAGAGTAATCCACCATTAGTCTTCTCTCTATTGTAATCTGTTGTACTCATTTCTTCACTGAGAAATAAAGGTTGTTGGGTCTCCGTGGACGTAGGCAAAGCCGAACCACGTTAAAAATTGGTGTGCTCTTTCCTCTATTTTTGTTCTCTCTATAAATTTGTGCCACTTGTTTTTATTTTTGGCGTTGTTGAAATTGTTGACAGACTAGATCATTGGGTTAATTCGTATTCCGCTGCCCAAATCTCTGATTTTGCACTACAATAGCAACCACCTTGGAATAGTAGTCAAATTGTTATCTAGACAAGATTGGTAAGAACCCCATGTAGTGGTTCTGACCCATGTGATGTGGCTAAGTTGATTCAATCATTCAATATGCATGTATTCGTCTGTGGTGGATAAGCGTGATGTATTAAGGTCATACATTATTGATTTCATGATGTCGAGATCTATAAATTTCATAATATATTATGCAACAAAATAAGGATGGTGTATCAAGTTTCCATGACAAAATCGATCTCCAGATACTATACGCCTACAACATAATTTACCAATAACGAGCGTACGCGCATGATGATTGCACATGCTTAATTCGTGAATTATTTTTCAACAAATTGTTTATGCAACATATTTAAAAAAGGCATTCACGCAAAACATAGCTATAATTTTGCATTGAAGTTATATGTCGTTCATTTCAAATTTCAGTTTTGATTTCTATTTTGTAACGCTTAATTTCTTTTAGTTTGAATTTTTACTTCTACTATTAACTAGTAAAGAATGAATTTGTAAATAAAATTTATATGTTAGATTTTACCTTTAAGTTATATTAAGATGTGGAAATATTTGTAGAGTGACGTTTGAATTTTTAAAGAGTTTAGCATCAAATCTTACTTTCAAGAGATATTAAAATTTGGAAATATTCGTCGAGAGGGGTTTTGAATATGTAAATGAAGCTTTTCATTCAATCCTATTTTTAAGAAGTTTTGATAATACCCACGGAGGGGTATTTTAGGCAGTTCACGTTGATACTGAAAAGGTGTCACACCAAATCTGTTACAACTATAAAGAAAGATATGGATCTTCTATCCTCAAATTGTGTGTCCCATGTACAAGGTAAATCTCATACATTCAATGATTCTGTATCTAATAATTTTGGTAACATATCATAATAAGTGAATGGTGAGGATTTCGATGGACGCATGGAGACGACAATTTGGGGATGGGGAAATCCTTGTGCTCACCGAATAAGCATGTATATCCTTGAAGTGAAGTTTCAAAAAATAGTAGTACGTAGTGAAATTATAATAACAGAAACAAAATATTGTTACCACAATCAATTTTCCTTCGTTCTCCGGGCGCTGTGCAAGTCTAATAGCAGCAACAGCAGCAGCACCAGACGAAATTCCAACCTACGTAAAATAGAATTAGGAAGATACGAAAGCATGATGCCCTAATTAATAGATATCAATCTTAAACACAAATTGGACTTATCGTTACTGGGTTAGAAACTCACCAAAAGCCCTTCTTGCAGAGCAAGTTGTTTTGCCATTTCTATTGCTTCCTCACTTGAAACCTGAGGAAATGGTCCATATGTTTAAATGTAAAAGTATGCTGTGCTGAAAAAGGAAAAGGGGAGAGAGAGAGGGTGTGGGGGGGGGGGGGGGCTGTGGCTTATATACAGGATAAAACATGTGATTCAAAGGAGTCAAAGCTTAGACCGATTGTAAAATTTGTACTACGTATGTGGATGGGTTTCAGAATCAAGTTGATTTTTTTTGTTCTTATTTTGAATTATACACAAGCAGGCAATGGAATCTAAATGTGCAAACAACAAAAATTGCTAGGTGACGAATGTTTAATGGCCATCTAATTTAGTACATAGCCGTTTGTTTTGCACTCAACATTTGCCATATGAAAATAATCACCTATGTGATATGGTTGACATTACCTAAGCATGAAGCTTCAAAATCAATTTAATTTAGTATTAGGCCAAAAATATGCGACAGTTATGCATATATTTGTGGATATAATTACCTGAAGAATTTCATCAATAAGATTGACATCTAAAACACCTGGAATAAAACCTGCTCCTATCCCTTGAATTTTATGTGAACCTACAATCAAATATTAAAATAGAAACTCATTTTAATTTTATAGTATGCTGAGCAACTTTTATTAAGAAAGCTGAAAAATAAAATGTATGCGACAAATTATTAGAAAGGTTAAAACAGTGGACAAATCCACCATTGTATCCCCAACGTACAAGGAACAGGAATAGTTCACTACTAGAAATTAACGCCACAAGGGGAAAAAGCCAAAAAAAAAAAAAAAAAAAAAAAAGGGACAAAAAATCAAACTCATGATAACGGTAAACACATAGATTTGTATCAACATTAAGCCAACTCATGACATGGGGAAAATGGCATATTATGTAACATTAACATACACAAAAATGTAGAATACAGATCCTAGGAGCTAATAGCAGGTTACCTGGCTTTCCACCAGATAAAACAGCACTTTCCACTGGTTCGACCCCATAAAGCTTAAAAAAATAAAAGAAACACAAATTAGAATTCAGAAACTCCATACAATAATTTTGAAGTTTAAATAGTCTACAATTATTCAGTGCACTAACCTTAACGTTGGGGTTTTGTTCTTTGAGATATTTACCACTTCCTGTAATTGTACCCCCCGTTCCAATACCGGAAACAAGTCCATCAATTTTTCCATCGGTTGCATTCCATATTTCAGGGCCGGTTGTCTCGTAATGGATCTACATGCAAAACATATTATATGAATTCTGTCACAATAAAAATAGTAAGTTTGATGTATTTTATGATATAATGTGATATAATGCACTGATCAACTCCTATTCATTTTTGATTGTCAGTCAATACTGGCTTATATGGTAGAAAGGATGGACGTTGTGGTCCAGTTATATTTGTAGATAACGTGAAAGCAATTACAATGTACAATAAGTCAATTAGCTTCGAAATATGTCGATACAAAAACCGTTGCTGGGCTGAAGAATGCATTTTCTTTGCTTCAGCTTAAGTCTGGAAGCTGTCCAATCCTATGTTATCAAAGCCCACGCCTAGGCTCCAAAAAGCCCTAGACCCCAGCCAGTGGCTTTTTTACCTTTCAAGGCGCCTATAATGCATGAGGCGCCAAAAAAGCCCCAAAGGTGCTCGCCTTGTAAAACGCCAAAAAAGCGCGCTTTTTGCAGCATTTGAGTAGAAATTGAAAACTTCAGCATTTGGCTCAATAGGAGCTCAAAATCCAACATGTTGAGTAAATTATGCTCGTTTGATTATTGATTTAAAGCGTATTCTATATAAAAAAGGCTGTTTTTTTTGTCAATCCATTGAAAAGAAAAACCATAAATTTCTCTTGTGGAATCGTCCAAAAAAACCTACTTCATGGAAGGTTAAAACTCTATTTAAGACTTTACGTAATGTTGTTTTTAATTTCTATATTTTAAGTATTTTATTGTTTGTATCCTTGAGTTGAATGAGTTTGCACGTTTGATTTATGTTAATCGTACGGTGTTTCTTTCTTCTAATAATGCTTTTTTATATGTCCTTTTTAAAATAAAATTTGTGTTTTATTGCATTTTCTAAATGCAGTTTTTTAACTGAAAACTAAAAAAATATGTCATTCAAGGCACCCAAAAAAGCTCTAGGCGTAGAAAAGCCCTAGGCGAGGGCCTGGGGCTTTTTGGGCCTTTTTCGCCTTGACAGACTCCAATCCACATATGAATTAGGAAAGAAAATGACAATTTAATTTAATTTTTCCTTTCAACACGAACACTATGTTTTTACGCAACATTGCCAGGGCCAAAGATTTCATTTAAGTGTTTAAGTGGGCATGAAAAATAATTCACACGTGAGTTGAGATTCAAAATTCAAATGTGCACCTTTGGGTTGAATGGGTTTTCAAACTGTTGAAGAATATAAGAATTTGGTGTTTTTGCAGCGATCTCCTCAGCTTTCTCGCGTGCTCCTTTTATACCCTTAACAGGATCAGTTAGGACCAATTCAACACCAAAAGCTTTGAGAATGATCTTTCTCTCAAGACTCATAGAAGCAGGCATTGTCAAAATAAGCTTATAGCCTTTTGCTGCTGCCATAAAAGCTAGTCCTATCCCCGTATTGCCACTAGTTAGTTCAATAAGAACACTCTTAGGAAGAGAAATTCAAGAACCAAATGAAAACAATGTTAGTCTGTATACAGAAATTCATAGAAATACGTGAATGGTGACAATAATAGGCTAAGCTAAGAATTCAATGTTATCCAAAATAGCTATAATTATTCATGTAAGTGTTTGTAACAACCTTGTCTATACAATAATAAGACTTTCTCCACTCAATGGAGTACATTTCTGTAAATTGCATGAGAAATACTCATATCAGCTACTGATAGTTTCATATTTTTATCTCCAAAAGAGCTAAATCTAAACAGTTTTATATCAGCCACTGACAATGATAGGCACCACCAACCCCCCTCCCACTTTCCTAGAAAAAGGCAGACTCTTTCTTTCTTATTATTAACTATTAATCGCATCAAGTCATTTACCAAACTTATCGACAACAGGACAAACAGGTGAGAATTGGAAACCTTTGTACAATTTCAACAATTTATTTGTCGCCATAAAATGCAATGTGTTTCACCCGACTGAGTTTCACTACCAAATTTGAATGCAACCTGCCATTACCAGACATATACAAGTAATTTTAAACACACAGTTGAGAAGGATAAAATTCTAACCACTCCAGGAGTGATAAGGCCTTTTTTCTCTGCCTCAGTAATCATGCTGTATCCAATCCTGCGAAAGAGAGATTCTTCATTTTTTTGGAAAGGCAAATGTAATTGTTGTAAACTTGTAAGGGTGAAATTTTGACAATATGGAAAAATACCTGTCCTTAACACTAGAACAAGGCTCCATCGTTTCAAGCTTGGCAGCAATACGAGCCTTGCAGCCAGCTGTAACTTTGTTCAGATATACCAATGGAGTTTTACCAATCAACTGTAAGAATAGTCAAAATAATTAGGAATTATTCCAGGAATAAAACGCAGAACATGTGGAATAACAGTAGATGGAGATCATACTTCAGTGACATCTTTTGCAATTGCAGGTCCAACTTCACCCATTGATTAAATTTGCTGAAAGATATCAAAAATATAACATGAAGAAAAAAAAAAAAAATTGTATAACAGATCAATTGTACTTCTCTTGTGGACATCATAGGAAATACGGAGAAAAAATTTAACTGAAAAATAAATATTTTAGAAGAACACGATTATTACCCGAGGAAACGATCCGAAGAACCTGAGAAACACAGATAACAAGATGTGGACTGCTGTGAGAATGAAAGAGTTTGTGGAATCTGCTGTCCATTTAACGTTGAATTCATCGTGCGAATTTATGCATGGCCCACATTCTTGTAGCTAATCCTATCATCTATCCTAATAATTGTACTTAGACTGTTTTTATGTTAATCTGGAATATGACTTTAATTCGACTCTTCAATGGTTCAAAAGCTGGTCGTCCCATTAAAGGGATCCAGTATCATTTCCTTAATTACTCTAAAGACCTTTAACCTAAAATTCCAACTTTTTGTCTTTTTCACTGAAATTTTCCTTAAGTTTGTCCTTGTGTCTATTTAGCTGGAAGAGGAGGGTGTTAATTATGACAGAGCAAATTAGAAAGGTAATTTACATCGAGACAATAGTATCTCATTTGCACGTTTATACGTGATCACTCTACAATATCGATTATTTGCATCTCTGCACAAACAATATATTTATTATTTTGAAGATTGATATGTTGTTGTAATATGTAAAAGTAAAGGTAAATATGCTAAGTGATTTTAATGCAATTTATATAATGACATGCAAACTTCAAAAATAAAGGGATTGTTTACACCTGAATCAATATAAATGAAAAGTTAACTCGTCTTTTATTTTTTTTGGGACTACGAACACGGCTCTTTTTTTTCGTTCGAAGGAACCGGTCTTTAACTTTTCGTTCTAAGGAAAAATATTCAAGAAGATTTTATTATTATTATTATTATTATTTCTTAACTTCATTTGACGATCTTATTTCACCTACTTTCTCGATTCAAGACGCTGGTCTCTTTAATTTTGTATTCAATTTCTCCATTGTCAGTCGATCTTTGTCTTTTTTCTTTATTGTTGATTTTCATTGGCAATTTCGATCTTCGCCAAACAATTTGCTAAATTCGGGTATGTTGCTTTTGTTTATTTCGATTATTTTTATTTTGTTTCATGTAATTGTTATCGATTGATAAATACATTTCTGTTCATCTAGGTTATACGGTTTATCTTCTTCCAGTTTTCGATCTCAATTTTGGGTTTATTTCTATGGAAAAGTAAGATTTTAATGTTTATTTTTATATTTTTTCACTAATATTCATTGTTTTATACTTTTATTGCATTCGATCATTCCAGTGAATCTTATTTGTGGTTTGTTATTTTATGCCGTGTTTATACAACATTCGTTAATGTAGTATTCACGGATAGTTTTAATTTTTCCGTTCTATGTTCATTTATCATATGTTTTTAAATTAATTTATATTGGTTTAATTTACCACTAAATTTGATTTTCCTTTGTTATGCTATGTTAATTTAGCATTTACAGTTGCTGTTTTGTTCATTTAAGTATTCTAATTGGATTTTTTTTTTTTTTTTTTTTTTTTTTTTTTTTTTTTGCAGTTTTGATATTATCATAATGAAGCAAATAGTTTGTTAGTTATATACTGTTGACATTTGGTCACACCTTAGTCGGTTTTCTATTGAGATATCTTATGTTCTTGAGAATAAAAATACAATTATCGACACCGAATAAGACTTGCTTAGCATTTTGTGTTTTCTAATATTAAGTAGAGTCAATATTTTAAGTTTACTGTTAAGGAAAATGTTGGTGCTCTGAAAGTTGATATTGGTGATTATGGTTTGGGTTCTGAAAGTCTACAAAGCACTTCGATTGGTGGTAATTCTAGAACAAATTTTGAGTCACATGCTAATTCATCTCATTATTTGAAAGATATGTTGAAGAAAGGTTCTCAGAAAACTATTGTGGATTTTCTTGGCTTTTGTTTTAATGGAGCTAAAGATTTTAGGGAGTTTTTAATGACATATCAAATAAAAAATGGTTATGGTTTGATTTTTATTAGAAACTCTAAAAATAGAATTTCGGTTAATTTTTCTTTTGTTAAGGATGGTTGTAAGTTTTATCTTAATGCTTCTTCGGATTCGGGCTTACTCTCTCGATTCTTTTATTAGAACCTACAATTTTGATCATTCGTGTGGAGCATACGTTAGAGATGTTAATAAAGTTAATATTTCAAGTATATATATTAAATCTTTGATTGTGGATCAAATTCGAGATGCTTCTATGAAGAAGCCAAAAGATATTATGAAGGAATTTAGAAGAGAGTATAATTTCAATCTTTCATATTATTATGCTTATAGCAAAAAACAATTGACATTGAAAGAGATATATAGGGATGATGCAATGTCATATAATGATTTACGCTGGTATTTGGAGGCATTGTATAAATATAATCCTGATAGTTATGTGATCATGGATGTTAATTCTTCGACCAATCAGCTTGAGAGAGTTTGTATTGGTTTTGGTGCTTGCTTGGTTCTAAACACTGTCGACCATTAATATTTTTAGATGTTGCTTATTTGAAGGGAAGGCGTGGAGTTTTATTAGTTGCTACTTCTATAAATGGTAACGATGGTATGAATTTCATTTTATGTTTGTTTTCTTTTTCTTGTTTATTTTTGTAGTTATGATATATGAAACTATCATTGTTTCAAACATTTTTTTGCTTTTAATGCAATAATGTTTACACTAGATTTGTTTGCTTTATTTATTACTGGTTACGTCGGAAGTGTTTGTAGTATTGACATTAGACTGTAAGTTACAAAAAGACTGTTATATAATATATGGTATGTTCATATACCATTTTAAGCCTAATTCAATTGTGTCTTCCATACATTACTATCATTTAATTCAAGTTCTATTGTTTACTGTAGTTCATGTATCTTTGTATTGAGAAGTCATTAATTATTAATTTTGCAGGTTTCTTTCCTCTTGCTATGGGTATTGTTTTACATGAAAACAAATCTAACTAGTCTTGGTTTTTGTTCCCATTTGAAAGAAATGCTAAATGAAGACCGGTCTCTAATTTTTATGTCCGATCGTCAGTGGGGTCTCATTTTAGGTGTTTCTAAAATGTTTCCTTCTTCATATCATAGCTACTGTTTACTTCACATAGAACAAAATATTGGTAGTGTTGTGAGGGAACTAAAGATGATTATTCTATTGTAGAGTTATTCAAATATTGTGCTAAAGCTTCTAATATGTATGATTTTGAGTGATATCTTTCTAAATTTAAGGATATTTGGGGTATGGCTGCAAAGAAATTTCTACAAGACAAACCTTTTGACCACTGGGCAGATATGTTTTTTCAAGGAAAGCGGTATGGTGAATATTCCTCAAATGTTGCAGAAAGTTTCAACTCTTGGATTTTGAAAGATAAATTAATACCTATAATTTCTTGTTTGAATGGTATTCGAGTGAAAATTATGAAGCAAATGGCTAGGCGAAGGGAGGAATGTCGTTTATGGACAACGACTCTTTGTCCTGTTATGGTGGAATGCTTGTCTAAGTTAGTAGATGATGGCTTTGGTTGGGATGTTTATAAGTCTTCAGACTTTGTGTTTGAAGTTAATCACCTAAGTCACATGTTGTCGTTCTCAAAAATCATTTATGTAGCTGTAATCAACGGAAAGTTACTAGTTTTTCATGTGCACATGCAATCAAGTGCATTAATAAGTCTAGGTTATTGGTTTATGATTTTGTGGAGCAATATTTTACTATTAGTACTTTCAGATCTTCATATGCTTATGCTATCAATTCAATTTCAGATATTGATAAGCCATGATTGTTGAAAATGATGTTTTGATTAGGCATCCTAAATAAGTTCGTGGTGCGGGAAGACCATCTACAAAGTGGCGTGGTGGATTTGGATATTCTCAAATAAAAGATATAGGTGCAATCATTGTAATGAAGTTGGCCACAATAAAAGGAACTGTCTTGCTTCTTTAAGTAAAAAAAAATGTTATTTATTAGTGTAATGGATTAGTTTTTTTATTGTAAAGTTGCTATAACTTATAAACAATTGAAGTCAGCATTTGTGAATTCTTTGCAAAATAAAAAGTGAAATGTTATGTTGTTTGTTTTGTTTAATTCTAATGTCAGGTTATTTTCTTTTGTGAATATCAAAATGTCTATTGTTTTGAAGTCAGGTTTTTTTTTTTTTTTTTTTTTTTTTTTTTTTTGAATTCAGGTTATTCTGTTCAATGCTAACTGTACTTTAGTTGAATGCATGAGTTCAACATTTCATTATTACCAATTCTTTTCAGTGCTAATTGTATTTAGCATTTCAGTCGAATGCTAGTTGTAATTAGCATTCCATTACAATTAGTATGCATCTTGTCTAAAATACCTTTCATGGATCAACCAATAGGCCTAATTCTACAAGCTATTATAGGTCATATGCGTTGTTATTAGCAAAACTTTTTTTTAACTTTTTCCTTCACTACTTGATTCACTAAAACTTTGCCTAGTTATGAAGTGTAGGTTGTACATCAAATACTGGGAAAACAACTGTCCTACAATCCTATTTGAGGTAGTTAGTATGGAGCGTTTGTTTACTATTTCATGCGACAGAACTTCTTTAATGTATATTATCTGTAAGACCAATTGTATAAGTTGCATATTTCGATTTGTTTGATCTCAAGTTTTCTCCTACTTCAGATATTGAATTTTAATCTATTAAAACATGAAAATATTATGTAGATGCCTATGATCCAAGAATGAAGGGAAATAAAACATCTTTTAAGGTTCATATGACAATGATGCTTAAGTTGTGATGTGCTGATATGGTGGGAAACATGGGAAGCACATTGCAAAAATGAATTAAATCTTTACAGTATTTAGTGAATTTAAGGCTATTTTGTTCAATTCTAATTGTAATTTAATTGAATTCATGAGTTCGGTATTTCAGTATTACCAATTCTTTTTGGTGCTATCTGTACTTAGCATTTCAGTTGAATGCTAAGTTGTAACTAGCATTCCGTTATAATTAGTACACATCTTGTCTAAAATACAATTTCAACATTGAAAACTATGATTATAATTTCTATCTACCATAATGATACTGAAATTTCACACCAGAATTTTATTTTCACATGATGCTATTTCTACGTAGCATTTCAATATAAACTTTAGTCACCACATTAAAAATACAGAAAATGCATATAAAATCAAGTGATAATTACATTTGCATATGCTCTCAGTAGTTCGTACAATGAACATGGACAATTAAAACTTCAATCCAACAATTACAATCCCATTTTAGCAGTTTATACAGTGAGAACAAATTAAAGTCTTTAGAAAATTTATAAGACTATCTCATACTTTATCTCAGTTTAATAAACATTAGTTGTTATCAACATCAGCTTTACTCATCTTGCTTAATATTTCTCTGATGACCAATTGTATTGCCTCTTCGTTTAGTACATCAAATACAAGTTGCAGCTCTTAGCATTCTGATGGTCTCTTTTGTGTACATCTCTAACGATTCATCTTTGTCCAACTTTTTATGTTTGCCATTACATAGAAACCACAATCAAATATGTTTCAAATGTAGAGATATCAGTTAATATTACAGTATACACTAATGCTAAAATAAGTTAGCATTCTTTACTTCAGAACTGTCATTTTGCATATTTATTCATTTCAATGCAATTAAAAAATACAAAAGATATTTTGGCTATCAGTTTGCATTTTTATTTTAGTTCAAAATGCTTGAAAAATATGCCTGCAAGTGTAAACAATCGTTTGGATTTTGATAAATTTATATGCACTAAAAAAGTATATATGATTGTTTGAACTGTCATTACCAATTTTATTCTCGTTGTATTTTTCGATTGTAGGTTTAGCTATTATTTCGATCATCATGCATATTCATCTGTTTTTTACAAAATAAAAACAATAATCGGATAAATATACGTTATCATCTCATATTCCCATATGATGCATGTAAATCAAATGATATATTGAATTATCATTCAATAACCGTCCATTTAATTATTGTCTATTTTTTATTAAATATCAATATTCTGTTTTCATCTACTGTCTATCATTGCATCATAACACATACAGTTAATAATTTGAGAATAAAAGAAGTTAACGAATCAGAATCCTGTGGTGGACTTTTAGGCTGTTGCACTATTGGTTTGTTAAATTCCTTGTCCAGTATACCTTCTTTTGCCCATATATCCTTAAACAGTCTACAAAAAAAATTAGTATTGACTTTTACTTGTAGAGTATTATAAAAAATTAGACTTCTGGAGAACCTTTGCTTATGGTGTCCTCCTTCTTTCTTTCCTCATCTTCTTCTTCATCCTTTGATTTAGCCTTTCCTCCCCTTCCATCGCGACCTCCTGATCCACCACGGCCTCCACCATCTGTTGCCAATTTGTCTACTGCTATACCGCTCTTGTATATCTTTCTTCTCCTTCACAAATTTATGTCAATTCTTTGAAACCGAATCTTGATAATGTAAATCTTTTAAGTGCCTCTAATGTGAATCTTTCACTTCTAAATTCCGATTCTATCAATGTAAATCCTTAAATCGCCAATCCCTCTAAGGTCATTTCTTCAAACACTACAAATCATCCTAATATTAAATTTGTTGAATCTTGAAAATGGCAATTTTCTCGGTGCCAACAGTGTGGAGAATTCATCGTTGAACACTGCTTTGGGCAATGAAAACTCTCAAATCCTTAATTGTTCTTAGATCAATTCATCAAATACCTCAAATCCACCTACTGTCATTTCATCAAACACTTCCAATCTTAAACCACCTTCTATTAATCTGATTTTGCTTCTCTCTTCAAAGCACTGCCACATAATGCTGATATTTTAAAGCTAACATAGTACGTGATAGCCAGGGATGGTAAGTGCAAGATGATTCCAGATCTGATAAAAGTGGAAGGTATAAAGTACTTGAATAACCATCTTGTTGGATTCTTATTCGATGGTACTTTATCATATCATTCGGTTGTGAATTTCTTACATAGACATTGGAAGTTGGATGGTGAAGTTAATATTAAAAACGATTGTTTAATTTTTTTAAATTTTCAAATGATAATGATAAAGAAAGAATGATGCATGCTGTAACACCCCGCGAATTCTATAACTGTGAAACTCACAAATTAAAGTATAATTAATTTCAAATCAAAGAACTAAGGGAAACGGGATACGCCATTGCGTTCGTCTCGGAAAAATACGCGAAATAGAGTCCGAGTTTTCGAAAAACGGATATCGTATGAAGAAGTTATGGACGAACGAAGTTGGGCGAAAAACCGGAAAACAGGGTCAGAATGCACTGGCGCACTTGGGAAGTGCGCCAGAACAAAAATGCACTGGCGCACTTGTGAAGTGCGCCAGTACATTTTTGACCTAGCGCACCTGCCAAGTGCGCCCAGGTCAAAAGTGACCTGCTGGCCAGGTCTGGTCTAGCCCTGGCTGGCCAGGTCGGTGTGTGGTCGAATTTCTGTGGTCTGCTTTGTCATTAGGGCTAGGTGGCGGGTTTTTATTGGTCTCTCTTCCTAATGAATGGCTACGATCTAACCTAGCAACATCAATGGTCCTAATCAATTCCTAACCTCTATATAAACAACCCTAGACTAAACCCTAATCTATTCATTCAAAATAAGATTATAGCCGCCATGTTACTGAGGAACGACAAAGAGTAGCCGCCGACTAGAGAGAGAGTTAGGAAGAAAGTTCTAAAGCCTAAAGCAATTCAAGCAACCTAAAGCTAATCAATTCAACAAAGGAATCGTGTCTCTTAATTAGAGAATTCGCCGCAACCATTGTAAGTAGAGTATTACTTTGGTATAATAAACAACTGTGTTGATGTGTATGCTTGAATTGTGGCAATGGAAGTAATTCATGTTTGTGCAAAATTATGTTATTCATTATAAAGAAATACATGCGGTAGTTCTATGCAAATATACGTTTGGAATATTGCGCAAATTATGTAATCTATGTTGAAGCTACATGTATGTAGTTGAGTGAAATTTATGCAAGTTTGGGGCTTTGTTATTATGTCGTCATGATGTATACTTTGTGCATAAATCGTTTTGCAAGCAATTGAGACTAGTTTGGTTGTTACAGTTCATATGAAACTATGTTGGAATTTTGACACCATAATCCATGCATTAAGTCATGCCTAGGAATATGGCTAGGCTATGAATGATGTTTTGGCATAATTGAAATCTATGATTAAGTCTATCTTGTTTAAAAGAGTTATATGATGACATATGTGAGACATGGCTAGGTTAGACTCAAAAATCCCTTTTTGCAAGTTTAAAGCAAACACCATGATTAGGAATATTTATGCATAAGTATATTTATACCATCGTTATGTGATTAGACTTAAACCATGATTAAGTTGAACTATGCTTTTGTGTTAGTAACAAAGTATCCCCTTTGTAAACATGTAGAAACCTTATGAACATGACTTGTTTATGTTTATGCCATGAACAAATTCAACTTTACCTATGCCATGTTTATGTTTGACATTATGCCATGTTTATGCTAGAAGTATTTATGCCATGTTTATGTTTGACATTATGCCATGTTTATGCTAGAAGTATTTATGCCATGCTTATGTTTGACATTATGCCATACTTATGCTAGGAATATTTATGACATGCTTATGTTTGACATTATGCCTAAATAAGAATATAGGTTCATGTTGTAGTTAAACCTATGCAAGTTCACATGCTTTGATTCATGTCACCTATGTTACCACTATGCAAGTACACCAATTTCTATTTTGTATTTCCAACGTCGTATTGCAAGTTCATGCGCTCACCTTCCCCTCTTTGTGTATACGCCATAAGCCTCCCCTTTTCGCATGGCTAAATTGGGCTTTAAAAGGCTAAGCCCAATATATATATAAACGGACGTGTAAAACGGGGGAAAATAACGTTGGGTTAAAAATAAATTAATGAATGAAAATATAAAATAGAAGGGCCCAAATTCAAGTATGGGTTGGGCCCGTGATTGGTGTAACCTTTACACCATTAACTTAATAATGGGCCGCAAATATTTACATATAAATAAAGAAGAATGACAAGATATGTAAGTGTAGAACATACGATGTGTTTAACCCGAGGTTGGATTGAGTTGTGATGTAAACCTGCCCGGAACCGCCCGGCTGTCCAGTAGTCACAACAATACCTATCCAATGTGGGAGGTTAAACATGGAGCCCAGCAAGGACCCGAGGTTAGACTGAGTTGTGGCGTAAGACTGCCCGGAACCAACCGGCAACAGGCAGCCACAACAATACCTGTCTAATGTGAGAGGTCAGGGCCTTAATAAGACAATTAAGGCTGAGTCAGGATTGTTAGGATTAAGTGGACTAAAAACTTAATCAAAATGGAACATGCTAAACTAAACGGACTGGTGGGGTTAGGTAGGAAACACTTAACCAACTTAGCATGTTGGCTAGAGATAGAAAACCTAGTAACGGGGGACCCTTTTCAGCAGTAACCCTAAAAGGTGTATCAGGATACCCTGAAACTAGGCAGGGTGGGGCACGATTACTGGGCTGATTGTAAGAGGTCAAAGCGACGGCGGTGGTGTAGCAGTGTAGGTTCTAACGGAGTGCGGGCGTGCACACACTCCGGCGCAGAAAAATAAGGCACTGGACACCAATAGCATACCTGTGCACTCTAAGGTTGTGTCGGGTTGCCACTATGGGGCTTGATACACCCCATGGTGGGACCAGCATAGGTAACTACAGACATCGGGGGCCGTAAGACACATGTAACTATGCGAGTAGGAGCCGATCATCATTGAATGGATCACATCACCCTGATTATGGGGTGCAAATTAGAAACTAGTTTATATGGGTTCAGAGATTAACATGGGGTACGATAGTATATTCGACCCTAGGTAACTTAACCAAGTTCATAGTGTTTGCCCACTTCCTGTTTTACTTATCATACCCAGTTCTTTATTCATAGACAAAGTAGTACTAGACTTACTCAGGCTTTATGTCTGACTCTATTTTTCTTTCGTCTTCTTTCTTCCGTTCCCCCCCCCCCAGGTCCTCAGGGAGGGAACACAGCAGCTTGACCAGCCTCAACATCCAGCTTGAAGAAGAGAAATGTATTGCTTGGACTTTCCTGTTTTGAACTATGGCTTTGGACAATCCACTAAGGGGCTTTTGCAGTTTATCTATGTTTTATTTATGCTTCTTTAAATAATGTACTCAAGACAGATTATGAAAGTGTTATGTTATGGAAAGGATGTTGTTGTAACACGTATTTGACTTTTTGAAATAAAGTTTGTTGTTCTTCCGCTGTTTTACAAATATGTGTTCTTATATCTGTCTTGTATATCTGTGACTTGTACTTATAAACCTCCACCAAAATTAGGGCATTCCCTTTGAGAGTGACCCTAACGGAGGTGGGGTGTTTCACATGCCGATCCTGTTTTTATAAGGGGTAGATGTTCATTATTACTAGATGGGACCCTTCAGTTGGTAATTCACAATATCAAATCAGAAGTGTGCCAATTTGGATTCATTTGCACATAATTCTTTATTGCTATTGACCCTGATTGGAATTAATTGGCTTGCATGCCATGTTGGTAAGCTCCTCTGTTTTTATGAATCTACCAGGAAAATGCAAAGATTCAAGTATGCTAAGGGCCTAATCGAAATTACCCCTAATTATGAATTACCTGAATGTATAGAATTGGATGGTCTTGGTGAGAATTGTCCCTCTTCCCAGATTTCTTATGACTGGAAACCACAAATTTGTACCCACTGCAAAGTCTTTGGACACAATACTGTAGAGCGTGAATTGATAATTTGTGATAATAAGGATGATATTCGGAATCAGGTTACTATGGAGGAGGAGCATGTGAATGCCAATGTCTATCATAATCAAAATTGGAAAAGGGATAATGTTAGTACATATAAGAGAGAATGGAATGAAGTTGTTCCCAAAAAGAAAAAGATCTGTAGAAGGAATAATAATTTGATTGTGGATAAAAATGCAACTGGTAATAAGGTTGATGGTGGTGCTAAGAGTAATCAGTCAAGGCAAAAGTCAGTGGATAAGAGGAATGTGTCATTATTGACAGTAATGGTACTGTGCATCAATCCAGAGTGAAGAATAGTGAAGTGCAAGAAGGACTGAATACTGATGATAATTTCAAAGTAGATTGAAAGAGCAGTGAAACTTTGAGAAAAGGGAAACATGTTGTCATTGATAGTGATCAAGTTGATGAAGAGTTTCATGTCATAATATAATTTTTTTCAGTTCTAGAAAATATGAACACAATGGAAGATTCAGAATGTGCCTCAACATTTTTTTCTCATCCAATTGTGCAGCTACTTCATGTACTTCTTCACATATTGACACTACATCATGTGCTTTTTCTTTCAGCTTTCAAACTCCATCTAATTTCTCTTTCAGCTTCAAGGCACCATCATCTTCACCATATTCTCATCTTTATACTCCTCCCTACATTATCTGTCCACCTCCTGCAAATAATTCATCCTCTTCTGCTAATATTGACAATTCATCTTCACATGGAAGTAAGAAAAAGACTAAAAGCAAAAAAGAAGAAAGCTAAAAAAGATAAGGTAGTTGAAGATGAAGATCTTAATGATGGAAAAGATTTTAGACCTGATCAAGTATTACCAAACAACAATTCTAGAAATACTTCAACTAGGCATACAAGGAAAAATCCCATTTTTATGGTAGATCTCCTCCTGATTAAATGATGATTAAAATATGTTTTTGAAATATTAGTGGTGCACATTTGCCCTCAAAGCAAGGCGAAATAAAGCAGTTGATTAAAGACAATAACATCCAATTAATTTATTTCAAAGACTAATTTAGAAAGTGTTACAAGTAACAGAGATGTTAATTATGTTGCACCATCCTGGCAACATGACCATAATCTTGCACAAACTTCATTTGGCAGATTATTGACATTATAGAACCGTTGTATTTCAATCTTACCAAAACCACTGCAACTGATCAATTTATCCACAATAATTGTATCTTTCTCCATACAAGCTCAAAATTTCTCCTTACTTCTGTTTATGCTCATAATTCTCTTTCACTTCATCAAGATTTTCTCGATAAAATCAACCATCTAAATCCTTCTAATGAGCCTTGGATTATTGGTGGAGATTTCAATTGCATGTTTAATAACCAACATAAATTTGAAGGTTATCCTTTATCAGTTAAGGATATAGCTCCCCTGAATCAAGTTATTATCGAATCTAATCTCATTCCAGTTCATAGTTTTGGTTTATCTTTTGCAATGGTCTAACTGTTCTAGAATAGGTTTTCCTACTTTATGTAAGCTTGATCATATTTTTGTAAACTCTTCTTATACAATCTCTGGTCTAAATCTTTCTACCAAATACTTCCTCTTCTCTTATCTGATCATAGTCCTTTGTTGTTACATTGGAGAAATAATGATGATATTAGTAAGGGTAAGACCACTTTTTAATTTTAGTTTAAACATCCAGATTTTTCTAACATTCTTATGCGGGTTTAGAACTCACAATCTAGAAGTAATCCAATGATTAATCTTTTGTATAAAATGAGGTTTCTTAAGTTTCACCTCAAAACCTTGTCATCGTTAAATTTTGGCAAGGGATCAAAGGAATCAACAACAATTAGGGTTGATCTAGCACTTATCCAACAAAAGTCTCAGGACCAGCCTTCTGAAATTGAATTGCATTAGAAAGAATATGTTTTGAAGAACAAGTTAAAATCTATTTTAGACATGAAGATGCAAGATTTGAGGTAGAACGCATTTTTTCGAAGAGAGGTGAAGGCTGATAGAAACTATAGTTTTTTCACAATCACTTAAGGTTAAGAAGGCAAGGGATTCAATCTTCATGATTTAGGACATGAATAGTTCAATACATTCTGTAACACCCCGTAATTTTAAAGAATACTATAATGAAAAACTAAAGAATACTTAATTAAATATTGGGAATTAAGTAAAACAAATACCATTGCGTTCGTATCGGAATTTTGCTTAAGATAGACCTTGAGTTTGCGTAAAACAGACATCATATGAAGAAGTTATTAAGCTTAAAAGTTTCTATACGTATAAGAGAAATATATATAAATAAACCAAGTCCAGAAATTCAAAACAGTTCAAAAATCAAAGCGGGAAGTTAACGCGAGAGTGTGGTCCGTTGGGGGTCGACCCATGCCCCAAGGGGATCGACCCACTCAACGGGGTATCGACCCTAGGGTCGACACCGGGGTCAACCCACCCCAGATCCATCCAGGTCCACTTCTGAACCTGGACCTATTTCTGAACGAGATTCATTGGCGGTAGGCTATAAATAAGACATCATTTCTATTGTTTTTACACATAAAAAACAATAGAGAACGAGATGCTGCTCCTGCTTGGATTGAGTTAGCCTATTTTTCTTCAACAATGGCCTATTCGCATACAAGAATTTCTTATGCAACATCTGCTTGTTATTCTCTGTTTTTTAGATCCAATACCTGTGAGTTCATGTTATTTTTAGATATAAACATTTAACAAGTAATCCTGACATGTTTATAAATCTGGATCTAAACCTATGCATGCTAAGAATCTAATTCATACCTAAACAGATCTGTCATTACATGTACACCTGATCTACTGTTCAGTTCTTATATGCCTTTTTCTGATATGCATATTTCTGTTATAATATGCCTATTTTGTTATTATGCCTATTTCTGTTCTTTTCTCTCTCTCTTTCCCTTTTTTTATAGCCTAGGTTACCTTCGAGCCTAGGCTTGTCACTGAAATACGCGAATGAACAAAATTGGGAATGGTTGGGAAAGATAAATTGGGGCATACCTTTTATTATGAATCATGTCTAGGGCTTGAGGGCATAATCTATACAGTGATATGTGACTAAAATTTGGGGCATATCTTATAATGTGAATTATGACTTGAGGGTTGGGGGCATGTGAATCTGTAGGCTTAATAATTAGATTAAGCGAAACATGTAATGAACCTGTAATACTTAACCTGTTTATTTTTGTGGGATTTATATGAACCTGTTAAATTGTGTTGGGGTTAAGCAAACCTGTTTGAATCTACGAGGATTAAGTATATATGTTAAATATGTGGGGGATTATACAAAACCGATAAACTTAACCTGTTTTATATGTTGGGGTCATGCGGGCCTGTTAAACTGTTAGGCATAATTTGTCAAAATCCTAGTAGTTGGGGATACAAGCGTAGGGGGTGGCTTGTGTCATCTATTGCGTAGGACCCGTATCAGTCAGTAACCCATTCTGGTATCAAAGGGGGACTCGGAACTAGGCAGGGGTTAGGGCACGGTTACTGAGCTGATTATAAGAGGTTCATATATATGGAGGTGTTTTGATGTTGCATTCCAACGGAGTCATGTGCGTGCATGGGTCCGACTTGCTCAGGAAAATAAGATGCTATTACACTAGTAAATAAGTCTGTGTCCTCCTGGGGGTTGCCACTTTAGGGAGTGATACGTCTTACTATGGGGTCGACATAGGGTATTTATGGGATAGGGAGCCGATCGATTATATATGTTATACTAGAAGTACACCTAAGTCTACCATATGTTTCTATTCGGATCATATATGTTATACTAGTATTGGTGCAGAGAAAAGTATTTGAGAAGCGTAATCTGTTCAGTTCATCCTGCTTATCCAATTCAGTCTGTAATACCTACTTTATGATACTGTTATCTCTCATCCAGTTTGTATGCCTGTCATGATGCTTTTACTTATTTATATGCTTAAAGTAATTGGAATCGCCAGACTTTATGTTTGACTCGTTTTGTTTCCTTTACTCTCGCTTCCTTTCCCCCAAGGTTCTCAGGGTGGGAACGCTCAGGCTTGATTAGGAATCTATTTCTTCTGTTTCTGCTTGGAGCTTCTTAGATGTACTGCTTTGACTATTTATCTACTATGTTATGGCTCTTTTTGGGGACTATGATTTAATATTACTGTATTCTGAGGGCTTTAGTACAAGGCAGATACTTTTATTTGATGTAGTTGGTTTTTAAAATTTCACACTAATGTTGTAACTGGATTTTTGGACCATGATGTTTTCTATCGAAAAATAAAGTTTTAAATTTCCGCTGTATCAGTCTTGTGGGATTCTATTCTATTTACCTATAACGCTTCACGAAACTTAATGCATTCTATTAAAGAATGACATTAACGAACGTGGGGTGTCACATTTTGTATTAGAGCCAGGTTACAAGGTCGGATAATAGATTTTGAAAATTGTTTTCAAAGGGTTTCAAAAAGAAAGTATTTTCAAAGGAAAGTTTGTTTTTGAAAAACATATTCCCCAAAGCCATTTGACATAGCTTTCGATTCTCTGTTTGAATCCCTTTTCCTTTTCTTTCCAGCATTTCTGGGGACCGAATATTCCCGAGGGCGTTTAGATACCGGCTTGGTTCCATAGATATCTCGAGGTTATGGCACCTGCCGAAGGCCAAGAAAACGCCCCTCCTCTAGCTGCAGTCGTTGTTCCTCCTCCTCCGCGAGCGGATAATTTCTCCAAGATATGCAAGGATTTCTGTGCTATGGGAGGAAAGCCTTTCCGAGGAACTGAGATCTTTGTGGAAGCAAAGAATGGGCTTAAAGAGATGGTGGATCTGTTTGGGATCTTTGAGGTTGATGACCATAGGAATATTCAGTTGGCCGCTTGGCAACTGAAGGATGAGGCTTCATTCTAGTGGGAACTGACGCAAGTAGGGCATCCAGTTGAGACTTGGGATGATTTGCAGCAGGGATTTGAGCTGAAGTTTCTTTCTCAGGTAGAAGAGAGTATGCAAATGGAAAGGTTTCTGGCACTTAAGCAAGGAAGCATGTCTTTCAAAGAGTATGTCAATAAGTTCAACAGTTGATGAGGTTTGGTTTGGAGCTGATGAATACCCCGGACAAGAAAGCTTTGAGGTTTGTAAGAGGATTGAATGAACCCCTCCATGGGTTGGCTATGTCTCATATTCCGATGGGAGCAACTTTCGAGAAGCTTGTTGATATTGCATTAATGCATGAAGAGGATAAAGGCGAGAAGAAAGAGGCTAAGACTGATGTGACACAAAAAAAGGAGGTATGGCCCAAGAAAGAACAACAAAAGAAAGATGGGAAGAATGACAAAGCTAAAAGGAAATGTCATAGTTGTAAACGCATGGGTCATTTGAATAAAGATTGTAGAAAAAGGAAGAATGCTTGTTTCCACTATAGTGAAGTCGGGCACTACTCTAGAAAGTGCCCGAAGAAGCAAGGACAGGGCCAAAGGGCATGATCTTCCAAAGGGCAGGTTCATGCTCTCGAGGCTAGTGTACCGGACAGAGGTAGGAATGTTTCTGTTGAAGGTTTGATTTCTCTTTCCAATCATCCTATTCAGACTCTTTTTTATTCTGGCGCTTCACATTCTTTTATATCTGATTATGTGGTTGAGTCTCTACACCTTAGTACTAGTATGGCTTCGGATCCCGTTGTAGTCTCAAACCCTATTGGGCACACGACTCATCTGTCTATGATTTGTCGAGGTTTGAGGATATCTGTGTTGGGCGTCGAGTTTGAGTGCAACGCATATGTGCTTGATTTTATGGGCTATGGTTTGATTCTAGGGATGGATTTGCTAGCCATGTATGGTGCCATTCTAGACTGTGAGAGGAAGGTCATTAGACTTTTGACTTGCCATGGGAGGACTCTTGAGATTTCTTGTGACCCAAGGGGGTCCGTTATGCTTAGTTTTCTAGAGTCGCTAGATGCTTTTGTCGATTACTTGCGATCTGTACCTGTAGTATATGGGTATCCATATGTTTTTGATGAGGTTAGAGGCTTACCTCTGAGGTGCGAGATTGATTTTTGGATATATTTGGTGGATAATGCGAAGCCAGTCGTATTGCCTCTGCGCCACATGGCTCCTAGGGAAAGGAGGGAGCTCAACAAGCAGGTAGGGGAGCTACTTGAGAAGGGGTTTATTAGGCGAAGCGCATCTAAACGGGATGCTCCAGTCGTCTTTGCAACTAGAGCGGATGGCTCGCTTATGTGTAGATTACAGGGAGTTGTATAAGCTCGCTAAGAAGAATAGGCACCCTTTCCGGGGATAGATGATCTATTTGACCAACTTGTTGGTGCATCTGTTTTCTCTCAGTTAGACTTAGCCATGGATTTTCATCAGTTGAGGGTGGCCGAGGACAAAATAAACAAGACGCTTTCATAACTCCAAATGATTTCTTCGAGTGGCTAGTCATGCCTTTTGGGTTGACGAATGCACCTACTTGTTTTTTGCATCTGGTGAGGAGGGTGTTCCAGGAGTTTCTGAATAAGTTCGTTGTGGTCTTTGTGGATGACATTCTGATCTTCTCGAAGAGCGAGGAAGAGCATGCCCTACATTTAGGGGAGGTTTTGAAGACTCTCCGAGTGCACAAGCTTAAGGAAAATTCTCCAAATGTCATTTTTGGATAAAGGAAGTGATATATCTAGGGCAAGTGGTCTCCAAGGATGGGATAGCAGTGGATCCCGCGAAAGTAGTTGCAGTTCAAGATTGGAAGATTCCATAGAATGCAATAGAGATGAGGAGTTTTCTTAGTTTAGTGGGCTACTATAGAAAGTTTATTAAGGACTTCGCAAAGATATCAGCCCCACTCACCAGACTGATGAAGAAGAATCTAACTTTTGTTGGGATATTGATTATGACGATGCTTTTCAGCGATTGAAGAGGGCTCTAACAACAGCCCCAGTCTTGACTTTGCCCGATGGGAACACTGTTCATAGTATACACTAATGCATGTGGTACGGGGCTTGGTGCCGCCTTTATGTAAGAAAGAAGGGTAGTATGTTATTGTGGTAGACAGTTGAGGGTTCACGAGAAGAACTACCCTACCCATGATTTAGAGTTGGTTGTTATACTATTCTTGCTTAAGACTTGGCGACATTATCTACCTGGAGAGAAGTTCGAGCAGTATACCTATCATAAATCTCTCGAGTATCTGTTCTCGCAAAGGGTCTAATTTTGAGACAACAGAGATGGATGGAGTTCCTAGCATCCTATGATTTTGATACTGCTTATACGCCTGGCAAGGGTAATGTGATGGCAGACGCATTGAGTAGGCAGACAATGACTTTGAGTCCTTAATTTGTAGAGAGGCGGAGCTTGGAGTACATATCGTCCTTCAATTTTAGGCCATTTAGGGATTCTTATGCCCGGTTTGTTGGCATCCTTAGAGGTGCGACCTACTCTTATGGATCAGATAGGATCTTCACAACGAGAGGACCCAAAGATAGAAGACATCTTGAATATGCTCTGTAACGAACTGAGATTTTCGACTCCGAAAATCGACACAAATACCAATGTCGATTATTCAGGCATCGAATATTCCATATCATTAATAGAAAGAAGTTAGAGGGTGAGAAATAGATAAGATAGAAAATTAGAATAGAAGAAAAAGAAGGACATAAATACAACATCAGAGTAAACACGAATCTCATAGCGGAACAAATAAATATATTATATAACATAGCTTTGAAATAAATCTGGTATCTGTATACAATACCATTATCGGAGTATAACACTTACAACACAACGGAAATAAAAAATAGCTATATAATCTTGAAGCCTCCTGCTCCAGCTCTCCAAGTATATCTATCAGAACCCGACTACTTGACTGCCTGTACAAAATTGGGCACCCAAGAGTTTAGGGAAAACAAAAACAAAATAAACTCTGGGTCAGTCATGTGACTGGTGTGAGTGAACTCCAACCATTTGTTTAACTTTTAAAATTCTTTTTAAAAGCAAGAATAATCATAAGACCAATCCACACATAAACACAGATAGTTTTTACCTTATGATAACCCACAACATTATTTTAAAAAACCGTACTCTTCTGATATTACAATAATGTCTAAATCAAATAAATAACAATCTAGTGAAACACTTTCATCTCATGTTCCGCATATAAAATATATAATTAAAAACCGTAGGTGCTTATTTGGTAATGGATTCCAACTGGCAAGGTATGGGACCACCTTCCGACAGTGTATATCTAGAGAGGAATACACCAGGTTCAACAAGAACATCTTGTAACCCAGGCTAAGCATGATCGGTCACTCATTTCGCTTGAGTGTACCAAATGTATTATCACCAACGGTTGGGATCTGCAACTGTTTCCCGAAAGGGACAATATCGAAATAGATTATAGAAGCAAATGGATTTTCTCTAGATCAGGTGAATACACCCTAATTGGGAGCTACCCACTTAGCCATGCGACCTACCCGACTTTATACCATTTCCTGATTGTGAGGCTTAAGGCCATAACGTATAGATCACACCTTTATTTACTTTGGATGTCACATCATCATACCCTAACCACAAATTGATTTCTCCAAAAATACCACAGGTATACAACTAAGAGAAACGAATTCCTTCGCCACCAAACGTAAATACATTTGAAGAAATCAACTTATGCAATCTATTAAATATACTCTGTTAGACATTCTTCTATACAGGTTGTCTTGGGACTGGACAAACCGAAGGCACTATTCTGTAAACCCATCTTAGACAATTTCTACCTAGGATTTGCCAGAACAGCCCTTGCATAAACTCCGTCTTCAATTATCTTCATCATATTTGATTCGCAACGCTAATGCCTATATGAAGTGGTTTTCAGATAATAAATCTGATCTCGGTCTTTCCGTATTGAGGACGGAAAAATGGTCAAAACTTTGATAGTCCATTATTTAACTATCAAAGGAAAACATCCATACACATAACGATCTTATTTCCAAATGGAAAGTTTATCGATCAATCAACATATTCCCCTTTAAATTTATTTATAATTAATTTGTTCATTTCCCCATTTTCCGTTCCCATATATTCATAAATCCTTATTTTCTAAATTTAGAAAATATACGTTATTAACATTGAAAAACATTTCCATTTCTATTCATCACTATCCACCCACATCTATCAGTCTCTAACTGTAGACTAGTAAGAGAACAACTTCCTAAGTATAAACCCCGAAGGCCGAAACCAACATCAGATCGACACTCAGAAAGTCATTCAACTTAACTAATCTCCAGTCAGTTTCTAATTCTTTTAGCTCCATTTTTATTTCCATTTGAAAACCCAGTTTCCTTTATAATATTCTCATTTCACAAAATATTTGCTTCAATTCCTGATTCACATCAAATGTGAATAATATTCCTTTTATACAAACCAAACAGTTTGGTTCCACAATTTAAAAACAATATTTCAAACCCAAATTCTATTTATACTTTTATTTATAGAATTATTCGTAAAAATCTTATTTTGTTTTCAACACTTATAATCTCATTGAAAAATTCCTTTATAACAACTACGTTCACATTCAATTTCAAATATCGGTGTTAAAACCAATTTTACTTCTTTATTTAAATTTAGACTTATTTATTTCATTTATCAAATGATAAATATTTTATTTAATTTATAAAACATTATTCATAAATTAATTTTCTCAAACTATTTGTTAAAACAGATTCTATTTAAAATCTACTTTAAATCCATATCTCATAGTTCTTTTATATCTCGACATTTCCTTTTTTTATTATTATATTAATTTTCCAAACATTTCCTTTTATAAGATCTACTGATTTTATATAAGTTTCTATATTCAATATCCACTTCAAAAATTCATTTTTTATATTATAATATCACTTATGTTATTTAAAATACCACACCAGTACCATCCAAACACACATAATCAATAACCGATTATATATCACAATATATTAAAAACAGTAACATAAATGTTGAGGAATCCAGTTGGATCCCTCCAACCTATTTTCGTGCATTCACGGATGTTAAACGACATAAATAACATCAATTTTATATCTATATAAAATATTCTGATTAACAAAATCAATATTTAATTAACGATATATATATATATATATATATATATATATATATATAACTTGATCAATAATCTCAACCAATTAATTAGCGGTTCATCTAGACAATCAACACGCAGCAATCAACCATCATTTATCAATTCTAAAAATACGTTATAAAAATGTAAACTGGACAGAATTAGTGAGTTTTACTCACTTTAGACCTGTTATTGATTCAGATTAGGCAATTTATTTCTCTATAAATTGTAACGAGCTCCAATTCACTTCGAAGCAGTTCCAGTGTAGCCCTCGTCTATACGATCCCAACGGATCTTGTTTCGTCAGATTCTGATATCGTATGTGTAAGATATTGCATTACAAGTTATTATACAATATTAAATAAAATTTAAACTTAATTAAATTCATTGGGCTTTAACCTTATATGATCCGGCCCACAACAGATCTGCACCCGGCTCACCCTTCTTCCTATATTCTTAAAACTGCACTCCTCCTGAAACAAATTACCAGGATCATGGCCAACAATTCCTCCACTGATTCTTTTATCTCTTTTCAGTTTTTTTCCCTCTGGGCTAAACACTTTGGCCTATCTACACGTTAAAACCCTTATCCGCGTCCTTCTTTTTCAATCACTCAGGAGCGCTGAAGCTTTCAAACTAGAGCCACACCATTTCAATTTCATCATGCCATTCTAATTCTTAAATTACAACACCAATTTACATACCTTAAATACAATTGCACTTCTCTTTAGAATCTCCACACAACCACATCACCTTCATCAATCTCAGCCATCTCCACCATATCGCGTCGAATAGGAGAAGACCACGAACTACAGTACAAGTATCGAAACTTTTTGAACCCAAAATTCTCCAAAATATCACAACAACTATTATTCTTCACCACAAACACTAATACACATTTGAATTCTCGAAACAATGACTCAATTTCCAACCATACAAAACCCTAGGCAACACTGGTTTAAAACCGTGAATTCTAGAATAGTGCGCACTCCAAAATTTTGACATAGAAATGATGAGAAAATCTAGACGAATCCAAAAACACAACTCTCATGATTTATAGATATTGATTTGCATTTGTTTGGATTAATTTGAGGACTCATGAAATGCTCTGAGAGAAAATACAACATCGTTGTAAGGTTTGACTAGAAAGATCAAATTCCTAGGGTTAATAAGGATGTAGTGGTGTTTATAGGGAAATTTTAATATTTGTATATTTGAATTTTATATTAATATTTATTTTAATGTTGTCTATATTTGTTGTTAAAAATCCCTATGATCACGTATAATATCCAAATTCGATGAAAATGTACATACAGCTACAGTTCGACATTACGGACCCAACGAAACTTGTTTCGTCGAATTCAGAGTCCGTTTTCTCACACAGCGTATTTTTAAAGTCAAATTATTGACTGTTCTTCACATTAAAATCCTGTATGGCCACATACTGACTCCAAAGATCACGAATTTGAAATGTAACAATAATTTAATATTCCAGATCCAGCAAAATTGATTTCATCGAAAACAGAGGTCGTTTACAAAAATGGCTATTTTCTAAGGTCTAAATAAACCAATTAAATAATAATATATTTAAAATAATTTAATTTAATATTAGTAAATTAATATTATCGTATATATTCACATAAAATATCATACAGCTCCAAAATATACATATCTGGATTTATAACTCGATATTTCAAATCCCAGTTAAATCGATATTCGATTTATATTAAAAATCCTTTTATAATATAAACAAATCATTATAAATTATAAACGAATCCAACAACGACTTTCTGAAAATTTGATTTGATCATAACTCACAATCTAAAAGACGAAATCTCGAATTTTCTCTTCCATTAGAAAAATATAGTTCACCAGATCTGAACGTTTCTTGTTTCATAGAAATTCGACTTAAAACGGATTATGTATATTCCATTGAAGTTCAAAACTCAATATTACGAACTACGGCGACATTACGAGCTCGTTTTAAATATAATATAAATTATATGTTCTAATGTCGCTTATTAAATAGATTCGTAATTAAAATTCGAATCAGACCCTAACCTAATCTCTTATATTATCCAATTCACACAATATTGCCAATTCTATTATTTTCAATAATTTCGGGATTAAATATATTATTCTATTATATTAATTAAATATTCAATAAAATTTAATTCAATTCATTTAAAATTACCAAACCATCATTTAAATAATTAAATTAATTAATTATTTAACCGTTAAAAATACGGGATGTTACATTCTTTCCCCCTTAAAAGAATTTCGTTCCAAAATTACCAAGCTGGAAAAATGCTACCAGCCCTACTAACTAGATTAAAAATCTTTTGTTTTCTTATTAACTTTAGTTTCCACTGAACCGATTTATTCCAACTAAAATATTAATTTATTTAGATTAACGAAAAATTTCTAACACTTTAAGTTTTCAGAAAATTTAACCAGCACCTCCTTCGTACGGCTCAATCGGTACAACTACAACTCGCCTCTTTAGGGCTTCTTCAATCCAAAAGATAATCATACAGCTAAGCGGCTTGCCAAATAGGCTCATAAATCTCATACTCATATAAAATGAACTTGTACCTTTTCGTTGGGCATATCTTTATATCCTTTCCGTCGGCTACCAATTCAGCATAAATAAATGTCATCCCAATCAATCTCAAATCAATTCATCCTTGACACGGATATTTGCTTATACCCAAGTCAAATTCCATTTAAAACCCGAGTTCCATATTCTTAACATACCCATCCAATACCATTTCAAATTCCTGTATCACAAATCCATTTTTCTCAATATCATTCTGATCAAATTCAAATTCCACTTAATCTTTAATTCGATTTCAATTTGCTTTCTCACATTTCTATTTAATTTGTTTTAATTCAAACAATCATTTCCCAAGAATTTTAAATAACTTAGCTTTTCTGAAATCGAATATCCTTTTTTGGGATTCAAAACAACTTTTTCCCTCAAAACAATTCAAAACAATATTCTTGGTAGTAATCCGTCACTTAGAACTCGAAAATTAACACTGGTTATGTGGCCAACATCATTATATATAACATGTAAATAAAAAATTTATTTTTTTAATGTATAACATGTAAATAAAAAATTGATTTTTATATGTATAACATGTAAATAAAAATTGTGATTTTTATTATATATAACATTGAAATAAAAATGTGATTTTTATTATACGAATGGTATAATAAAAATATGATTTTATTATATGTAATAACATTATAAAAATATGATTTTTATATATAACAAATGATATAAAAATATGATTTTTATATAACTAGTGTTGTAATAAAAATTGGGTTTTTATATGTACAACTTGGAAATAAAAATGTGATTTTTATTATATAGATAACGATACAAAAATGTGATTTATATATATATATAGTGTCATTATAAAAATATGATTTTTATATATAAATAGCGAATATAAAAATATGATTTTTACTATATATATAGCATTAATGAGAATGTGAATTTTAAAAATAAAATAGCATTGACAATATCATTGTTTTTATATATCTTAGTATTGAAATAAAAATATGGATTTTACGCATATGGCATTGAAATAAAAATATGATTTTTATGTAGACAACATAGAAATAAAAATATGATTTTTATTATATGAATAGCATAATAAAAATATGATTTTTATCATATGAAGAGCATTATAAAAATATGATTTTTACTATATGAATAGCGTTATAAAAATGGGATTTTTAAATATGTATAAATATATATAGCATTATTAAATATATGATTTTTAATATTAATCGCATGAAACAAATCTCGTTGGAAACACGGTGAAGCACACAATGCGCTGTAACAAATCCAAACCATTCAAATAAAGAACGATGGAGTGGAAAGCAAAGGTGATCTCACTTTATTTATTTTACAATTAAAAATATTCTAGGATGCAGACGGGGCTTAGAAGCCCCCGACACTATTTATTGTACAAACCATATTATGTGATTTGAATTATATGGAGTTCAATGCTCAAATTCGCACAATCACATAATTGAAAGCGATGTATGGATATTACCGACACACGGATTCCATACCCCGCAAATAGCCGCTGATGGCGCCGTAAATGGCATTGGGGTAGTTGAGTATTTATTTATTTGGATGTTCTACGTGATTTGATTGTGACTGTAAAATTTGATTGGATTTGGATGTGAATTGGTTGGTGTAATGGTGTGAGCCAGTATTAGGCGAGGGGATGAGGCTAGACCTTATTCCGGTTCTAGTACCGTGCCGTTATGCTATCGAAATTTTATAATAGTGTTAGAAAAATTTAGTTAGTTGAAAATATTATTTTTAGCTTATAACTGCGATAAATAAAATAATTACTGGGTAGCTAAAAATAAGTTTACACTACCATTTACAAGTCAGACGACTTGTTTATGCTCGTCAATTTTTATGATATTGATTGGGACGATAATTTTTACACATTTCCCAAGTGTACAAATAATAATAATTATTTGATGGTCGAAACACCACACGGGTATTAGAATGATTTTGATGTACACTAATCCCAATTGTTTAGTTGTCTGTCAATTGATTGGTTGACAGAATGTGGTAAGCATTAATTATTTACATTTAATGCTTACGTAGTTGTGTAGTGCACTCTGAATGATAGTTGGCCGTGTTTGATTATTGTTGTGTGCATGTATGTACGAAATCCATATAAATAAAATTATATGGTAATTGACTGTGTCTGATTCCAATTCAGAAAGAACGAATATTTTAAAATAACAAATATTTTAAAATAATATTCTGTAAAGGATTCAAATGTGATTTTAAGGTCCGATTTGGGATGGACACGAAAATATTGAAATATATGAAGCCGTGTTGATTAAAGATGCGCCATTTTAACGCGAACGAAATTTATATCGATTTTATTCATTTTTATAATGAATATCGAAAAGGAAATGATTTCAAATCTGATATTTTGAAAATATTATCATTTAAATATTATAACGATAAGGAGTATTCAATTTTGATTTAAAATTGAAAATGAAGTTAAAATAGTTTTAAAACAAATTTATAAATGATTTATAAAATATGTTTTAAATGGAAATCGACGATATATATAATATATATATATATATTGTATATATTAATGACTTGAATATAACGCGCCGCGCCACGACCATTTGCGAATTTCGACTATTGACTTTGAATTGACATTACGGGAGATCTGACCATCAGATTCTCCTAAAAATGGAACCATTCGGTTCGTATCGAGAAGAGCTTTCCAACGAATATAAGAGATTTGAAATCCAACGGTTGGATTGGGAATTATTTCCAAATCAAATTTGGAAAAGGTCGTTGTAAGTGCAGATCGATGATCGTTTATGAAAATCGACTGTACGGGCCTTAATAAAATTATTAAAAATATTAATAATTTTTGTAAAATCATAATAAATGATTTGGAAAGAATTTGGATGAAAAATTCTGCGTTTGAAATGATAAAAATATATTTTTATCAAAATGAACTAGTTATTAACTAGATTTGAAATCCATTAATTTTTAAATAAAATAAATTGGATTTGTGAATGGTTTTAATATAACCAGAAATTTCCAATGAATGAATTGGAATGGATTTGGAATGGAAATAATATTTGGAATATTTTGATATTGGATTCTGTGATTATACGGATATCGTTATGGAAATTTGGAATATATACCCATATATATATATATATATATATATATATATATATTGTTATTTCCAATACAACATTTGTTGGTTTTAGAAATTGGTATTGAATATAAGCTGATATAATTTCTATTCAGAGCCTTGTATTCAATATCAAATGTGATTATGGGTTTGTCGTGAACGATGTCTTTACTAACACTGTTCTTAAACCCAGTTGAGAAAAGAATAAATCTTTTAATTAAGATTTCCAGTTAATTAATATTTAACTGGAATTGAATAAAGGAACTGGATTTTGGGTCTGTCGTAAATGATGCCTTTATTAACATTGTTCTTAAACCCAGTTGAGAAAAGAAGAAATCTTTTAATTAATATTTAGAGAAGTTTACCAATTATTTAACATTTAATTGGAGTTGGAATGGAATGTGAATTGGATTTATTGTGAACTGTGTTTTTTAATGACATTCGTTCTTTAACCCGATAATAGTGAAATGTGATTTGGAATATATAAGAAAAATTCTTAAGGTTTATTGGAAAATTTCCAAAGTAAAGCATTCCAATTTAATAAAATAAATTGGAATGGAATGGAATTCGATTTGGTAATAATCGAAGTGAGCTTCTATGGAGGAAGACCGTTACTATAAATGGAATTTAAAAAACTTTGTCGTTATTCCATTTATATTATTGGTTGGATACGAAAGTTTATATCGATTATGTATATTGATATGTTTTCCGTGAAGATTCCATAATTAATGGAATGGGGTTTTTGGTTTATCGTGAACTGTGTTTTAAATGACATTAGTTCTTTAACCCAGTTAAAGATAAGATTAATTTCTTAACTTTGAATAATCATTAAGTAATGATTTTTGAGATTAAAACTGAATTAGAGTTTTAATGAATCTTTACTTAGATTGGAATGTGAATGAGATAATTAAACTTACCGAATTCATGAAATGATCGAGAATGGAGTATCACCAGTTTTACTCCAAACGATAGTAAATCTTTGATTAGATTTGAACGTGAAATGGTAATTAATTTTACTGATAACACCATGGGTGTTAGAAATGGAGTACTACCAGTTTTGCTCCATGGGATGAATAGGTTGGGATTAGGAAACATAATAAATGATTACTTCGGTAAAGTTCGCTAGTCCCGACTAGTTTGGAAAACCTTAATTTGGTTTAAGTTGTGAAAAGAATATTTGAATAAAAGAATATTCTGGATTGGAATGAGGCGTATGTTGTGTTTTTATAGCATTTGATTACAAAATACGCGGGTTATTCAGAAAGACTGGGTTTATGCCCATTCTGAATAACTGATTCGACGATATGTCGATGATGAAGATGGTGGTTGAAGACCGGATGTCTTCACATCGTTTGGATGATTACTGATGTCTTGATTGGGTTGTACACCCAAGACGAGGTAATAAGTAGTGATCGTCTAGACATACTTGGAGATCGATGGATATGTGAGGTCCTCTCTTCCGTATGGGACATATGGAACGAAGAATAAGGTGCCTTCGATTTCGTTCAGACCCAGAACGAACTTGTAAATGGATGTGTGTCTGACATTGGATTTTATTTTGTGTTGATTGATCTCTCTTAAATATATATCTGTTTGGTGGTGGAGAATTTATTCTCTAGCTTAACACCCTTCTCTGAGACGTACGAGCTTAGAGGTTATATATCAATAGACATGAGTCGCATGGCGTGAATTGCCTGTGTGGCATGCTGATATGCGAATGTTCAAGGCTTCTGTTGAAAAGCAGAGTCTTGCGGTTGATGGTCAAAACATGGCCTTAAATGGCATAGCTTTTGTGTATGGCGTTAATTCGCGAGCCTCACACCTCGGTGTGAACCAGAAACGGGAGAGGACCTCAGGGAGGACATGCGTTTCCTTCTAGCTAGGAGTGGTATCATGGTATGGAGCCCAGACATTTTACTCATGTGGATATTGCATATTATTTGATGGATAGAGAGGCGCCTCGGATATATCGGTTACTACGGGGCCGATGGATGACATGGTCGACACACTGACCAGATTTACACCCTATAGGGCGGGGAAATGAATTTGTCAGGGATTTTTAATCCACTTAGGTGCACCGACCCTGACGATCCTGGTGCAATTGCAGCTGAATCCTGAGGCTCGGGCTAGACAGTCTCGAATTCAGTAAGGACGGTCCCTTGCCTTGGTTCACAGATGGAAATCCAACTTCCAATACGACATTATGCGGATTTAATTTTAGAACTAGTATGGCGACATGATATATGGTACCCATGCCGTCTATGATTGATACATTATAATTGAAATTGTATTTGAAACACTATGCACTTATATTAGTATCAAAATGATTTGTTTTAAACGTACCAAGCATGTTTGGCTATTACAAGGGAAACCTCTATCCTCCGGCTTGCATTGCATTGTGTGATGGGACCTGAGTCTTATAATAGCTTCACTTTTCAAAAAGCATTGCGATGTTTAAAAACTGTTTTATGCACTGGTATTCTTGGGAGGAAACCCGTTCCGTGTTATACAGCGTGGTTCCTTGATTTACTATGTTTCTGAAGTGATGTTTAAAATAACTATTTTAGTTCTCACACCGGTCACATGACTGACTTGGATTTTATTGTTTTAATCTAAACTCTGGGTGCCCATATTTTCTACACGAGCAGCTAGTAGTTGGGTTTTTGTAGATATTTCTTTTCAGGATCCTGGATTTACAACTGGAACAATACTCGAAAAGCTCTGTATCCGTGTATTTCTTTCAGTTGTATTATGTATTATTTTTCCGCTGCTATGCATTTAAATGTAATTTAAATCTCTGATATTTTGTGTTGTACATTATTTATTCATACTCTGTTATATTCTTGTACTCTAATGTAAATTGTTGTAATAGCAATTAAATGTTTTGTCGTTTGTGTTCGAATTTGTCGTGTTCTCAGCTCAATCCAGGTTTTCCCATACGGGTGAGTTTGGGTCGTAAAAGTTAGTATCAGAGCTTTGGTTTACAAGGCTCGAGAACATGACATATTAGAACCAAACGAAAGAATTCATCAGAGATTGGATTAGTAATATCCAATGAGAATGACTCGTTAGAGATGGGATCAGTAGTATCCTAGAATGAGTTGGAAGAGTGTTACTTTTAGAATAAAAATGAAAACAATTTTTGTTTTGAAAATTTAAACCCCATTATACGTATTTGAGTAATTTATTTTGAATTGATTTGGACCATCAGATATATAGAGATTCTAATATACGTCTGATCCACGTGTATATGAAGCCTCGAATATACTGGATATATATAGAATCACACTCTAGTCGATCGGGGATGATTCTGATGATGTGGCCACATCATCAGTATTTATGTTCGAGCTTCGAAAGTGAGATATTATATGATTCCAATTGACTGGTGTGAGAACCAAAACTAGATAGGGTTTATTGTTGTGATTTGGCACTAAAAATATGATTTTTGGAATATATTAAAGATGTATGTTTGAAATCCTAATCAACAAATTGATTGCTGGTTGTGTTGTTTAATTATTAGTTAACTAATAAGATTATTGAAACTAATATGACAGTGAATGGTTAATTTAGCCAAATCAAGCAAATATTGAACTAAATTGAAATTTTGTTAGAATTGCATGCATGTACATATATATGTATGTAACATGGAAGCTAAGAAGAGGAATAAAATTGTATGCCCGACTAATAGGTACATGTTTACTATTTTATTGGGTTTTGATGATTTTATGAGCCACTTGGCCTTTTCTTTTTCTTTTGGATTGATGAGGGCCCTGTGAGGCAAGTTGCAGTTTTAAAGGTCTCCCCGTACAAAGGAAGTTATGGCAAAAAAACTCGAAAATTTAGGGTGTTAGCTAAATTTTTGAAGAATTTGAAAATTCTTAGAAACTGTAAAGGTTGAAGAATGAAAGCCGAAATGAAAGTTGAGTTGGTTGGTTAAACAACTTTCAGCTCCATTTCTTTTCGAGGACGAAAAGTTTTTAAGTGGGGAGATTGTAACAACCCGGATTTTCAGAACCAATTTAAAATTTTTATTTTGGCTATTTTAATGGACTTTGAATATTTAAAATGACTTATTTTAAATAATAATGACTAAAAAATTATTTTTGTCGAAGTTGGATCGGATAAATTTATTTTAATTATAAAACGAGCCTGAAATGGCGTGGCAGTTTAAAAATTCGATTTCAAATTTTAATTGAATGTATAGGATCCAAAATAAATCGATTTCAGTAAAATAAGAAATATTTGACTTTGTTTAATTATATCTTTCTAACGAATATGAAAAATCCAGATTTCATAACGGGAATAAAAAGCTATGTCCAGTTTAAAACTTAGAATAGTCGCTATGGAATTTATATTACATAATATATAGCCCTTAAAAATAGATATTTTGCAAATGACCTCCTTTTTCGAGGAGACCACTTTTGTTGGATCCAGAATGTCAAATTATTACTAGATTCCAATTTTCATAATTTTTGGAATTAATTTGTGAGCGTGATGAATCTAAACGTATTTGGTATTTTTTGTTTGAATTTAATCAACATGAAAATGACCGTTTTTCAAACAGCCTCCAAATTCGACAAAATTAGTTTTATTAAGACTGTATCCTCAAAACATAGCTAGATTTAGTTTTCTGGGATTTTTGAAGTCAGTATGTGGCCCCGGTAAATTAAAATGTACGTTGAAATCAATTTTGAATGTTATATTAATTTATAAATTTTGGCGAAAACTGATCGAAATAGTCGAATTGTCTTACGGGACATATCCCATTGTGTTCGGAATGAGGGTATTTGGCTAGGGATGATAGTCGTTGGGTCTTATTTGGAGGTAGAGGGAAAAAGTAACCTTTTTGGAATAAAAAATTAATTAAATTATTTATATAATGGCGCCCTCTTTTTCCTTCTTCCCGTTGCTCAGATAAAAAAAAGATAAAAAAACACGGAGAACCGCCGCTCCTCCCCACCGCACCTATCATGCTCACTGGTGGCTGCGCCGCTGCCTCCATCTCCTCCCCCTCCTCCAACGCCTCCTCTATCCCCCTCTCTCCTTCTGAAAACAGCCCCAAACCCAAACCCCTTCCACCCAAACACCACGAAACCCTAGCCGCCGGTCACCTGAACCACGCCGCACCCTTTTCCTCCTCCTCCAGCGTCTCTTTCCCCCCTTTGATTTAAACGACGCCCTTCCCTCGAGCCTTCTCCAACCACCAGAACGATGTATAGTGAGTTTTTATTTAATGGTTTATTTAATTTAGTAATTCAATAAATTTCTGATTTTTTAGGATAGATAAAACCTTGAATAAAAAAACTGATTTTTATATGTATAACATGTAAATAAAAAAGTGATATTTTTTTATGTATAACATGTAAATAAAAAAGTGATTTTTTATGTATAACATGTAAATAAAAAAGTGATTTTTATATGTATAACATGTAAATAAAAAATGTGATTTTTATTATATATAACATTGAAATAAAAAAATGATTTTTATTATATGAATGACATAATAAAAATATGATCTTTATTATATGTAATAGCATTATAAAAATATGATTTTTATATATAATAACATAGTATAAAAATATGATTTTTATATAACTAGCGTTGTAATAAAAATTGGGTTTTTATATGTAAAACTTGGAAATAAAAATGTGATTTTTATTATATAGATAACGGTATAAAAATGTGATTTTTATACATATAGCGTCGTTATAAAAATATGATTTTTATATATAAATAACAATATAAAAATATGAATTTTACTATATATATATATAGAGAGCGTTAATTAGAATGTGATTTTTAAAAATAAAATAGCATTGACAATATCATTGTTTTCATATATCTTAGCATTGAAATAAAAATATGATTTTTACACATATGACATTGAAATAAAAATATGATTTTTATGTAGACAACATAGAAATAAAAATATGATTTTTATTATATGAATAACATAATAAAAATACGATTTTTATTATATGAAGAGCATTATAAAAATAAGAATTTTATTATATGGTAGCATTATAAAAATGGGATTTTTAAATATATATAGCGTTGTTAGAAATATGTTTTTTAATATAAATCGCGTGAAACTGATCTTGTTGGAAACACGGTGAAGGACACAACACGCTGTAACAAATCCGAACAGTTCAAATAAAGAACGACGGAGTGGAAACCAAAGGTGAGAACTCCTTCTCACTCTATTTATTTTACAATTAAAAATATTCTAGGATGAAGACGGGGCTAAGAAGCCCCCGACACTATTTATTGTACAAACCATATTATGTGATTTGAATTATATGGAGTTCAACGCTCGAATTCGCACAATCACATAATTGAAAACGATGTATGGATAATACCGAAACATGGATTCCATACTCCGCGAATAGCCACTTATGGCGCCGTAAATGGCATTAGGGTAGTTGAGTATTTATTTATTTGGACGCTCTGCGTGATTTGATTGTGATTATAAAATTTGATTGGATTTGGATGTGAATTGGTTGGTGTAATGGCGCGAGCCAGTATTAGGCGAGGGATAAGGCTAAACTTTATTCCGGTTCTAGTATCATGCCGTTATGCTGCCAAAATTTTCTAAAAAGTGTTAGAAAAATTTAGTTAGTTGAAAATATTACTTTTAGCTTATAACTGCGATAAATAAAATAATTATTAGGTAGTTAAAAATAAGTTTACACATCCATTTACAAGTCGGACGACTTGTTTATGCTCGCCGATTTTTATGATATCGATTGGGACGATAATTTTTACACATCGCCCAAGTGCTCAAATAATAATAATTATTTGATGGTTGAAACCCCACATGGGTATTGGGATGATATTTGGCGTACACTAATCCCAATTGTTTAGTTTTTTGTCAGTCGATTGGTTGACAGGCTGTGGTAAGCGTTAATTATTTACATTTAATGCTTATGCAGTTGTGTAGTAGACTCTGGATGATGGTTGACTGTGTTTGATTATTGTTGTGTACATGTATGTATGAAATCCATATAAATAAAATTATACGGTAATTGACTGTGTCTGATTCCAATTCAGAAAGAACGAATATTTTAAAATAATATTTTGTAAAGGATTAAAATATGATTTTGATGTCTGATTTGGGATGGACCCGAAAATATTGAAATATATTAAGCCGTGTTGATTAGAGATGCGCCATTTTAACGCGAACGAAATTTATATCAACTTTATTTATTTTTATAATGAATATCGAAAAGGAAATGATTTCAGAATATGATATTTTTAAAATATTTTCATTTATATATTATAATGATAAGGAGTATTCAATTTTGATTTAAAATTGAAAATGAAGTTAGAATAGTTTTAAAACGAATTTATAAACGATTTATAAAATACGTCTTAAATGGAAATCGACAAAATATATATATAATATATATTATATACATATTAATGGCCTGAATAGAACGCGCTGCGCCGCGACTGTTCGCGAATTTCGACCATTGACTTGGAATTAACATTAAAGGAGACCCGACCGTCAGATTCTCTTAAAACCGGAACTGTTCGGTTCGTATCGAGAATAGCTTTCCAAGGAATATAAGGGATTTGAAATCTAACGGTTGGATTGGGTATTATGTTCAAATCAAATTTGGAAAAGGTTGCTATAAGTGCAGTTCGATGACCGTTTATGGAAATCGACTGTACGGGCCTTGATAATTTTATTAGAAATATTAATATTTTTTGTAAAATCATAATAAATGATTTGGAAATAATTTGGATATAAAATTCCATGTTTGTAATGATAAAAATATATTTTTATCAAAATGCACTAGTTATTAACTAGATTTGAAATCCAATAATTTTTAAATAAAATAAACTGGATTTGTGAATGGTTTTAATATAACCAGGAATTTCCAACAAAAAAATTGGAAGGGATTTGGAATGGAAATAATCTTCGGAATATTTCTATATTGGATTCCCTGATTATACGGATATCATTATGGAAATTTGGAAGATATATATATATATATATATATATATATATATATATATATATATATATATATCGTTATAAATAAATCCTTTTATAATATAAATAATTCATTCTAAATTATAAACGAATTCCATATCGACTTTTTGAACATTTGATTTGATCATAACACACAATCTAATAGACGAACTCTCGATTTTTCTCTTCCATTAGAAAAATGTAGTTCACCAGATCCGAACGTTTTTTGTTTCACAGAAATCCGACTTAAAACAGATTTTGTATACTCCATTGACCGCGACATTACGAGCTCATTTTAAATATAATATAAATTATACGTTCTAATGTCGCTTATTAAATAGATTCGTTATTAAATTTCGAATCTAAACCTAACCAAATCTCTTATATTATCCAATTCACACAATATTGCCAATTCTACTATTTTTGATTATTTCGAGATTAAATGTATTATTCTATTATACTAATTAAATATTCAATAAAATTTAATTCATTTCATTTAAAATTACCAAACCATTATTTAAATAATTAAATTGATTAATTATTTAACCGTTGAAAATACGGGATGTTACATGCTCAGAAGAGGGGGGACTTATAGTCACCTAAGTAGATACTCCACGGATGGTAGAGGGTTGTTGTGACGGGATGGAACGCTTTGTATGCCTCGAGTTAGGAGTTTGTTGAAGACAGTCCTTAAGGAAGCCCATCTTTTTAGGATGACTATCCATCCGGCAGTGATAAGACATATATAGAAATGAAGAGGGTATTCTTTTGGGCTGGGATGAAGAAAGATGTAGTGGAATTTGTCTCTCGATGTTTAGTTTTCCAGCAAGTCAAAGCTGAGAAAAGGAAGCCCAATGGTTTACTTCATCCTTTGGAGGTCCCACAGTGGAAGTGGGAGTGCATCTCTATGGATTTCATATATGGTTTTCCTAGATCGAGGAAGGGAAACACCAGCATCTGCGTTATAGTAGACAGGCTTACTAAGAGCACTCATTTTATTCATGTTAAGAGTAATAGAACGACAACATGGTTGGCATGAGTTTATCTTAATGAGATAGTCCGTCTACACGGAGTATCTTTTAGCATAGTAAGTGATCATGAACCCATCTTCACTAGTGAGTTCTGGAAGAGCTTGCAAGAGGCATTAGGTACACAGTTGTGTTTGACCACTGCATATAACCCTTAGACAGATGGACAGACTGAGAGGGTGAATAAGGTTCTTGAGAATTTTTGAGGCTGTGTATCCTAGACTTCGGAGGGACTTGGGAGGAGCATCTTCCATTGGTGTAATCCGTCTACAACAACAGTTACTAGGCTAGTATTGGCATGGAACCCTTCGAGGCATTGTGCGGATGACCTTGTAGATCACCGACTTGTTGGTGGGAGTCTACAGATAGGCTTCTACTTAGACCTAAGATGATTAGAGAAATGACAGAAAAGATTGATCTTATCCACAGATGCAAGAAGACATCTTAGGATAGGTAGAAGCCATATGAAGATAGGAAAATGAACAATATTGAGTTTGAGGTGGAAGACATGGTTTTCATCAAAGTATCACCACCGAGGAATGTGGTTTGCTTTGGATCTGTGGGGAAACAGGTGCCAAGGTTTATAGGGCCATTTCCCATAGTGGAAAGAGTATGTCAAATGGCCTAAAGGGTGAAGCTACCGGAGAAGTTGGATGGTGTTCATGATGTTTTCCATGTTTCTCATTTGCGGAAGTGTCTGCTTGATACAACAGAGGTAGTTGAGCCAAGCATACTTGAGGAAGTACGGGTAGAGCAGGAGGCGACAGTTAGATGAGTTCCTACCCGTATACTTGGATCAAAGGTTAAGAAGCTTCGCAACCGAGAAGTCAAATTAATGAAAGTTCAATGGGGAGAAGACCATGAGGATGCAACTTTGGAGACTGAAGACAAGCTTCGCACTTTGTACCCTTTTCTTTTCAAGGGTATGTTCTTAACTTCTTTTTCCAAATCTTTTTATTCATACTTGCTTCTATCATTAGAGTATATCCAATCGATCAATTCTTCGACCTTTAGGTAGAAACCCAATGGATGTAAACATGTGTTTGAAACATGTTATGTTTAATGGATGCAAGTGGATGCAAGTGTTTTCTAGTGGTTGCTTATGGATGCATATACACACGCACACTAGGCACTCGATCGGCTCAGTCACATAGATATTGCATATGGATGTGTGTACATTTTAAATTTTATGGATGGAAATGATTGTATGATCACATGGATGTTGCATTTGGATGGATGATTGTGCACACATATAGGGTTTTACATGATATACTAGATCTATTTGTATACATGTTGGATTCATGGCACGAACATACATTGCATTAAGGAGGTCGACTGAATCAGTAGACCGCCTGATCTTTCACATTAGTATAAGGACATATACACACACCTTTGCATATGTTCATATAAACATTAGAAATATTTTAATGACAATGGATGCCTGTGATTGATGGATGAGTAGATGATTGATGGATTAGGATATACATTCTTCTTGACTTGGAGATTTCAGGGAAGAAATCCTTTAAGTAGGGGAGAATGTAACACCCTGTAATTATAAAGAATACTATAATGATAAACTAAAGAATACTTATTTAAATATTGGGAATGAAGTAAAATAGACTGCACCATTGCGTTCGTCTCAGAATTCTTCTTAATATAGACTTTGAGTTTGCACAAAATGAACATCGTATGAAAAAGTTATTAAGCTTAGAAGTTTCTATATTGTTTATCCGTCAAAAGACCGAGCCTGGGTTAGAGCTGCAAAACAAGCACCTGCAATGTCTTATCTGCCCGTGTCTTCAACCAAACTAGACACCAGTCGTGATTTGGGCGTGGAAGCAAAAGTCGTCGTTCATATCGGAACAAAGCCACTCGAAAATCAAAACAAAGCAAGTCGCCCACAGCAATGGAAGACGCTCGACATATATCAAAGTTCGGTCGCACGTATCAGAGCAGGAGTCAAGGTCGCGCGTGCAATTAACAACCGCTCATGGATTGCAAGTCCCATCGCTCATATGTTCTGCTAGTCGAATCAATACTTTGATCAGAAACCACACCAGTTATTAGAAAGAGTGCGCTTACATCTCAAGTCGCAAGCCTTGGTCAGTCACCTCCAGACTAAAAAGGTCATCACCTTCTCACTCAGGATCATACATAGCCGAATCAGAAAATCATGATCGTCCATCTACCCAAAAAGCTCGCTCCCATAGAATCACTCGCACATGACAACTGGAAACAGCTACGGACAGCTGGCTACAACTAGGCGATGGCACGTTTGTAATTAATGGGATGAACGACCCATAGCCTACATATACAGATTTCAAATCACTTGCTCGCGAGAGCTCACCTATAAATACGCCATGGCTGCCAGCGTAAAAGGGATCCAATCTTTCTAGCCACAAAGTGCTACTAAATTCTATCCTTAGTGACTCCTTAAACACTTGGAAGTAATGATCACCTTCTTCACTCGAAGTTCTATCACCCATTTGGCCATAGCGTCAAGTACAACCTTGTAATTAGGGGAAACAAAGACATCATCATTCTCAATCATTCACTCATCCTTCTCCTCCTCAAACTCTACCATTATGTCATAAAATCCCAGGATTGAAATGTATGAATGAGAGTATATTGAGTGGGTATAGAGATGTATGAAAAAAAGAGTTTATGTATTTGTAATCCTCGTTATAAGAATGCAAGCTATCTTCATAGTGGATGTAGGCCTAATATAAGGCTGAACCACTCTAAACCTTGTCTCTATTTTATCTTCCTCGCATTTTCATTTTCTATTATTGTTAAGTACGGCTCCACTTATTTCCCTACCATTTTGGTGAAGTACAATTTTAGCACCTTTGGTGTTTAAGCCATTTTTTGGTGTAAACATTTTGGCGCCCACCATGGGGCCGTATTTGCTTCTTTTCCAAATTGAAGTCCAATGAATATTTTCTAAGGAAAACTATGCTTGAAATCATGAGCACGCCAAAGGAAGTGATTGACGAAATCTGCTGCGTCTTCAACATTGCCATACTGCCTACCGTCGATCCTGAAGTAAAGGAACCGTTAAAAGTTGAAGCGGCCGTAACAAAGAGAGAACTGGAAGAAGCAATGACAGGGTTAATGAGTCAAATAACTATTGCAAATGACACAGTGATAAAGAAGATTGAGTCGATGCTCGTTATTCAAGCCACTACTGTAAAAGCTGCACCAACTGCCACTAACCTTACATTTGCTCAGACAAAACATGCAAGCGAGATAGAATTTTTCGCTAAACAAGAAAATTCTACTCAGAAAACTGTGTATCATAATGATGTGCGTAATCATTCTAGTAACGCAACCCCACAATGGGTAAATGATCCCATCAAGGGGGCATCTCGCTCAAAAGAAGACCTAAATATCTCATTCCCAAATTATGATTATGTGCCTGGTTGAAGATCTAGCAGGGGAAAGGACAGTCGTTCCATGAATCGGAATGAAAAGCGAAACATATCTTAGAACAGCAGGTGAAGTTTCGAAGAGAAGCAACAAAGGAAGAATCAACCAGCCTACAAAGAAGCCGTGCTTTTCCAAGAATTCTGAATCTACCCCCTCAACGACACCATAGGGAATATCTTCGTGGCAACTAAGAGCACTGAAAAATACCCAATTCCAGAATGGATGCAAGTCAGAGACGCTACCATAAAATCAGGAAAGTTCTGTCAATTCCATAACCAACCAGGACATGATATTGATTAGTGTAGACACTTAAAATCATTAATTGAGGGGCTGGTCAGGGAGAACCATTTGCAACAATATGTGCAAGACCACGAACATTGTCTTGTTTCTCTATGAACAACGGGCAGCGAGCTTTGAGGAAAAGGCCTAAACTAATACGGAACCAATTCTTGTTTAAGGATCAGTAACCGGTGTCCTGATTATGGAGCTTTGAATTAGAATCCCCTTTACTTAGCTTTATTACTCTGTTTTTACCTTGTTTACTTAAGAAAAGGTAACTGTTTTATCCTGCTTTGTCACTCACTATATTCATGTTAATATTTAGCAATGTTCTACTTACAAATGCCTTGTACAAAGGAAATTATTATATGCTTATCTGAGTAACATACTTATCACTTCATTCTAAAAGCTGGTTTTTCGAAATGTAGGCATGATAAAAGCAATTAATCGTATACAACCTAATTGTGACGGGAAGATTCTTAAAACACATTTTAAGCAAAGCGGCTTGAAAGACACAAACAACATGCAGACCAAACTGGATGAATAAGCACATCGCCTCAACGGGACAAGCTGTTCTAAGACAAACTATAAGTCGAAAGGTGGTACTTCTCTTAGTAAGTGTTCACTGAAGAAATTGATATCACACTTCAAGAAACGTAAAAGGTTAATGGTAAAAATGTCCCATGGATGAATACCTAGGCTGGAAACACTAGTTCTAGTGCCGGAAAGACTAGCAAAACATGCTGAAAGGACCGGCAAAACATGCTGGAAGGACCAGCGCAAATCAGAAATCCTAGCCGAAAGGAGGTAACAGAAATCCTTGCTGAAAGTGGGTAACAGAAATCCTAGCCGAAAGGGGGTATCCAACGAGATATTTTCAGTTCTAGAAAAATCAGGACTAACAAGACCAAACTTGGATCGAAAATTGAAACCCAAGACCTCCCCTAGAGGCACCCAAAAAAACATATAATGACCATGTGCATCTCTAAAAAAAAACTAATCCCTGAAAATAAGCTTGTACAGCCAAGTTAGCAGGGGATGTGGTTGAACATCAACTCAAAAATCACGAACTGATCAATTGAAATCGTGATTAAAATTAAGAAAATCTATGAAATTGTAAAGAGCTGTGGTATGGGGACATCACCATTGTGTTAAAAATCAACAATGCCCATTAAAAAATACCACAGACTCGTTATAACTTTACTGCAAAAAAGAAAACGAACGATAAGATTCGCGCGGCTAACAAAGTAAATTCTCCATGTAATACTGTCACTCAAGAGCGAAGTGATAAAACTATTATAATACCAAATAATATGAAAGTAAGTACGCAAACATTCGAATATTAAGTGAGGGCCGACACTCGCTTATACAACCGGTCTAAACGTGTAACAGATAAAAGAAATAAGTTGAAATCAGAGCACAAAACTCATAAATGCTGCTTCTTAAATAGGGAAAGCAAAAGATGAACCAACTTCTCAACATTCATCTCTTATTCCTCTGATTACACAAAAGACCTATCAAGAAAAGACAGGCTAATGATTCTGGATTGCTTGCAAACTAGTTTCCTTTTGCGTACCAAAGTGGACACAACCTTGGTATTCCAAATTCCATCCTCATCTTCCGGATCTGATACATCAGGTAAAGATGGGTCGCCTGATGAAGGTGTGATGAGAGGATTAATGCAGGTGGATATTAAAACGGAATCAACGGTGATAGGATGAACAGTAGTACCGCAAGCAGGAAAAGGAGATGGCGAAAGCACGCCTGATGCAAGTGAATAGCAAGCACGAAACTCAGCAGTCCCAGGTGAAGAAATAAGGAAATTCAAATCCGAAGCAGACTGATAGATATCAATTTTACCTGGAGTTACTGGGTACACAAAGTCAACCCTGTAATCGTTCGCATTTTAAGAAGTATCGCCATGACTCGCGCATTGTTTAACAACATTTTCTTGAACTGGGTGCTTGATAATGGGTCGAATTCCAGCAACAACTAGGGCAGAGCGGTCTGCGGGGGGAATATGAGAACTCGAAGTGTTAATCCCAATAGAACTAGGTGGGTCACAAGTAATGGTAGCATCTAGATGTTTCCCCCTAAAGGATTGTTCTTGCCCATTCGCCAATATCCTCCTGCCATCTGTAGGCCTGAATTTCCGTACTCTTTGAGTCGATTAATAACACCACATGTCCAACTCAAATTTGCACAGAATAACGAATCATTAGTAGAAAGAAGTTAGAGGATGAGAAATAGAAAGAAAGAAATATTAGAATAGAAGAAACGAAGAACACAAATCTCACAGCGGGACGAATAAAATATATTAAATAACATAACTTTTGAAATACAAATCAGTAACTATATATACGTACCATTATCAGAGCACAAAAGTTATTCCTGGAACAGTTATAAACACCTGTTTCTAGATACAACATAGTACACAGCGGAAAATATAATAGTCGATAGCTAACTGGTGAAGCCTCTTGCTTCTAGCTCTTCCAAGTGAATCTGAAAAATCCCGACTACTTCACTGCCCATACAAATTTGGGCACCCAAGAATTTAGGGAAAACAAAACAAAATAAACTCTGGGTCAGTAATGGGACTGGTGTGAGTAAACTCCAATCATTTGTTTAACTTTCAAAAATCCCTTCGAAAGAAATGATAATTGTAAGACCGATCCACACATGAACACGGATGGTTTTTACCTTACGATAACCAAAATATTTTTTTGATATCAAATCCAGTGATATTATAATAATGTCTACAACAAATAAATAGAATCTAGCGGAACGCTTGCATCTCTTGCTCCATATACAATATTAAATCAAAACCCGCAAGGCGCTTATTATAGATTGGATTTCCAACAGGATAAGGTATGGAACAACACTGGGTTCAACAAGAACTTCTTGCAACTCGGCCTACAAATGACCGACCACTCATTTCGCTTAAGTGTATCGAATGTATATCACCAACGGTTGGGATCAGCAACCATTTCCCGAAAGGGACAACATCGATAGATTAAAGAAGCAAACGGAATCTCTCTAGATAGGTGATTATACACCCTAATGGGAGCGACCCACATAGCTATGCTGCCTGCCCGATTTTTGTCAATTTCCGGTTGTGAGGCTTGAGGTTTGAATTATCTTTCAGAACATATGGCCACCATTCACTTTTAATGCCACATCATTAGATCCATCGGAAATCACTAATTGATTCCCACAAAAATACTCAGATTGTTAGGCTAAAGAAGTTTCCCTTCTTTGCCACCAATTTCGTACGTTTGAAGGAATCAACATACGTAATCCCTTTGGAAATACTCTGTCAGACACTCGTCCATACATGTTGTCCTGGGTCTGGACAAACTGAAGGCACCATTCTATTAATCCATCTTGGCAGTTTCTACCTAGGATTAACAGAACAACCATTGCGTTTTTCTCTGTCTTCGTAATCTCTTCAACATAAGTTGATTCGTAACGCTTATGCCAATATGCATGATCCCGGTCTCACCGTTCTGACAACGGAGGTATAAAATAAATCAAAACTTTGATAGTCGGTGATTTAACTATCAAAGAAACATCCATACAATCAACGGTCTTATTTCCAATTGGAAATCGTACCGATCAAGCATTAAACAACACTGGGCCCCTTTAAATCGATTCTTTATTATATTATCATTTACAATTCCCATTTCCCCATTTTGAAGCTCGATTTCCCCTCCCGATTCTTTGAAAAACATTTCCAATATTATAATTCCTTTATTCGAGAAAATCTCTTTTATTCAAGTAAGAAAACATTTCTATATATATATATATATTGACGAATCCTTATTTTTTATATTCAGAAAATATACCTTATTAATATCGGGAAAATATTTCCATATTCCATTTCTTAATTCCTCGTTGACCAATCCATTTCATTTTCTACGCGTAGAAAATATCTCTTATTTTACTTGGGGAAACATTTCAAAAATCCTTTAAATTAACTCGATGTTATAAATAGATCGTTTTTATAATTCAAACTATTCATTATTTATTAACTAACCATATTGCTAACCAATCTTCACTACCGAACCTTAACCATTTCTCCATCAATCATGAAGTCAATCAAGTTGGGGTATAATTAATTCTCAAACCTTAATTGAACAACATTTTCAACTTTGAAATAGTCAAGGCTCACAACTTCAAACAAAACATTACTTACGCGACTTTCGGATTCAATGTAAGAACACACTTCTTTTATGGAAAAACATTGATTATAACGGTAGCGTTATTATCGCTGTTTCCAAATATTTGATTTATAAAACATTACTTTTAACAACAGCGTTACAATCGCTGTATAGAACATTTATTATGACAATAGCGTTAAGATCGTTGTTTTGATTTACAAAAACATTTACTATAACAGCAACGCTATAATCGCTGCTTAAAACATTTATTTTAACAATAACTTTATAATCATTGTTTCCAAGTATTTGGTTTATAAAAATATACTTGTACTTATTGATTTCAATTAATAAGTAATTAATTAATTAATTAAATAACTAAATTTTATTCAAAACGGAAAGTAAAAATAACTACCTCCCTAAATCCGATATAGTCGAATTAAAATAAATAACTCTCTCTTGAATGATCTATACTCTATTTATACTCTGACTTCGGAATCATCTACCATTTTAGTTTTAACTCAAATTTCACTAATAACTATATCCATTTGCAAACCGTTTCTCTCAAATTGTTAGTCACTTCCAAATATGAATATTATTCCTTAATAGGAATCTAGACTCGTTTATTAAATCAGCTTGATTTATTTATTTATTTTATCATCACAGATTCAAATCTCAGTCGTCGAGTCACTTGATAAACCCACATCATATTCTATTTTAGTTTCAAATTATGTTTATAAAACTACTACAGACATCTTTCCTTTTATATAAAACGATTCAATTTCCTTTCCAAACTTTTATACATTCCATACTTCTGAAATCAAATCCGTTGATTTTATACTTGTAAATAACATCTCAAATCCAACTTTCAATTTATAACTTCTATTTAGAAATTTTCATAAAATATCTCATTTTTATTATAAACGATTATAATCTTATTTATATTTTCTTTATAACAGTTAAGTTCAAAATCTCATTTCAATTATCGATTTCAAAACCCATTTCCCTTTTTCAATATAAATTCAAAACTTTGAACATATATTTCAATTCTTCCAAAAATACTTCACTTAATTTAGAAACATACTTAAAATTCACCTCTTGTTTTTTCCATTTAATACAAGTTCTTATTTCCAATTAATTCGGAATTAAATTCCTATATTGGAAATAAATTCCCTTTTAAAATCCCCAATTTATTTTCTTTATTTGAAAATATTTTTACTTTTCAGTATTTAAATACCAAAATTCTAGGGTCATTGATATTCCAACACAACACAATCAATCATAGATTATATAACACATCATATAGCATAATAAATAAAAACAGTAATATAAATGTTGAGGAATCCAGTTGGACCCCTCCAACCTGTTTCCCTGCATCCCCAGATGTTAGTCAACGTCAATAATATAAATTTCACACCAATATGGTATAACTATATCATTTATTTCAACCAATTTTATCAACCATTCATCCAAACTACCATCACACAGTATAAAATTATTATAAATAAATTTAAAACTCATTTATATAAAAATATAAACGAGACAGAGTTAGTGAGTTTACTCACCTTGTTTGCGGTTGACAATTCTGCTTTGATTTCATTCAAAATCAAGCAGCGTTTGATTTTTATGACGAAATTCCGGTGGCTCTGTTCTCCGCCATACTAGTTTCATCTCGTAGAACTTGTCGCTGCGAGTACAACATGATTGGTTTCATCCAATTCTGTATGTGAATGAACTTGGTATAGCTATTACAAGTTTAGTTATATATTTTAATCTTAAAGTCATTAACGAAGGATATAGCTCAATTAATTACTATATATTAATATAATCATCCATCTTCCTCGTGAAACAAATACGAAGTCTGCTGATCACCATTTCCACTATTTTCTTCGGTCTTCCCCCTCTTTCTCCCTTCTCTTCAATCCCTTACCTTCTTATATATATATATATATAAGTATGTATTCCTTCCAATTTGCATGCGCTCCCCTACACAGCTCTGTGACGGCCTGAAATTTCGCTCGATCTGAATCAGTCGTTAAACCAATCTAGACCGTTCGAAACCCCTGACTGTTTGAGAACAGGACAAATTAGAACACAAACAGAAGAACATTTCATTGTATATTACAACAATGCATCAGATTACAAGAATATACAGAGTATAAATGAATAAATATTACACAGAAATATCAGAGATTACAATAAATTACATAACAGCGGAAAATAATACAAAGCACAACTGAAGGTGATATACGGATACAGAGCTTTCCGGATATCATTCCAGCTGTAAACCAGGATCCTGTGAATATAAATCTGCAAAACCAAAACTACTAGCTGCCCGTGCGGAAAATAGGGGCACCCAGAGTTTAGGTTAAAACAATAAACTCCAGGTCAGTCATGTGACTGGTGTGAGAACTAAAACAGTTATTTAAAACTTTACTTTGAAAGAGAGTAATTCAAGGGACCACGCCGCATAACACGGAACGGGTTTCCTCCCAAGAATACCAGTGCATATCAATAAACAACGCAATGCTTTTTCGAAAAATGAAGCTATTATAAGACCCAGGTCCTATCATACAATGCAACGCAAGCCAGGGGATAGGGTTTTCCCTTATAATAGCCAAACATGCTTGGTACGTTTTAAACAAATCATTTGATACTATAATATGTGTATAGTGTCAAAACCTTTTCAATCATAAATATAAATCATAGACGGCATGGGTACCATATATCATGTCGCCATACTAGTTATACAATTAAAAACGAATTACACGTATCGGAAATTGGATTCCGTCATGAGTCGAGGCAAGGGGCAAGCTCCTCTCCGCATTCGAGACACTCTAGCAAATGCTCAGGACTACGCACACTGGGTAACCCTTGGATCGGTTGGGCCGGTCCTCACTTACGTTAGAGGATTGGCAATTCCTGAACACGCGTTTCCCGGTCCTTACAGACCTATAATCGAGGCGCCTCGCATCCAACAACCACAAAGGTGAAAAGTATATAAATGTCAGGGCTGGTAAGTCACTGACACCACCAAAGCTAGAAAGAAACGTCGTGTTCTCCCAACGGCCCGTATCCCGTTTTTAACTCATACCGAGGTGTGAGGCTCGCGAATACACGTTATACACAAAGCTGCCACGTAGGCGTGCTTTGATCATCAACCACAAGACTTTTCTTTTCAACAGAAGCCTTGATCCATGCAACTCAGCATGCCACACAGGCAATTCATGCCATGCGATTGATATCTATCGATATATAACCTCTAAGCTCGTACGTCTCAGAGAAGGGCGTTAAGCAAGAGAATAAATTCTCCGCCGCCAAGCAGATATATATTTAATAGAAATCAATCAACACAGAATAAAATCCAATGTCAGACACACAATCCATTTACAAGTCCGTTCTGGGTCTGAACGGAACCGGAGGCACTTTCCTCGCATATCCATCCATCTCCAAGTACGTCTGGACGACCACCAACTATTTCCATCCTCTTGGGTGTACAGCCCAATCAGGATCGTCAGTAATTACCCAAACGATGTGAAGACTTCCGGTCTTCGACCACCGTCTTCATCTTCGACATATCGTCGAATCGGTTATTCAGAATGGGTATAAACCCGGACTTTCCGAACAACCCGCGTATATTGAAAACAAATGTTACACAAACACAACATACGCCTCATTCCAATTCATTCGTCACTAACCGCAAATTAGCAAGAGAACAATTTCCTAAACATTAACCCCGAAGGCCGAAACCAACATCAGATCAATACCCAGGAAACCATTCTTCTTAGCCAACCTACAGCTAGTTACTAAATTCCACATTCTTAGGGAAAGGTTCCCATTAATTTTATCCAAGATAAATTCTTTAAAATTTATCCTGTAATCTTCCTTTGGATGTCATTTAAAACCAAATTATGGTTTTCCCAACTAGTCGAGATTAGCGAACCGTAACGAAGTAATTATTTATTTTATTTCCCAATCCCAACCTATTCATCCCATGAAGCAAAACTGGTAATACTCCATATCTAACACCGTGGTGTTATCGGTAAAATTAATTACCATTTCACGTTCAAATCTAATTAAAGATTTAACTATCGCTTTGGAGCAAAACTGGTAATACTCCATTCTCGTTCATTTTCTAAATTTGGAAATTTAGATTACGAATTCACATTTCAATCTAATTGCAGATTCGTTAAAACTCCTTTTACTGGGTTAAAGAACTAGGTGTTATTTAAAACACAGTTCACGATAAACCCAAATCACATTCTATTTATTATCGGGTTAAAGAACTAGTGTTATTTAAAACACAGTTCACGATAAACCCATTTCAAATCCAATCAAATATATTAGAAATCCCGATTATTTAAAACCCCTTTTAAATCTAATTTATTTATTAGAATCAATTGGGTTTCAAATTTAGTTCAAACTAGTGCATTTCGATAAAAACCATTTTTATCTTTTCAAATGTGGAGTTTTTCATCCCAAATTTTCCCAAATCATTTCTTATGATTTTATACAAATTATTACTATTTTTAATAATTTTATCGAGGCCCGTGCAGTCGATTTCCAACAACGGCCATCGAACTGCACTTATAGCGACCTTTTTCGAATTTGATTTGGACGTATCTCCAAATCCAACCGTTAGATTTCAAATTTCTAATATTCGTTAGAAAGCTCTTTTCAATACGAACCCAACGGTTCCGGTTTTAGGAGAATCCGACGGTCGGATCTCCCGTAATGTCCGTTTGAAATAAATGGTCGAAATTTACGAACTGCCGCGGCGCGGCGCGTTCTATTCAGGCCATTATATTATATATATAATATATATAATATATATTTCGTCGATTTCTATTTAAAACGAATTATATATTTAGTTTTGAATTCGTTTCAAAAACAAAGTCAACTTCTATTTCAATTCAAATCAAAATTGAATTCTTCTTTATAAATTCGTTTTAAAATTCATTTCTATTCAATTCAAATTTCAATTCAATTTGAATTCATTTCACTTTATTTTAAATTCAATTCGAATTCGTTTTTCCATTCAATTCAATTCAATCCCAATTGGTTTTCTATTCGATTCAAATTCATTTCCTATTCAAATTAAATTCGTTTCGTTTTCTATTTGAATCAAGTTCATTATATATTCAATTTGAGATCAAATTGGTTTTCTATTCCATTCAATTCGAAATCGTTTTATATTCAACTCAAATCGAAATCGTTATATATTCAATTCCTTTCGAAATCTTTATATATATCGTTCGCGTCAAAATGGCGCATCACTATTCAACACGGCTTTATATATTCTATTTCAAATATTTCTTTTTGTCAACACACGACTAATCTCAACGAATGAGTACCGTCCATGTGTGACTATTTTTGGTTAAATTATTTCGTTCAACACATGACTAATCTCAACGAATGAGTACCATCAACACATGAACCTTTATTTTATATTGATAAAGATGTAAATTTTATTATAAAAATAATTCGTTCAACACATGACTAATATCAACGGATGAATATAGTCAACACATGAACCTTTATTTTATATTGATAAAGATGTAAATTTTATTATAAAAATAATTCGTTCAACACATGACTAATATCAACGGATGAATATAGTCAACACATGAACCTTTATTTTATATTGATAAAGATGTAAATTTTATTATAAAAATAATTCGTTCAACACATGACTAATATCAACGGATGAATATAGTCAACACATGAACCTTTATTTTATATTGATAAAGATGTAAATTTTATTATAAAAATAATTCGTTCAACACATGACTAATATCAACGGATGAATATAGTCAACACATGAACCTTTATTTTATATTGTTTATTTTTCAAATTGGAATGAGGCCCAATCAATCACCATATAACGTTAATTATATGGATTTTCATACAACACATGTATTTAATAGCATTGAAAATAATCAACCATCAACCAAAGTGCACTACACTGTATAAGCATCAAATATAGATATCTAACGCTTATAACAGCCTGTCAATCAATCGATCGACATATTTAATCAGTCAGGATGAGTGAACTTCATATTTCATCCCAACACCCGTGTAGGGTTTCAAACAATCAAACACAGATTTTATTCGTGCAGTTGGGCGATGTGTAAAATTTATCGTCCCAATCAATGTCAGTCAAATAGGTGTACATAAACAAACCGTCCGGTTTGTAAATGAATATTTATTTTATTCACTTTCACTATATTCATATTCACGTTAAAAATTATATTTTTAACGATAAAATATTTTATTCCGACATATGAATATCTATTCAGTTCATTCTTTAAATAAAATGTTATTTTTATTTTTCTAACATATTTTAGAAAATTTCGGCGGCATAACGGCACGATACTAGAAACAGGACAAGGCCCAGCCTTATCCCCGGTCTAGTGAAGGCCCACGCCATTCACACATCAATCAAATTCACTTTCGTTATGCAAACCACAAAATTTGGAGTAAGGGTCTAACCTAGCCTTACTCCTTCGCCTTATAACGGCGCACGTCTAATCCTAATCAATTTATCGATTCGATTTTTCACACCACAAACCACATTCAAACCAATATCGCAATCAATCACCAAACAGTCAAACAAACAAGTCCATGGTCTGTGGACGATTGTGTCGGGTGCTACTAAGCACCGTCTGCATCCTAGTATATATATAACTAGAAAAAGAAATTGAAAGGTGAGAAGTTCTCACCGAAAGCTATCCAACTTCACGATACTCCTATTGTAGAGATCTTCGTCGTTCTTGCCCTTTTTGCCAGCTTCGTTGTCGTAGCCACTACATATGTAAAAATCGAATTTTTACTTCGCTATTCAATATATAAAAATCGAATTTTTATTTCAAAGTTCAATATATAAAAATCGACCTTTTATCGCTATGTCAAATAGATAAAATTTATATTTTTATCACGCTATTTTCCACATAAAGATTTTGCCTTTATAAAAATAAAGTTTTCGCCTTTATAAAAATTACCACTTTATCTCAACGTATATAAAATAAAAATCAGATTTTTATTTTCTTACATACACAAAGATGATATCTTTATATTCTCTATCCTATAAAGATTATATTTTTAATACTTTAAAAATATAAAAATCATATTTTTAATATTCCTATATAGTAAAGACTATATTTTTAATACTTTAAAAATATAAAAATCATATTTTTACTTCTTCTACTCAATAAAAATTCCGCCTTTTCTACTTTAAAGTTTAAACCTTTTTAAAATAAAATCAAATTTAAAATTCCTTTTAAATCAGTTTTTAAATCTTAAAAATCAGTTTTTCAGTTTCTTTTTTTTTAAAAAAATTCAGTTTTAAGATACTTTTAAAAATTCAGTTTTCATAATTCATTTAAAATTCTGTTTTTATAATTCTATTAAAAATTAGTCTATATAATAAAAAAAACAGTTAAACAGTTTTTAAATTATTTAAAAATACAGTTTTAAAACTATACTGTAAAACAAAAATAAAAACAAAAACAAAATAATTTAAACACTCACCTCAGGCTCGGTGGTGTTCGTCGGTGGCGAGCTTCAGGGGCGTCGCGAGGCGGTGTTCGAGGTGGAGGCTTCGATTGGGGGGGGGGGCTGCTATGATTCGATGTCGGCGGTGTCTTCACTGGGAGGAGGAGGTCGCGAGGGTGGTGGGGGCGTCGAAGTCTTCGTCGGCGGCAAGGGTTCATGGCTTGTCGATCGAAGGAGGGAGGGGGTTGCGCGGCGCTTGTCAGCGCTGGAGGAGGGAGGATGATGGCGAGAGCGGGGCGAGGGTGGAGGGCGCCTGGCCTGCGGCGGCGCCAGGAAGCTGGGCGGCGGTCGAGGTAACGGGGGGGGCGATCGCGATTCTTTTTTTTTTTCTCTTTTTTTTTTTTTCTGAGTGAAAACGAGAAGGGGGGGGTTATGTGAAATTTATATTATTTAATTTATTTATTTATTTTTAATTGAAAAAGGTTGACTTTCCCAAACGACCTCTAAACGAGGCCCACCTCCTGTCGTCCATAGCGTTTTACCCCCATTCCGAACACAATGGGATATGTATTGCAAGCTGATTCGGCTGTTACAATCAGTTTTCGTTTAATTTACATTTAAATCAATATATTGAATTCTAAACGTACATTTCAAATTACCGGGGTCACATACTAACTAGAAAAATTCCAGAAAAATATTTTCTAGCTTCGTATTGACGATACGGTCCTAACAAAACTAGTTTCGTTGAATTCTGAGACCGTATGAAAAATGGCCAATTTCCAGTCGATTAAAATCAACTGAAATGGTCAAAACACGTTTTCCTTTGCCACGCTCACATATTGATTCGAAAAATTATGAAATTTGAAACCTAGCAATAACTTTACATCTCGGACCCAACAAAACTGGTTTCGTCGAAATCCGAGGTCATTTGCAAAATGTCCATTTTTAAGGGCCTGAATTCCATAGCGACTATTCAGAATTTTCAACTGGACATATCTTTTGATTCTCGCTACGAAATTTTGATTCTTCTGATTCGTTGGAAAGATATTATCAATTAGATCCTAATGTTTTTGGTTTCACTAAAATCCGGATTATTTTGCACCCGGTACATTCAATTGAAGTTTGAAATCGAATTATCGAACTACCGCGCCATTTTCAATTCTATTTATAATTATATATAAATATTTATATTCAAACGACGACGTATATAATATATACGTTCGAATTATATTCAAAAATAAATTTCTCGACGATATTATTTAAAATAATCTATTTTAAATAATCAAAATTCGCTAAAATTGCCAAAAAAAAAAAAAATTTAAACTGGCCCAGATTTTCCGGGTTATTACAATCTCCCCCACTTAAAACTTTTCGTCCCCGAAAAGGAACAAAGTCGAAAGTGGTTTGATTAATCAGCTCTACGCTCGATCTGGCTTCCATTCTCCAACTCTTTAGTTTCTGAGAATTTTCAAAATTTCAAAAATTTGGCTAACACCCTAAATTTTCGAAAAATTTCGCCATAACCTCCCCTGCACCGGGAGCATCGGGGAATTTCAAATAGCTTCCCCGGTCCTTCAGATCTCAAAAAGAAAAAGAAAAAGCCAAGCGGCTAGCCAATAGGCTCACAAAATCATCATCACCCAAACAAAACAGGAAATTATGTAGTAAACATGTACCTATTTGTCGGGCAAACAAATTTTATTCTCTGCTCTAGCCTCTTTGCTATGACCTGTTCAATGTAAGTATATGTATATACAAGCAAATGCGACCAATTTCCAATACAATTCAATTATTAGTTCAATTAGTCATAAATGATTAAAAATTAGCAAACAAATAAACAAACAACTCAATCATCAATCAATTAGTGGATTAGAGTTTCAAATCCATAAAATTTGATATATATACAGAAAATCTTGTTTTTGATGCCAATTCACAACAATGTGTTTTAACTATATTAGTTTTGGTTCTCACACCAGTCTAATGGAAATATATAGATATCACACCTTCGTTACTCGAACATGAATACTAATGACAACTAGTCAATCATCAGAATCATCTGCGGGCCACTAGAGTATGATTCTATATCTATCCAGTATATTAACACTTCGAATATACGTTCATGACGCGTATACGCGAAATCTATATATACTCGATTGTCCATATTCAAAATAAATAAATATTCAAATACGTTTAAAACGATTTATATTTTTTTTAAAACAAAATTGTTTCATTTGAAAAATATACTCTTCACACTCGTTCTAGGATACTACTGATCCTATCTCTAACGAGTCATTCTAATTGGATATTACTAATCCAATATCTGATGAATTCTTTCGTATGGTTCTAATGTGTCTTGTTCTCGAGCTCTGTAAACCAAAGCTCTGATACCAAATGTGACGGCCTGAAATTTCGCTCGATCTGAATCAGTCGTTAAACCAATCTAGACCGTTCGAAACCCCTGACTGTTTGAGAACATGACAAATTAGAACACAAACAGAAGAACATTTCATTGTATATTACAACAATGCATCAGATTACAAGAATATACAGAGTATAAATGAATAAATATTACACAGAAATATCAGAGATTACAATAAATTACATAACAGCGGAAAATAATACAAAGCACAACTGAAGGTGATATACGGATACAGAGCTTTCCGGATATCATTCCAGCTGTAAACCAGGATCCTGTGAATATAAATCTGCAAAACCAAAACTACTAGCTGCCCGTGCGGAAAATAGGGGCACCCAGAGTTTAGGTTAAAACAATAAACTCCAGGTCAGTCATGTGACTGGTGTGAGAACTAAAACAGTTATTTAAAACTTTACTTTGAAAGAGAGTAATTCAAGGGACCACGCCGCATAACACGGAACGGGTTTCCTCCCAAGAATACCAGTGCATATCAATAAACAACGCAATGCTTTTTCGAAAAATGAAGCTATTATAAGACCCAGGTCCTATCATACAATGCAACGCAAGCCAGGGGATAGGGTTTTCCCTTATAATAGCCAAACATGCTTGGTACGTTTTAAACAAATCATTTGATACTATAATATGTGTATAGTGTCAAAACCTTTTCAATCATAAATATAAATCATAGACGGCATGGGTACCATATATCATGTCGCCATACTAGTTCTACAATTAAAAACGAATTACACGTATCGGAAATTGGATTCCGTCATGAGTCGAGGCAAGGGGCAAGCTCCTCTCCGCATTCGAGACACTCTAGCAAATGCTCAGGACTACGCACACTGGGTAACCCTTGGATCGGTTGGGCCGGTCCTCACTTACGTTAGAGGATTGGCAATTCCTGAACACGCGTTTCCCGGTCCTTACAGACCTATAATCGAGGCGCCTCGCATCCAACAACCACAAAGGTGAAAAGTATATAAATGTCAGGGCTGGTAAGTCACTGACACCACCAAAGCTAGAAAGAAACGTCGTGTTCTCCCAACGGCCCGTATCCCGTTTTTAACTCATACCGAGGTGTGAGGCTCGCGAATACACGTTATACACAAAGCTGCCACGTAGGCGTGCTTTGATCATCAACCACAAGACTTTGCTTTTCAACAGAAGCCTTGATCCATGCAACTCAGCATGCCACACAGGCAATTCATGCCATGCGATTGATATCTATCGATATATAACCTCTAAGCTCGTACGTCTCAGAGAAGGGCGTTAAGCAAGAGAATAAATTCTCCGCCGCCAAGCAGATATATATTTAATAGAAATCAATCAACACAGAATAAAATCCAATGTCAGACACACAATCCATTTACAAGTCCGTTCTGGGTCTGAACGGAACCGGAGGCACTTTCCTCGCATATCCATCCATCTCCAAGTACGTCTGGACGACCACCAACTATTTCCATCCTCTTGGGTGTACAGCCCAATCAGGATCGTCAGTAATTACCCAAACGATGTGAAGACTTCCGGTCTTCGACCACCGTCTTCATCTTCGACATATCGTCGAATCGGTTATTCAGAATGGGTATAAACCCGGACTTTCCGAACAACCCGCGTATATTGAAAACAAATGTTACACAAACACAACATACGCCTCATTCCAATTCATTCGTCACTAACCGCAAATTAGCAAGAGAACAATTTCCTAAACATTAACCCCGAAGGCCGAAACCAACATCAGATCAATACCCAGGAAACCATTCTTCTTAGCCAACCTACAGCTAGTTACTAAATTCCACATTCTTAGGGAAAGGTTCCCATTAATTTTATCCAAGATAAATTCTTTAAAATTTATCCTGTAATCTTCCTTTGGATGTCATTTAAAACCAAATTATGGTTTTCCCAACTAGTCGAGATTAGCGAACCGTAACGAAGTAATTATTTATTTTATTTCCCAATCCCAACCTATTCATCCCATGAAGCAAAACTGGTAATACTCCATATCTAACACCGTGGTGTTATCGGTAAAATTAATTACCATTTCACGTTCAAATCTAATTAAAGATTTAACTATCGCTTTGGAGCAAAACTGGTAATACTCCATTCTCGTTCATTTTCTAAATTTGGAAATTTAGATTACGAATTCACATTTCAATCTAATTGCAGATTCGTTAAAACTCCTTTTACTGGGTTAAAGAACTAGGTGTTATTTAAAACACAGTTCACGATAAACCCAAATCACATTCTATTTATTATCGGGTTAAAGAACTAGTGTTATTTAAAACACAGTTCACGATAAACCCATTTCAAATCCAATCAAATATATTAGAAATCCCGATTATTTAAAACCCCTTTTAAATCTAATTTATTTATTAGAATCAATTGGGTTTCAAATTTAGTTCAAACTAGTGCATTTCGATAAAAACCATTTTTATCTTTTCAAATGTGGAGTTTTTCATCCCAAATTTTCCCAAATCATTTCTTATGATTTTATACAAATTATTACTATTTTTAATAATTTTATCGAGGCCCGTGCAGTCGATTTCCAACAACGGCCATCGAACTGCACTTATAGCGACCTTTTTCGAATTTGATTTGGACGTATCTCCAAATCCAACCGTTAGATTTCAAATTTCTAATATTCGTTAGAAAGCTCTTTTCAATACGAACCCAACGGTTCCGGTTTTAGGAGAATCCGACGGTCGGATCTCCCGTAATGTCCGTTTGAAATAAATGGTCGAAATTTACGAACTGCCGCGGCGCGGCGCGTTCTATTCAGGCCATTATATTATATATATAATATATATAATATATATTTCGTCGATTTCTATTTAAAACGAATTATATATTTAGTTTTGAATTCGTTTCAAAAACAAAGTCAACTTCTATTTCAATTCAAATCAAAATTGAATTCTTCTTTATAAATTCGTTTTAAAATTCATTTCTATTCAATTCAAATTTCAATTCAATTTGAATTCATTTCACTTTATTTTAAATTCAATTCGAATTCGTTTTTCCATTCAATTCAATTCAATCCCAATTGGTTTTCTATTCGATTCAAATTCATTTCCTATTCAAATTAAATTCGTTTCGTTTTCTATTTGAATCAAGTTCATTATATATTCAATTTGAGATCAAATTGGTTTTCTATTCCATTCAATTCGAAATCGTTTTATATTCAACTCAAATCGAAATCGTTATATATTCAATTCCTTTCGAAATCTTTATATATATCGTTCGCGTCAAAATGGCGCATCACTATTCAACACGGCTTTATATATTCTATTTCAAATATTTCTTTTTGTCAACACACGACTAATCTCAACGAATGAGTACCGTCCATGTGTGACTATTTTTGGTTAAATTATTTCGTTCAACACATGACTAATCTCAACGAATGAGTACCGTCAACACATGAACCTTTATTTTATATTGATAAAGATGTAAATTTTATTATAAAAATAATTCGTTCAACACATGACTAATATCAACGGATGAATATAGTCAACACATGAACCTTTATTTTATATTGATAAAGATGTAAATTTTATTATAAAAATAATTCGTTCAACACATGACTAATATCAACGGATGAATATAGTCAACACATGAACCTTTATTTTATATTGATAAAGATGTAAATTTTATTATAAAAATAATTCGTTCAACACATGACTAATATCAACGGATGAATATAGTCAACACATGAACCTTTATTTTATATTGATAAAGATGTAAATTTTATTATAAAAATAATTCGTTCAACACATGACTAATATCAACGGATGAATATAGTCAACACATGAACCTTTATTTTATATTGTTTATTTTTCAAATTGGAATGAGGCCCAATCAATCACCATATAACGTTAATTATATGGATTTTCATACAACACATGTATTTAATAGCATTGAAAATAATCAACCATCAACCAAAGTGCACTACACTGTATAAGCATCAAATATAGATATCTAACGCTTATAACAGCCTGTCAATCAATCGATCGACATATTTAATCAGTCAGGATGAGTGAACTTCATATTTCATCCCAACACCCGTGTAGGGTTTCAAACAATCAAACACAGATTTTATTCGTGCAGTTGGGCGATGTGTAAAATTTATCGTCCCAATCAATGTCAGTCAAATAGGTGTACATAAACAAACCGTCCGGTTTGTAAATGAATATTTATTTTATTCACTTTCACTATATTCATATTCACGTTAAAAATTATATTTTTAACGATAAAATATTTTATTCCGACATATGAATATCTATTCAGTTCATTCTTTAAATAAAATGTTATTTTTATTTTTCTAACATATTTTAGAAAATTTCGGCGGCATAACGGCACGATACTAGAAACAGGACAAGGCCCAGCCTTATCCCCGGTCTAGTGAAGGCCCACGCCATTCACACATCAATCAAATTCACTTTCGTTATGCAAACCACAAAATTTGGAGTAAGGGTCTAACCTAGCCTTACTCCTTCGCCTTATAACGGCGCACGTCTAATCCTAATCAATTTATCGATTCGATTTTTCACACCACAAACCACATTCAAACCAATATCGCAATCAATCACCAAACAGTCAAACAAACAAGTCCATGGTCTGTGGACGATTGTGTCGGGTGCTACTAAGCACCGTCTGCATCCTAGTATATATATAACTAGAAAAAGAAATTGAAAGGTGAGAAGTTCTCACCGAAAGCTATCCAACTTCACGATACTCCTATTGTAGAGATCTTCGTCGTTCTTGCCCTTTTTGCCAGCTTCGTTGTCGTAGCCACTACATATGTAAAAATCGAATTTTTACTTCGCTATTCAATATATAAAAATCGAATTTTTATTTCAAAGTTCAATATATAAAAATCGACCTTTTATCGCTATGTCAAATAGATAAAATTTATATTTTTATCACGCTATTTTCCACATAAAGATTTTGCCTTTATAAAAATAAAGTTTTCGCCTTTATAAAAATTACCACTTTATCTCAACGTATATAAAATAAAAATCAGATTTTTATTTTCTTACATACACAAAGATGATATCTTTATATTCTCTATCCTATAAAGATTATATTTTTAATACTTTAAAAATATAAAAATCATATTTTTAATATTCCTATATAGTAAAGACTATATTTTTAATACTTTAAAAATATAAAAATCATATTTTTACTTCTTCTACTCAATAAAAATTCCGCCTTTTCTACTTTAAAGTTTAAACCTTTTTAAAATAAAATCAAATTTAAAATTCCTTTTAAATCAGTTTTTAAATCTTAAAAATCAGTTTTTCAGTTTCTTTTTTTTTAAAAAAATTCAGTTTTAAGATACTTTTAAAAATTCAGTTTTCATAATTCATTTAAAATTCTGTTTTTATAATTCTATTAAAAATTAGTCTATATAATAAAAAAAACAGTTAAACAGTTTTTAAATTATTTAAAAATACAATTTTAAAACTATACTGTAAAACAAAAATAAAAACAAAAACAAAATAATTTAAACACTCACCTCAGGCTCGGTGGTGTTCGTCGGTGGCGAGCTTCAGGGGCGTCGCGAGGCGGTGTTCGAGGTGGAGGCTTCGATTGGGGGGGGCTGCTATGATTCGATGTCGGCGGTGTCTTCACTGGGAGGAGGAGGTCGCGAGGGTGGTGGGGGCGTCGAAGTCTTCGTCGGCGGCAAGGGTTCATGGCTTGTCGATCGAAGGAGGGAGGGGGTTGCGCGGCGCTTGTCAGCGCTGGAGGAGGGAGGATGATGGCGAGAGCGGGGCGAGGGTGGAGGGCGCCTGGCCTGCGGCGGCGCCAGGAAGCTGGGCGGCGGTCGAGGTAACGGGGGGGGGGGGGGGGGGGGGGCGATCGCGATTCTTTTTTTTTTTCTCTTTTTTTTTTTTCTGAGTGAAAACGAGAAGGGGGGGGGGTTATGTGAAATTTATATTATTTAATTTATTTATTTATTTTTAATTGAAAAAGGTTGACTTTCCCAAACGACCTCTAAACGAGGCCCACCTCCTGTCGTCCATAGCGTTTTACCCCCATTCCGAACACAATGGGATATGTATTGCAAGCTGATTCGGCTGTTACAATCAGTTTTCGTTTAATTTACATTTAAATCAATATATTGAATTCTAAACGTACATTTCAAATTACCGGGGTCACATACTAACTAGAAAAATTCCAGAAAAATATTTTCTAGCTTCGTATTGACGATACGGTCCTAACAAAACTAGTTTCGTTGAATTCTGAGACCGTATGAAAAATGGCCAATTTCCAGTCGATTAAAATCAACTGAAATGGTCAAAACACGTTTTCCTTTGCCACGCTCACATATTGATTCGAAAAATTATGAAATTTGAAACCTAGCAATAACTTTACATCACGGACCCAACAAAACTGGTTTCGTCGAAATCCGAGGTCATTTGCAAAATGTCCATTTTTAAGGGCCTGAATTCCATAGCGACTATTCAGAATTTTCAACTGGACATATCTTTTGATTCTCGCTACGAAATTTTGATTCTTCTGATTCGTTGGAAAGATATTATCAATTAGATCCTAATGTTTTTGGTTTCACTAAAATCCGGATTATTTTGCACCCGGTACATTCAATTGAAGTTTGAAATCGAATTATCGAACTACCGCGCCATTTTCAATTCTATTTATAATTATATATAAATATTTATATTCAAACGACGACGTATATAATATATACGTTCGAATTATATTCAAAAATAAATTTCTCGACGATATTATTTAAAATAATCTATTTTAAATAATCAAAATTCGCTAAAATTGCCAAAAAAAAAAAAAATTTAAACTGGCCCAGATTTTCCGGGTTATTACAAGCTCAGTCTTATTCCACAAGCACACACTGTGTATTCTTCGCGGATACACATCTGATTCCCTGTAGCCCATCTTCACTATGCCGTGATCTTCGAACGCCGTAAGTCCCCTCCTCTTCACATAGATCAAAACGTTCCTCACCAGTGGATTGCCCAGATTCCCTCATGCTACCCTGATGGAAGCAACGAACTAAAATATTCCCTAGGCTTTTGCTGCCATTATCTCCTCTTTTAATGTACAAAAGCCACCAAACCAATACTTCCCTCACCAGAAAATTTGAATGAACCTGTAAACAAAAACCGACATCCGGCTTCCCTGTCTCTTCCCCATATTTGCGTCCAAGGCCGGTGAGCCTGCTACAGAAACTTCAGGCGACACCTTTTTATGTCGAGATGCTCTTAAATCCCACCCACAGGCTTGCCTTAACCTGTTGGATGATGCACTGTCCATCGTTTCACCTAACTCCGATCATCTCACGTCCAAGAACTTTCCCCGAATCCTACAGGAAGACTGCAAATGGAAACAACACAGTGGCTTGATGCAGTTTGCGTACAAGAGAGATTTCACCCCATAAATCTATACCCAGTCTCACCTTTTCGAACCAACACTCCTATTTTTCTTGATCATTTTCCTTCTTTCTTTCACGATGTATAGATATATTCATGCGGAAGGGCAAGACGTGGAACCCTTCCAACTCCAGAACGATGCTTTGGTTATGAGGTTAGGGAATCCAAGCAGTTTTAAAATTTTGCTTTGGAATTTGAGTTTTAATGATTTCAAAGGATTTCTTCTTTATGTATTGTTTTGCTGTGTGATAACGAGAACAAGGGGTCAGTATTTAAAAGAAGAATAAGTTTGGGGAGCACGACATCTGATAGCTTGCATGGCACGGAATGTAATAGCATGGCAACCACGTGATAGAAGTTTGCGGAGCACGGTATAAAATGAATTGACACGCACGTAAAGGAAGAAAACTTGAACGGTACGCTGTTGAAAACCTCACAGGCGTGTTGTTGAATGGAAACAAGGCCAGTTGCCTCTTTGACTAAAGAGTGAAGTTAAACATAGCTATTATAATGAGCATTTGTATAACTGCCACAACGCTTCTAATCTGATAGACCCATAATTTGTACACTATCATAATGCTTCGGTGAATTTCCCTTGGATTTGCAGGTCTACATGTATTTATTTTACTATAATATTCACATATATCGTGTGTGTGTATATATATCATGTACAAACAATTGAAATTATATTGTATACTATGATGTTCATATATACTTTTTCTCACGAATGGGCTGCTATGAACAGAAATAAAAATACTATCGTGTCAAGCGATGTGTCATGGTCCCAAAAACATAATAATATCGGTAGTTTAACTTATATTATAAAACCCCAAAATATTGATATAGGGTGCAAAATACTCCAAATAAAAAGTTACATATTTAATTAATTAAAAATTACAGTAAAATTCTAAAAATTAAATTATAACTACATCTCAAAAGGCTTGTCTAAAATCGAAACCAATATTTAATTATATTAAAGAAACTGATATGGCTTATACACGACTCCATAGCGACTATTTCTAAATTTGATTTGGACGTAATTCCCAATATATAAGATGAAATCTCGATTTTTCACTTCCATTAGAAAGATACAGTTTAATAGATTCAAACATTTCTTTCTTCAAAGAAATACGACTTATTTTAGATCCTGTTTATTCAGTTGAAGTTTAAATCGTAAATTACGAACTACCGCGATAATTTCGAGCTCGTTTTAAATTATATTATAAATTATACGGTTAAATATCATTTTATTAAATAATTTCCTTATAAATTCCTATATCTAATTCAAATAAAATATTTAAACAATTTAAATTTTTAGAATTCAGTGGCTAAAAATCCGGGTCGTTACATTCCTTCCCCCTTAAAATAATTTCGTCCTCGAAATTGCTAAGCAGTAAAATGCTATAACTCTAACTCCTCATAATCTGCTTAGTTGAAATCTTATGTTCCATATCTTCATAACCCCGTTCTTACCCGACCTTCGAACTTTCATACCAACACTTGACCATTCATAATTCTTTCCAAATAATCTATCCACCATTTTTGGACAATCCATCATCACTTCCTTGTCTTCAATATATATGCTCTTTTGCATATCCATACCCATTCCAATTGATTTTAAATCCATTTATCAATTTCGTTGTTCCACTTGAAATTTTATTAACCAATCCTGGTTTTCTTATTTCAATTATAATTAAAAACTCGATTTTTAAATTATCGAAAACTTTCTTGAAATTTTTCTAACTTTTCAAATTTTCGAAAAATTTCGCCAGCATCTCCTTTGCATGGCTCAATCAGTACAACCACAACTCACCTTTCTATGCCTTCTCTAATCCTAAATAAAATCAAAAAGCCAAGCGACTTGCCCTATAGGCTCATAAAAACCATCAAACCCAAGTAATATTGTAAACATGTACCTTTTTGTCGGGCATTAATCATATCTCTTGCATTTGCATCACTCAATATTTGCTCAACATACATATATCCATTTCCAGTTGGTTTCAAATCAATCCAACTTCCAGTTTTTAACTCTCTAATCAACTTTTGATTAGTTCACTTCCACCCTATTAATTCACTTTTGATTTCTACTTAAGTCAATCCACCTATTATACTTGAATTCAAATTTATCCCAATTCACAACATCCAATATATATTAAACTTGCTTATTCATAAGTCGAATTCATACTAATAATTCAAATCTCAACATTTCTCTTTATGGAATTATTTCTAATTCAATCCAATTTTATTTAACTTAAATTTCAATTCATTTCATACATTTTTACCATTTCAATCTATTTAACTTATACAAGTTAAATTTTAATTTCAAAATTCAAATTCCCGGGTTTTATTTCAAATTAGTTTGAAATCATACATATTTATACATATATACATCCATAATGATTCAAAACTTTTGAATTCTCAAAGTAATTCTTTTCTCAACCCAATTCCGTTAAAAATCTTCCTATGGTAGCAATTCATCACTTAGAAACTCAAAAAATAGATACAAATGATGTGGCCATCATCTGAATTATTTTCTAGCGACTGAAGTGATTACGGTGCTTTAAAAATTTCAAAATCCATTTAAAACAATTTTTATTCAAATCCTTTCAAATTATTTCTTGATTAATTTCAAAACACTTCAGAAATATTCTTTAACTTCCGGGATTCAAATTCCATATTCTGGTTTGGATTCCATTTCAAATTTTCTCATTTGTATATATTATCCATATACAAATCATATTCAATTATAAGTCACTAAATCTACTTCATTTGATTGCAATAAAATCAACACATTCATATGTAATAATTTAGAAATTATTCCTTTTATTTCAAAATAATTTTTTTTGGGCAAAATTGTTTCTTTTACCCATTTTAAAACAATACTGTATCGAATTGCTTTGTTCGAGAGTTTAGAAACACCTATCGATACAGTTGTACATCCTGTATCGACCAGAATTCATAAACCACTCAACAAATCAGTCAATACAATATAAAACAATTTTATATCAAATCTACAAATACACGCTCACATATATACACTCAAATTCAATCTAGGATATTACTAACCCCATCTCTATTGATTTACGCCACAGAGCCAAGGTTACTACTCAACCTTCAGCTCTGATACCAAATGTAATGGCCCGAATTTCCATACTCTTTGAGTCGACTAATACCACCACACGTCCAACCCAAATTTGCACAGAAAAACGAGTCATTAGTAGAAAGAAGTTAGAGTATGAGAAATAGAAAGAAAGAAATATTAGAATAAAAGAAACGAATAATACAAATCTCACAGCGGAACGAATAAAATATATTAAATAACATAACTTTCGAAATACAAATTAGTAACTATATATACGCACCATTATCAGAGCACAATAGTTATTCCTGGAACAGTTACAAACACCTATTTCCAGATACAACATAGTGCACAGTGGAAAATATAATAGTCGATAGCTAACTGGTGAATCCTCCTACTTCCAGCTCTTCCAAGTGAATCTGAAAAATCCCGACTACTTGACTGCCCATACAAATTTGGGCACCCAAGAGTTTAGGGAAAACAAAAAAAATAAACTCTGGGTCAGTCATGGGACTAGTGTGAGTAAACTCTAATCATTTGTTTAACTTTCAAAAATCATTTCGAAAGAAATGATAATCGTAAGACCGATCCACACATAAACATGGATGGTTTTTACCTTACGATAATCAAAATATTTTTTGACATCAAATCCAGTGATATTATAATAATGTCTACATCAAATAAATAGAGTCTAGCGGAACGCTTGCATCTCACGCTCCATATACAATATTAAATCAAAACCCATAGGGCACTTATTGGAGATTGGATTTCCAACATGACAAGGTATGGAACCACCTTCCGATAGTGTATCTCTAGAGGGGAATACACTGGGTTCAACAAGAACTTCTTGCAACCCGGCCCACACATGACCGACCACTCATTTCGCTTGGGTGTATCGAATGTATATCACCAACGGTTGGGATCAGCAATCGTTTCCCGAAAGGGACAACATCAGTAGATTAAAGAAGCAAATGGAATCTCTCTAGATAGGTGATTATACATCCTAATGGGAGCGACCCACATAGCCATGCTGCCTGCCCGATTTTTGTCAATTCCCGGTTGTGAGGCTTGAGGTTTGAATTATCTTTCAGAACATCTGGCCACCATTCACTTTGAATGCCACATCGTCAGATCCATCAGAAATCACTAATTGATTCCCACAAAAATACTTAGATTGTTAGGCTAAAGAAGTTTCCCTTCTTTGCCACCAACTTCGTACGTTTGAAGGAATCAACGTACGTAATCCCTTTGGAAATACTCTATCAGACATTCGTCCATACAAGTTGTCCTGGGTCTGGACAAACTAAAGGCACCATTCTATTAATCCATCTTGGCAATTTCTACCTAGGATTAATAGAACAGCCCTTGCATTTTACTCCGTCTTCATAATCTCTTCAACATAAGTTGATTCGTAATGCTTATGCTAATAAAGAGTGTTTTTTCAAATATTAAATCTGATCTCGGGCTCTCCGTATTGACAACGGAGTTATAAAATAAATCAAAACTTTGATAGTCGGTGATTTAACTATCAAAGAAACATCCATGCAATCGACGGTCTTATTTCCAATTGGAAATCATGCCGATCAAGCATCAAACAACACTGGGCCCCTTTAAATCAATTCTTTATTATATTATCATTTACTATTCCCATTTCCCATCTTTCATATCCTTTTGAAGCTCGATTTCCCCTCTCGATTCTTTGAAGAACATTTCCAATATTATAATTCCTTTATTCGATAAAATCTATTTTATTCCAGTAAGAAAACATTTCTATATATATATATATATATATATATATATATATATTAACGAATCCTTATTTTCTATATTCAGAAAATATACCTTATTAATATCGGAAAATATTTCCATATTTCATTTCTTAATTCCTCGTTGACCAATCCATTTCATTTTCTATGCGTAGAAAATATCTCTAATTTTATTTGGGGAAACATTTCAAAAATCCTTTAAATTTACTTGATGTTATAAAAACATCGTGATTATAATTCAAACTATCCATTATTTATTAACTAACCATATTGCTAACCAATCTTCATTATCGAACCTTAACCATTTCTCCATCAATTAAGAAGTCAATCAAGTTGGAGTATAATTACCTCTCAGACCTTAACTGAACAACATTCTCAACTTTGAAATAGTCAAGGCTCACAACTTCAAACAAAACATTACTTACGAGACTTTCGGATTCAATCTAAGTACACACTTTTTTTATGGAAAAACATTGATTGTAACGGTAGCGTTATAATTGCTGTTTCAAAATATGTGATTTATAAACATTACTTTTAACAACAGCATTACAATCGCTGTTTAGAACATTTATTATGACAAAAGCGTTAATATCGCTGTTTATATTTACAAAAATATTTACTATAACAGCAGCATTATAATCGCTGCTTAAAACATTTATTTTAACGATAACATTATAATCGTTGTTTCCAAGTATTTGGTTTATAGAAATATAACTTGTACTTATTGATTTCAATTAGTAAGTAAATAAATAAATAATTAAATAACTAAAATTTATTCAAACGGAAAGTAAAAATAACTACCACCCTAAATCCGATATAGTCGAATTTAAATACATAACTCTCTCTTGAATAATCTATATTCGATTTATACTCCGACTTCAGAATCATCTACCATTTCAGTTTTAACTCAAATTTCACTAATAACTATGTCCATTTGTAAACCGTTTCTCTCAAATTGTTAGTCACTTCCAAATATGAATATTATTCCTTAATAGGAATCTAGACTCATTTATTAAACCAGCTTGATTTGATTTATTTCATCATCACAGATTCAAATCTCAGTCGTCGATTCACTTGATAAACCCACATCATATTCTATTTTAGTTTCAAATTATGTTTATAAAACTACTACGGACATCTTTACATTTATGTAAAACGATTCGATTTCCTTTCCAAACTTTTATACATTCCATACTTCTGAAATCAAATCCGTTGATTTTATACTTGTAAATAACATCTCAAATCAAACTTTCAATTTATAACTTCTATTTAGAAATTTTCATAAAATATCTCATTTTTATTATAAACAGTTATAATCTTATTTATATTTTCTTTATATCAGTTAAGTTCAAAATCTCATTTCAATTATCGATTTCAAAACCCATTTCCCTTTTTCAATATAAATTCAAAACTTTGAACTTATATTTCAATTCTTCCAAAAATACTTCACTTAATTTGTAAACATACTTATAATTCACCTCTTGTTTTATCCATTTAAAACAAGTTCTTATTTCCAGTTAATTCGAAATTAAATTCCTATATTGGAAATAAATTCCCTTTTAAAATCCCCAATTTATTTTCTTTATTTGAAAATATTTTTATTTTTTGGTATTTAAATACCAAAATTCTAGGGTCATTGATATTCAAACACAACACAATCAATCATAGATTATATAACACATCATATAGCATAATAAATAAAAACAGTAATATAAATGTTGAGGAATCCAGTTGGACCCCTTCAACCTGTTTCCTTGCATCCACAGATGTTAGTCAACATCAATAATATAAATTTCACATCAATATGGTATAACTATATCAATCATTTCAACCAATTTTATCAACCATTCATCCAAACAACCATCACACAATATAAAATTACTATAAATAAATTTAAAACTCGTTTATATAAAAATATAAACGAGACAGAGTTAGTGAGTTTACTCACCTTGTTTGCAGTTGACAATTCTGCTTTGATTTCATTCAAAATCAAGCAGCGTTTGATTTTTATGACGAAATTCTAGTGGCTCTGTTCTCCGCCATACTAGTTTCATCTCATAGAACTTGTCGCTGCGAGTCCAACATGATTGGTTTCGTCCAATTCTGTATGTGAATAAACTTGGTATAGCTATTACAGGTTTAGTTATATATTTTAATCTTAAAGTCATTAACGAAGGATATCGCTTAATTAATTACCATATATTAATATAATCGTCCATCTTCCCCGCTAAAACAAATACGAAGTCTACAGATCACCATTTCCACTATTTTCTTCAGTCTTCCCCCTCTTTCTCCAACATATTATTTCATTCTTTTTATTTGAGTACGTCCCTCCTCTTCAATCCCTTACCTTCTTTTATATATATATATATATATATATATATATATATAAGTATATATTCCTTCCCATTTGCATGTGCTCCCCTACATAGCTCAGTCTAACTCCACAAGCACGCACCATGTATTCTTCCTGGATACACATCCGATTCCCTATAGCCCATCTTCACTATGTCGTGATCTTCGAACGCCATAAATCCCCTCCTCTTCACATAGATCAAAACGTTCCACACCAATGGATTGCCCAGATTCCCTCACTCTACCCTGATGGAAGCAACGAACTAAAATATTCCCTAGGCTTTTGCTGCCATTATCTCCTCTTTTAATGTACAAAAGCCACCAAACCAATACTTCCCTCACCAGAAAATTTGAATGAACCTGTAAACAAAAACCGACATCCAGCTTCCCTCTCTCTTCCTCTGATTTGCATCTCCAGGCAACACCTTTTTGTGTCGAGATGCTCTTAAATCCCACCCACAGGCTTGCCTTAACATGTTGGCTGATGCGCTGTCCATCGTTTCACCCAACTCCGATCATCTTACGTCCAAGAACTTTCCCCAAATCCTACAGGAAGAATGCGAATGGAAACAACAAAGTAGCTTCTCGCAGTTTGCATACCAGAGCGATTTCACCCCATAAATCTACAACCAGTCTTACCTTTTCGAACCAACACTCCTATTTTCCTTGATCATTTTCTTTCTTTCACGATGTATAAATATATTGATGTAGAAGGGCAAGACGTGGAACCCTTCCAACTCTAGAACGATGCTTTGGTTATGAGGTTAGGGAATCCAAGCGGTTTTAAAATTTTGTTTTGGAATTCGAGTTTTAATGATTTCATAGGATTTCTTCTTTATGTATTGTTTTTCTGTGTGATAACGAGAACAAGGGGTCAGTATTTAAAAGAAGAATAAGTTTGGGGAGCACGCCATCTGATTGCTTGCACATCACGGAATGTAATAGCATGGCAACTGCATGACATAAGTTTGAGGAGCACAGTATAAAATGGATTAACACGCACGTAAAGGAAGAAAACTAGAAAGATACGCTGTTGAAAACCTCGCAGGCGTGTTGTTGAATGGAAACAAGGCCAGTTGCCTCTTTGACTAAAGAATGAAGTAAAACATAGCTATTATAATGACCATTTGTATAACTGCCACAACGCTTCTAATCTGATAGACCCACAATTTGTACACTATCTTAATGCTTTGGTGGATTTCCCTTGGATTTGCAGGTCTACATGTATTTATTTTACTATAATATTCAGATATATCGTGTGTGTGTATATATATATATATCGTGTACAAACAATTGAAATTATATTGTGTACTATGATGTTCATATATACTTTTGCTCACGAATGGGCTGCTATGGACAGAAGTAAAAATACTATCGTGTCAAGCGATGTGTCATGGTCCAAAAAACATAATAATATTAGTAGTTTAACTTATATTATGAAACCCCAAAATATTGATATAGGGTGAAAAATACTCCAAATAAAAAGTTGCGTATTTAATTAATTGAAAATTACAGTAAAATTCTAAAAATTAAATTATAATTACGTCTCAAAGGGCTTGTCTAAAATCAAAAGCAATATTTAATTATATTAAAGAAACCGATATGGCTTATACATGACTCCATAGCGACTATTTCTAAATTTGATTTGGACGTAATTCACAATATATAAGATGAAATCTCGATTTTTCACTTCCATTAGAAAGATACAGTTTAATAGATTTAAACATTTCTTGCTTCAAAGAAATCCAACTTATTTTGGATCTTGTATATTCAGTTGAAGTTTAAATCGCAAATTACGAATTACCGCGTTCGAGCTCGTTTTAAATTATATTATAAATTATATGTTTAAATATTGTTTTATTAAATAAATTCCTTATAAATTTCTAAATCTAATTCAAATAAAATATTTAAACAATTTAAATATTCAGAATTCAACAGCTAAAAATCCGGGTCGTTACACCCTAGCCAGAGCCTTACGGTCTTCTTCTTCTAGAAGCCGCTCTTGAAGGTATTTGTCATCACCGTTACTAGAATATAAAAGTACCTGTTCCCAAACTAGGGCCAAAGTTCGTATAAAATCGTTGTTCAAATAACTTGGACTTCCACGACTCATGACGCTGCAAATATAGAATTGAAACAAAGTATTGTCTGTCCCGATTCTGGCTTCATCAAGATCTTTACACAACCTGGTTTTATCTTCTTCAAGGATTCTAAGGGTCTCATTTTGGGAAGTAATTTTGCTCTCAAGAGCCATTTTTACTTGATTAAAATAAATCAAAGCCCGTCTTTCTAAGGCCAAGTGGCACTCAGCAAGTTCTTGAGAAGATTGAGCTTCTTGAAGTTGCGCTCGCACAACCTCTAGCTCTTTCTTAAGCTCGACATTTCTGGCCTCTAAGTTAGTCACTTTGATGTTCCCATTCTTTAAAGAGGAAATTTCAGACTCTTGGGATCTAATCAAGTGAATCAGTCCAGCTTTATCGTTTTCTAAGATTTCAATATGGTCAAGGTGCCGAGCATTCAATCTCTGGAATTCATAACCAAATTTGGCCCAATGTTCTAGTCGCCTATTAACATTATTCATGGCCAGATTCAGCTGTGTTTCAAGTTGGTTCCTAACGATGTTAAACTGAATAATCATACCACTTTTTACGGCGTCCAAACTCTTAATGGCATCTCGCCTATCATTTTGATGTAAATCCATGTCAAAATACATCCTCCTTAGGTCCCAACCACTGAAGCGATCCTTAAGCATCAAATTACTAGGTGGAACCTTATAAGGTGGACGATCACGTATCATCTGAATTTGAGTAGAGGTTGGAACGATGGATTTTTTTAGAAAATTCAATTGATGCGAAGCATTTCTGAGCCTCATTCTTGCTTCGGTCGATCCTGCTATTTTTCCTTTCTCCTCCATCCACGAGATGTTCACCTTTATTATCTTTGGCCAGTGCTTTAGCACAATCAAGTCCCCCACACTTTAAAGAATCAATTACTGGAAGTTCAGAGGTGTTGTTGAACTTGAGAACTTGAAGATGACTGAGAATAATTCAAATGACAGGAAAAGCGAGATTGTAAGAGACTTTGTGGATCAGTATGGATCAACTTGCTGAGAGAAGCTATCAAATAACGAATGCTTCGTATTTACACCGGAAAAGCAAAGCATGAATTCAGTAAATGTTCAATATTATGAGATTTATGGAAAATTAAGCTATGAACGAGAAAATATCAAACCAATTTCAAGGGAAGTTATGAAGTCAGAAGCTTTCGCAGGACGCTAAATGGATTCTTGAGTTCTCTTATATCAGGTATCGCGGGATCAGACATCATAATGTCTCACAGGCTCAGATATTTGACGGAGTCTAATTCCCCCTGGCCTCCAAAAGTTGTTGAAAAACCTTCCACCTGAGTGACAGGGTGAGCAGAACTTTCAACGGACGTTCCAGAAATTATATCGGCCCTCAAGCCATCCATGTTCTTGTCTACCCCCTATCACTCCCTTTGGTAATCAAAGTCGAAGATTGACTACTTTCACCAAGGATTGGGCGTTTCTTTTTGAATGGAGGCTTACCAATGGAACGTTGAGGATGGACCAAAGTCTTTTTAAAGGAACATGTCGAATGAATCAGTTGGTACTTGCGGAGGTTCTCCTCTGAAAGCAATAAATATCCACTCCTTTCGTTTTTGTCAACATCAATCAAAGAATTAAGAAGAGATTGGTCTAGAGTAAGACCCACAACAAAAGGAATCACTACAAAAAAAATCAGAAAGAAAGTCAAATGAGAAAGGAGTAAGTATTCTAGAGCAAAGATGTAATTACCTCCTTCTGCCCATCGCCCGTAAAATCTACAAGGGCCCCGGACATAGAAATACTGATTAGGGAACCCCTTGACACCATCCATTAAACCAGTAATAATTCTACCGTGCATACCCTCCATAAAAAAGAAAGAAGGACCGTCCACCTCCCTTCTTGTGAAAGCATATAAAGAGCAAATGTCTGTAAACGTAGGTTCTTACTGCCGGGCATTCATGAAAAGTATGTATAACCCGAGTAAAATCTGATACCCACTAGGGTGCAATTGATATGGGGCAATGGCCAAGTGCCACAAAATGGACTCTAAGTAAGAATTAAAAGGAGGAATTGCCCCCACTAGACATCATGTGATAATTGACTATCACATACCCAGAGGGCGGATAATCGGTCGATTCTTCCTTCTTCTTTTGAAAACCCAAAATGAGCAAACATTTTTAAGTATAGATTAAAAGAAAGTGTCGATTTACGGCAACCAGAAGGCACCCTTTCAAGAAAGCGAGGTTGAGGATAAGTCTTTCTAACAACCAAATCAGAACAAGCAGCCGAGGCAACCTCAATTGCCTGATCCGAACTTTTTCGTTCTCCAAACATGATGGTTTAACTGGGGTTTCAAATGAATCAATGACCAGTTTACATTTCAACACAGATAAGTATGCTTAAAAAAGAAATTGCAACTTGTGTTGCTGGTAATCCTAGTAGTTGGGGATACAAGCCTAATGGGTAGCTTGTATCATTTGTTGCATCGGACCCGTATCAGTTAGTAACTCATTTGGGTATCATAAGGGGACCCTGAACTAGGTAGGGGTCAGGGCACACTTACTGAGCTGATTATAAAAGGTTCATATGGGTGGAGGTGTTTTGATGGCACGTTCCAACGAAGTCATGTGCGTGCATGGGTCTGGCTTGCTCGGGAAAATAAGACGTCGTAACACTAGTAAATAGGTCTATGTCCTTCTGGGGGTTTCCACTTTAGGGAGTGATGCATCCTACTGTGTGCCCGTCACAGAGTATTTATGGGACAGGGAGCCAATCAATTGGGGGTAGTAATTAGGGTACATCTAGTCCTGCCTGTTTAGGTTCTCGTGGTTTATGGTCGGGATAACACCCGTTATTTCTGTTGGGGTACCTGTTGTTACTGTTTGGTGTAAAACCTTACTAGAAGTACACCTAAGTCTACCATATGTTTCTATTGGGATCATATCTATTATACTAGTATTGGTGCAGAGAAAAGTATTTGAGAAGCGTAACATGTTCAGTTCATCCTGCTTATCCTGTTCAGTTTGTTATATCTACTTTATGATACTATTATCTCTCATCCAGTTTATATGTCTGTCGTGATGCTTTTACTTATTTATATGCTAAAAGTAACTGGACTCGCCAGAATTTATGACTGACCCATTTTGTTTCCTTTTCTCCCCAGGTTCTCAGGGTGGGAACGCTTAGGCTTGATTAGGAATCTCTCTCTTTTGTTTTCGCTTGGAGCTGCTTAGATTTACCGCTTTGACTATTTGTCTACTCTGTTATGGCTCATTTGGGACTATAATTTCATATTACTATACTCTGATGGCTTTAGTACAAGGCAGATTCTTTTATTTGATGTAGTTGGTTTTTAGTATTTCAGAATAATGTTGTAACTAGATTTTTGGACCACAATGTTTTCTGTTGGAAAATAAAGTTTTAAATTTCCGCTGCTATATTATGTATATGTCTTGTGAGATTATGTTCTGTTTACCTATAATACTTCACGAAACTTAATGCATTCTATTAAAAAGTGATATTAATAGATGTGTGGTGTCACATATTCCAATGAACATGGTATTAATGAGGCTGTTGTTCAATATTTCTCATCAATTTTAGCCAACTCAAGCTCTTCAGTTTCTGATGTGAAGCCGCTGTTTCAGATCAATCTTCCAACTCTTTCTATACAGCAAACTGATGAATTAATTAGAGTTATCACTAACGAGGAGATTAAAGAAGTTCTTTTTAACTTGGACTCAAATAGTTGCGGGGGTCCTGATGGTTTTAATGCCTACTTCCTGCAACAAAATTGGAATGTAATTGTTGAGGATGTTATAAATGCTACTCTATATTTCTTCATGAATAACCACTTGCCTACCAGTTTGTCTGCAACAACAATAACTTTGATTCCTAAAGCTGAGAATCCTTCTTTGGTTTCTCAGTTTCGGCCAATTTCCCGTTGTAATATTTTTTACAAAGTGATTTCAAAAATTCTTGTAAACAGGCTACAATTGGTATTGCCATCCATCATACCTCCTAATCAATCTGCTTTTATTAGAGGCTGGTCAATTAGTGATAAAATTTTGATCACTCAGCGGCTTTTATATGGGTATAATAGAAAAAACATTTCTCCTAGATGTATGTTGAAACAGGATATTAGGAAAGCCTTCGATTTCGTGGCATGGAATTCAATTCTAGATATTTTACCAAGAACGTATTTCCCCATGCCATTTCTTGCGTGGATTTACACATGTTTTTCATCGCCTAACTTCTCTATTGCAAGGAATGGCAGTCTTCATGGATACTTTAAAGGACACAAGGGGTTAGGCAAGGTGATCCTATATTTACATATCTTTTTATCATTGTGATGGAGTTGCTGAATTCTTTATTGGCTGAACAAGTAGCAAGGTATAAATTAGATCTACATCCAAAGTGTAAGTCTCCTTTGATTACTCACCTTCTATTTGCTGATGACTTGATAATTTTTACTAAGCTAGCTCAACACAATATACAATGCATCCTTGAATCACTTCAAACCTTTTACTCTGTTACTGGGCTACAGATAAATAGTAGTAAGTCACATATCTTGGTTGCTGGTTTGCCATGTGATAGGAAGAATGAACTAATAATAAGATCTGGGTTGTTAGAGCTGCCATTGAATGCTTTTTATCTAAGACTGCCTTTAATTTGTTCTCGTATTACTAAGGATAAATGTGTTCCACTTTTCGAGAAGATTATAGCTTAGCCATAACAATGGCCATCGTGTAAATTCACTTAAGATGGTAGATTAACTATTGTTAAGTCAGTTGTTATGGTAATGACAACATATTGGTCTAGGCATTACATTTTACCAATCAATGTAATCAAAATGATTGTAAATGCCCTTCATAAATTCCTTTGGCATGGGGATCCATATTCAAAGAAAATGATTCCTATATCCTTTAACAAATTATTTTATGACAAGGAATCTAGAGGGTTGGGCATTAAAAACCTATATCTTTGGAACAAGGCAACCATGTTTACTTATTTTGATAAGCTTTTTTCTCTTGAAAACTGTTTGTGGTTCAAGCGGGTTAAGCAAAATTTAATTTGCAAGAAGCATTTCTGGATAATGCAAGCCTCACAAAATTTAAATTAGAGTTGAAGGAGTATTATGAATTTAAGAAACGACTTTCTACTGTTGGTCTAGTGTAACTATAAAATCATGAAGAATTTATAATTTTGGCACGCACCATGGGCAAGACCAAGCTTGATTTGAGCAATATTGTTGACTACATTTTGAGGATGCTATGTGTTATACCAGACACAATAATTGTTGATGATTATATTCAAGATGGTAGTGCTGTACTGCCATATACAAGTTCAGTGGTTCTAAGGCAGTTATGCGCTGAAATTTCAGAGGGCTTTAATACGTTTGGGGATAACTTTTTATTATGTAAAGAGAAAGCTCATTCTGTTAAGTATGTTTATTCTCTTTTGCAAGGAGAGAAACAATGTTTCCATGGGCTAAAAGGATTTGGAACATGTGCATTTCGGCTAAGAACCTTCTATTGTGGAAGATCATGGCTAATGCAATTAATACAAAAGATAAACTTCATAAAATTGCCTTGTTACTAGACAATATATGTTTACTGTGCAAGGCTGAAGAGGATTCAAATTTGCATTTGTTCTTTGAATGAACCTATGCATATCAAGTATGGATGGGGTTATTAGCAAATGGATGCTTTCATAGACCTTCAACTGATAGAAAGGCAGAGCGATATAATATTTTTAAAGCCACAAGATGGAGTAATGATAGGTATAAGATGCTTTTAAAGATTTTGAATTTTTTTATTTATGCTTTATGGGCAGAGAGGAACGGAAGAGCTTTCGAACATGGAGAGCTTAATGCAAATGAATTGTACAATGAAATTCATAGAAGAATACTTAAGAGTATCAAATCTGGATAAAGGTGAGAGCTTTGTGTCGGAGAATAGTAGGCATTTTTGGTGATTAGCTAGCATACTTTTACTTATACATTTGAGTAGTATATTTGGTCTACAATATGTATTTGTAGTTTTAAGATTTTGTTTTGTTGATTGTACAGTTTTTTGTGTCATTTAAGTAGTGTAATAGTTACATTTGTAATTTTTGTCTTTGGGGAAATAAAGTTGCTTGCCTTTCATAAAATTAGACTTCTTTTACAGTAACGATGGTTTGGTCATAGCTGGGATTTGATGTCTGTGTTGATTTGGTTTTTGGTTTTGTTGAATTGTAATAACTCCACTGCATTGTTTCATAATTTAGCACAAGCAAGGTCCGATGGTTTCCGAAATGCGGAGGGAAGAAAATCTTCTCTGAAAACTCATCTTTCACAATCTTATGTATTGCTGGTACGACAATGTCATTGATCATTGTTTGCTGATCATTTGTTAAAGCATTCTACATATTAATATGTATTCTAACACAGTATATTATTTTTTGACATTTATAATTGAAGGCTTATACTTACCATCATAATTGTACTGAAGTAATAATTGTGGTCGTACATTTCTTAATTGTAATAAAACCAGTCAATCAACTGTTTAACCAAAGAAAGAAAGTTATAAGTTTTATTGAATAATTAATTTTTCTACATTTTTAACCAAGGTCTCTAATGCTAGTTTTCATTATCATTTGCTTGTTTACTGTACTGAATAATGCAATGATAGTTTAAACTAGCATCTTGGATATTCAATGCACTTATATTCACTCAGTAAATAATAATGCTACTTTTAACTCTCATTTTGTTATTCAATGCATTTACATTCTAGTTGAAGTCTGAATGCAAGTTTTAACTATCACTCTATCATCCTATATACATATGCATTAAAAACTATAAATGCTAATTTTAATTATCATTCTCTCATCCTATATATTTACATGTATTTAACAAATAGTGATTATACTTCTAACTTTCATTTTCCGATTATATATATATATATATATATATATATATATATATATATATATATATATATATATGCTAAGAGTACTATGCAAAATCCGCGAAAAGATGCGGGCTTTGTTTACTAATTGCAGTGATTTATGCAGAATTTTGATGAGGATCTAGTATTGTTTATTTAGATACCAATGAAGTATAACAAAAAATAAAAAATGACATAGAAGATTTAACATGGTTTGGATATGAATATCCTACGTCCACGGAGACCCAACAACTTTTATTTTTCAATGAAGAAATGAGTACATAAGAGAGGAGGAAGATTACAATAGAGAGAAGATTAATGGTGGATTGCTTTCTTCATATAATAACATGACCTCTATTTATATAGAGGGATTTCTTGACATCCAAGTTTTCTTGACTTCCAAGTAAACTTGGAACCCAAGTTTTCTTGACCTCCAAGTTGCACCCAAGTTATTCCATATAGGAGCCAATTACATGATTGACAATCAATCTTTCCTTCTATACAAATATTTGAATCATCAATTTCAACACTCCACCTTGATTCAAATATGACAGTCTTTCTTCATCATCTCATCTTCAACAATCAACATAGAAGTTGTTGGGCCCAGCGCCCCATGGCGCTCAAGTAACAGGAAGCAAACTGATCAAGTTTGAGTAATGCTCAAACTTGTCCTTTGGAAGTGACTTGGTCATCATATCTGAAGGATTATCCGAAGTACTCAACTTCAATAATTTGATCTTTCTCCGTTCTTCCTCAAGCATAAGAAAGAAACCTCTAACATCAATGTGCTTTGTCCGTGAACTATAAGCTTGATTCTCAACAAGATGAATTGCACTCTGACTGTCTGAAAATAGCTCCACTGTCCGTTGCGCCATTGGAAGATCATCAACAGCTGAAGTAAGTACAATCCTTCCTTTGTTGCTTCCACAATCGATATCAACTCTGCTTCGGTAGTTGACAAAGCTACGATAGATTGCAACTTTGATCTCCATGAAATCGAGCCTATGCCAAGTGTAAAAACATAGCCCGACACTGACTTCCTAGCATCTCTATCCCCAGCATAATCAGAATCACAGTATCCTCTAAGAAAGATGTCACCATCTACTCCACCTTATAGCAAACCCACCGAGAAGTGCCTCGAAGATATCTAAGAATCCACTTCACTGCTTGCCAATGTTCTTTGCCTGGGTTAGATATATATCGATTGACAACGCCAACTGCATGGGCCGAATATGGTCTCATGTACACCATCGCATACATGAGACTACCAGCAGCCCTAAAATAAGGTATATTAGCCATATACCTTTTATCTTCTTCCGATGTAGGAGAATGGTCTTTCGACAACTTAAAATGAGAGCCTAAAGGAGTGCCTATCAGTTTGGCTTTCTCCATCCCGATTCGGGCGAGGACTTTCTCGATGTACTGCGCCTGAGTGAGCCTTAACTCTCTCCGCTTCCTATCCCTTCTTATCTCCATACCCAATATTCTTTGTGCCTTTTCCAAATCCTTCATATCAAACTCTCTACTGAGCTCCGCTTTCAACTCCTTAATTTTGACCGTACTCTGAGATGCAATCGACATATCATCAACATATAACAACAAATAAATCATGTCATCATCACATCTCCTAAAATAAACACAGTAGTCTTTGAAGCTTCTAGAGTATCCCTGTGAAAGCATAAACTTATCAAATCTCTTGTACCATAGTCTAGGAGACTGCTTCAGTCCATAGAGATTTGTTAAGTTTACAAACATAGTCTGGCCTGCTACTATCAATGAACCCTTCCGGCTGCCGCAAATAAATCTCTTCATCCAGATCACCATGCAAGAAAGCATTTTTGACATCTAGTTGCTCTAACTCCATGTCATAATGAGCAGCTAATGCCAAGAGAATACGGATAGAAGTATGCCTAACAACTGGAGCAAGGATGTCATGATACTCGACCCCTTTCTTCTGAACATACCCCTTTGCTACTAGGTCTTGCTTTATATCTGAACTCTCCATTGCCGCTGTCTTTCGCTCTATAGATCCACTTACGTCCAATAGCTCTCTTGTCGGTAGGAAGTGACACCAAATCCCAAGTGTGATTTTTCCGTAAAGATTCGATCTCCTCTTCCATTGCTACTAACCAACTGGAACTGTCAACTGATGCAATAGCATCTCTATAATCTCTGGGCTCATTTTGGACAACATTTAATGTGTATGTTGCCATATCATAAAAGTTAATGTCTTTGATGCTCAAACCAACAAACTCATCAAGCCATTTGGGCTTTCTTCTACCTCAAACAGGCCTGGTCTCTGTGTGAGCTCCACCTTGAGTTTGATCTTCTATGCCTGTATCCATACTATACTCATCAACCACGACGTCATTGGAAACGCCATTTGAACGTCTATGGAAAGAATCAATAGATGACTTACTTTGTGTTTGGTATTCTTCACATGTCCTCTCATCATCATCCGATGAGGAAGGCTCCACCTTCAACATAGCCTTCTCATCAAAAGTTACATGCCTGCTTATAATAAGTTTCTTGCTAATAGGACACCAAACCTATATCCTTTTACTCCTCTTCTATAACCTAGAAATATACACTTGCGAGCTCTAGGTTCTAGCTTTCCTCGACTCTCATGCACATAAGCTGGACAACCAAACACCTTGAGGAATGAATAACTAACATGCTCTCCTTTCCAAACTTCTTCAGTGATCTTCATATCTATGGCAGTAGAAGGTGTGCGGTTGATGAAGAAAGCCGCCATAGATAAAGCTTCAGCCAAAAATCCCTTTTTTAACTTAGCAGTCAATCTGAGGCACCTAGTTCTCTCCAACAATGTCTGATTCGTCCTTTCTGCAACTCCATTGGACTGGGGGTCGCCTGGTGTGGCGTAATGCCTCTTAATGCCTTCAGACTCACAATAATCGATGAATTCCTGTGATATGAATTCACTGCCATTATCTGAACGGAGAACTTTCAACTTTTTCCCTGACCGCTTCCCCACCATGGATTTCCATTTACGAAACCTAGTAAAGGCTTTACTTTTGGACTTTAAAAATTATACCTAAACTTTACGAGAGAAATCGTCTATAAATGAAACAAAATACCTGGCTCCACCCAAGGATGGGCAAGGGGAAGGTCCCCAAACATCCGTGTGAACATAATCCAAAATAGCTTTTGCCTTATGCTCACCAACACCGAAAGAAATCTTCGTCTGCTTACCAAGAACACGCTCTTCACAAAAAACAAGCCTTGAATGCCGAGATCTGTCAATCAAACATCGCTTTCTTAGCTCATCCATGCTGCGCTCGCCAATGTGGCCCATCCTCAAGTGCCATAATCTGGAAGAATCTAAATTAGTTGAAGTAACTAAAGCTGATTCACCAACTACAGTAGTGCCCTTTAGTAAATAGAGATTTCCTGCCCTCACTCCTTTCATAACGATCATGGAACCCCTAGATATTTTCATCTTCTCTTCTTCAAATACAATCTTTAGTCCAAGTCTACTCAACGCCCCAATAGAAATCAAGCTCCTCCTTAAATCAGGTACATGCCTAACATCAGTAATTGTTCAAATAACTCCGTCAAACATCCTGATCTTTACATTACCAACACCAACCATACGGCAAGAAGCATCATTGCCCATCAGAACTTCTCAGCCATTAATCTCACGGTAAGTGGAAAAAGAGTTCCTATCAGGTGTCATATGATAGGATGCGGCAGAATCAATCAGCCATAGGGTGCTCTTCCCAGAAGAGCTAGAAGTTGTAAACACATAAGTGTCACTCTCTGTATCTGATTTCTCCGCTGTAGAGGCTGAAGCTTGCTTTGAGTCTTTTCTTCTTCCTTCAAGCTTGGGACATTGTGCAACAAAGTGCCCGGGCTTCTTACAATATTGGCAATTCAATTTCTGAGGCCCCCTAGACTAGGACCTCGAAGAATTTCGTTCTTCACCTTTCTTTGACTTGCTTTGGCATCTACCTCTCTGAACAGATAAGCCTTCGGTATCACTATCAATACTAGTGCTCGCCAATCTACCTCTTAACACTTCATTACGAAGGCCAGCCTTTACATCAGAAAGGATAATTTTAATGCGGCTATAAATCATGGAATTGACAAAAGCAGTATATTCTTTAGGCAATGAACATAGGAGGATCATAGCTTGAGCCTCATTAGTAATATCAACATCTGCTGCCTTTAGGTTCATAAGTAAAGTGGTCAAGGCATCTACATGTTCCATAAGATCGGCTCTAGGCTTCATCTTGAACGAATAAAGTAGTTGTTGTAGAATAATCTAATTTGTGAGAGACTTGTCTTGATATGCATCTGATAATGCATCCCATAGTTCCTTCGCCGTCTTCTTCTGAGAAAATTCTTTAAGGACTTCATTTGAAAGAGTCAACTGAACTCTTGTGAGAGCTTTGTCTTCCATTTCCTGTAACACCCCGCCTCCGCTAGGGTCACTCGCAAAGGAATGCACTAGCTTTAGAGGGGCATTATTGGTAAACATGCACAGAAATATCACAAGACAGAACATATAAAATAGCGGAAGTAAAATCGAACTTTCATAAACATGAATACATAAGGTCTAAATCCTTTTACATTAGAGTACATCAAAACCTGTCTTGCAATAGTAAAGAAGCATAAAGACTTTTTCATAAATTATTCCCCAAATAAAAACAGTAAAGTAGCCATAGCCAGGAAAATTCCAAGCCATCCATGATGACCTTCAAGCAGAAGAAGTCCAAACTAAACAGCAGTGTTTCCTCCCTGTAACCTGGGGGGGGGGAACGGAAGAAAAGAGGCGAAACAAAACGGGTCAGTCAAAAAGACTGAGTAAGCCCTATCTACTATTAGTATAAAAACTAGTAAAGTTAACTGACATGAGAAACTGAGATGAACATAAGCATGATAACAAGATAGATAAGCTAAATCAAAATAACAGGATGAACTACTGAACTCAGATAAACTAGGGTGTCGTGATAAACTACGGTGTCAAGATAAAACAAGGTATCACATTGTCAGGTTTCTATCAAGTATAATATCCCAAGATATCTATCGCGTATAACGTCCCATGGCATCTATCCTGTATATCTGCTCTGCACCTACCGTACTAGTACCCCAACTGTATTACGTGTTATCCATGAATGACCCTTACTCAAAAGTCGTGTAATGGTCCATGTCAACCTAATATGCCGCATATATAGGTTACTCAACTCATATGTTTCTTTCCATGTATAAGTTCAGTCCTTTGCCGTAGGCTGTACGGGCTTTCCCATGTAAACGGTTTATCCTTGAAGTTGTTTTGGACTGCAACCCTTGATCTAGTTGTGTTTCCTTACCATGAACTATCGCGCGTCCACTTAGGATTTATGCCACCTAGGACCGCTAGGGATTATGCTACCTAATGAACGTTTCCGTGTCTCGGTTTGGGTTTTGGCCACCTAGGACCACTAGGGATTACGCCACCCGTCAACCGCGCCCTTGATCCCACGTATGTATCGTGAATCGTTTTCCATGTCTAGATGCACATGTTCCCCAATGTGCCATCCGAGTTCCGTGCCAGGGCAAATCAAGAAATACGGAACTCGGTCGGGAGCTTTAAATCGTCTGCCGATGCAGATATCAAGGTCTGTTTTTGTACCCGTGGCTATGGTCCCACGTGACCCCTCCCTCAACTACTGAAAGGCAATCCAAGAAAAATCATGTATAAGAACCACTCCACGGCCCCACTATAGCCCACTTTCCTATGGGCCAACCTCACCCATGACTCGATAGCAAGCACATGGTCTGTTGGGGGTTCCCTGCCTTTCCGCACGTACACGATTGACTAAAGATGGTAGGTAGTCGGCGATGCGCTATCCAGGGCAAAAACAAGAATCGTCGACTCCACGCTAATCCATCCCAGTCTTTAGGTTGCTCGCATAGCAACCAAGGCATACTCTTGGTCCTTCTAACGCAGACCTTAACCTCTGATGGGCCTAGTATAATTACCTGACAACCCACAGAGGGATCCCAAGAATATCCTCACGTCCCCCGAAGCTTCCACTTCGGCACCCAGTGCGCTGGAGCTTTTATCCAAGTCCGATAACTTGCTCCCCCTCGTATACTAAGCGATGACCTACCGTATCAGGTTACTCATCGTTTTGAGAATTAGTCCTATGTCCTTAGCTAAGAATTATTACTTAGTTACCCTTAACTAAGGTTTACCACTTAGCTTCCTTTCCCGTTATCCTTGATTAACCACGGTTTTCTACCTAGTTCTTCAAGCTAGGGTTTGTCTGTTGGGTTAAGTGTTATCATTCAAGTCCATGACTTAACCCGCCCACGAATCACGTCAAAGATTGGCTAAGTATTTAAGTTCAAGACTTAGTCCCACAAGTTGGTTAAGTGTACCCAGAGGCTCATGACTTAACCTTATCAAGTCAAATTGGTCAAGTACTAGCTTACCTTAATCCTATCGGATTATCTTGCTAGATCGATTAAGCATAGATTATCTTAATCCCATCAAATTATCGAGTCGGATTGGTTAAGTATAGGTTGGCTTAACCCCATCCTCTAATCGTACTATACTGGTTAAGTATATTCTAAAAAGGTCTTGTGACTTAACCTTATCAGGTCCGCGTATTAGATTGGTTAAGTGTAAGTTACTTAACCCTATCAAATCATCATGTATAATTGGTTAAGTATAAGTTGCTTAACCCCATTAAATTATCACGTTAAGTTGGTTAAGTATTGGTTACTTAACCTCATTGAATTACCGAGTTTAAATTGGTTAAGTGTTTAACTTAACCCCATCGAATTACCGTGTTTAGATTAGTTAAGTGTGGATTACTTAACCCCATCTAATTACCGTGTCAGATTAGTTAGGTGCAAATTACTTAACCCCATCCCCTAATCATCTTGTATGGTTAAGTGTCATTAAGAAAACATACTTAACCTTGCCAAATTATCATGTTGGATTGATTAAGTGTTGGTTAACTTAATCCCCGTCCACTAGTCGTATAAAAATGGTTAAGCGTCATTAGGCAAATCAAATCACTTAACCTACCCAACCTTGTCATGTTTTGTTAAGTATCATTAGCCTAACCTATTTACTTAACCCATTTACCCATGTCATATTTGGTTAAGAGTCATTAATCAAATTAACTTAACCCTATCATGTGGCATTAATTACTTAATGCACCCCAACCTCTCACATTAGACTTTGTTGTGGTTACTAGTTAAGCCGGTCGGTTCCGGGTAGCTTTACACCACAACTTGGTCTAACCTCGGGTTCAAGCACAACATGACCAACTTCTCACATTGGGTCCTATTGTTTGCAACTACTAGTTAGGCCGGTCGGTTCCGGGTAGTTTTACGTTGCAAACTCAACCCAACCTCGAGTTGGCCACTTTCATGTTTAGTCTAGTGTCATGTTCATAGTCAAGTTTTCAAGCAATTGGGTAGACCTAACTTAATAGGTAAATTCCCAATGGGTAGACCTAACTTAATAGGTAAATTCCCAAGCTTATGTTTTTATGCATACTTACATGTCAACTTCCATGTTATATTTCAAGTCATGTTTTCAAGTATAAACACATGTCATATTTAACGTTACATGTTGTCATGTTTATACTCATTTACCCAAGTCATATTCATGTCATTATGTTTCCCCATAATGTGACCCCAACGCTTTTTAAACTAGCATACACGTTCGCAACAACGTGATGGATTAAAAGAAGAGACTTGGCAAAGGAATGACAAAAATGGGTATTAAGCCACAAGTTAATCATGGTGGCAAATGAGGCACAAATGTGTTCATTAGCTTGCATGTTACATTCTTAAGCCTCAAAAACATGCATCAACCCAAACTTGGTACATAAGCGAATCATGGTGACAAAAGACATGGAATGATGGCTAGAAACTCGCATATATCATCATATAAGGATTATGACTTCATATGCAAGTTGACATAATGATTATGAAGATCCTCATGTTGCATAATGCAACATTTCAACATAAAGGTTGTGGCTTTTAGCTCATAAGATCAAGATAATGACTTCATAAACTTGCATAACATGATAGCATGCATCATTCCAATTAATCAAACCCAAACTTTCAACATGAACATTTAACTTCATAGTTAATATCTAAGAGTAGGGAAGGGCTTACATAGCTATGAAGGCCTAAATCGATTAAACTAAAGCTTGTGATGAAGCCTATGCATGCCATCACCCAAAAACCCAAAGATGAACACTCCAAATCAACAAAAATACCATCTTTATGAACAAAGATCAAAGCTTTTGCCTTGAAATCAACTTGAGAAGCTCTCATACTAACATAGGGACTCTCTAATACTCTCATGATCATGAAACCTCTCATAGAAATGAAGTGGAGGCTAGGATAGTTGAGTGGAGGCCATGAGAGTAGCAATTTTGCCATAGTTTAGTTGCACGAATGAATAATGAGGGTTTTGGGGTAGGTTAGGGGCTTATTTATAGATTAGGCAAGTGTTTTAGGCCATAGGATTAAACCTAGATTCAATCCAAGCCACCAAAGTATGTCTTGGGGAAGAAGTCAAGTGTAGGAACCATCTAGGGCCTTTAGATTAAAGATGAACCATGAGAACCATCCAAATGCAAAATCTGCATTTGAGCGAATCGGCTCACGGGTTGACAGCCAAACACCCTGGATTAACCCCTAGTCGACCCAGCGGGCTTGGGTCGACCTCAAAAATCGGCCGGTTCGGTTATTCCCCTCTCCCAATTCGCTGTTTTGAACATTTTTGCATATTTATTTATTTAATTTTCAATTATACATACATATATATATATATATATATATATATATATCAATATATATATATTTCTCTGCGCAACCCATTTCACTTAATTAAGTATCCTTTAATTTGGGAATTTTTCGTGAAACTTCGCGAGGCCATATCTTGGTCATACGGACTCCGATTTTCGAAAACTCGGACTCTATTTCGCGTATTTTTCCGAGATGAACGCAATGGCATAGCCCCTTTCACTTGATTCAGAATATAAAATTAAATTCTGCCTTGATTCTCGTCTTTAATCATGTTATCGAAATACGGGTTGTTACATTTCCTCCAATTCAGTTGCATCAACATCTTTCAATTTCTCAGGCGCAGTAACAACTTTAAAAGTCTTCTCCTTTTTCAATATGGCCTCCATCTTTATCTTCCAAGTACCAAAATCTCCTTTTCCGTCAAAACGTGTCACTCTATAATTGATGCCAGATCTTCCAACAGACTTACTAGAAGTAGCCATTAATATCCAAATCGAAACAGTAACACCAGCTCTGATACCAAACTGTAGTGATTTATATGGAATTTTGATGAGGATCTAGTATTGTTTATTTCGAGACCAATGGAGTATAACAAAACAATTATGAAATCTCATGAAAAAAAAGAATAAAAAAGGACACAGAGGATTTAACGTGGTTCGGATATGAATATCATACGTCCACGCAGACCCAACAACTTTTATTTCTCAATGAAGAAATGAGTACATAAAAGAGGAGGAAGATTACAATAGAGAGAAGATTAATGGTGGATTTCTTTCTTCATACAATAACATGACCTCTATTTATATAAAGGGATTTCTTGACCTCCAAGTAAACTTGGCATCCAAGTTTTCTTGACTTCCAAGTAAACTTGGCACCCAAGTTTTCTTAACCTCCAAGTAAACTTGGCACCCAAGTTATTCCATATAGGAGCCAATTACATGATTGACAATCAATCTTTCCTTCTCTACAAGTATTTGAATCATCAATTTCAACACTAATCATTTTCTTATTTTGTATGCTTTACTACTTTCTTTTTAACAACCAAAATTCTAGTTTGAGGTATACCTAACCATTAGTAAGCCCGTCAAAAAGAACATCTTCTAGCATATATTTCACTATAGTGGTTCCTCCTTGATTTCCTTCATCTTTGCGGTAAGTCAGTTTTTTATTCAAATTTATTTAGTTACAAATATAAAGAAAAAAAACAAGTTACAAATCCTACTTCTCATTTTCCTTGAATTTGAAGAAAGTGATAACTTTTTATTGCTGTTCTTCATTCAATAATTTCAGGATACTTCTTTTTGTGATATCTTTGCCTTTGTAACCTTTTCTTATTGGCGAATATCTATCAATATCAATCATTTTTTCATTTTCAGCTGCTCCAGTTTCAGTTTCCTCTTCATTATTAGATTCTTCATTTTTTCTTCTTTTTCTTGTTTATTTTGGTCACTTCCTTCACTTTTATCAACTTCTTTAGCTTCTTCAACCACTTCAACTTTTTTAGTTTCTTCACACTTTTCATCTTTTTCACAATCTTCACCTTCTTCATTTTCATCTACTTCAGCTTCTTTAACTCCGTTCCTTTTCACCTTCAACAGCTTATTCATCTTCTTCAACATCTTTTTTTTCTTACTTTTACCTTTTTTCTTTGTATTGTTTTACACTGGGATTCCGAATCATATTTACTTCTTCGTTCGCGCTTTTTAACCCTCTAAACTAAAGAGCTTGGTTTTTTTTTGTGCTTTTGCATGCTCTATCAGGAGTTTCTGTTTTTTCTTTGAACTTTAATGTTGATCCTCTTGTTCTTTTTCTTACCGCAGCATCTGCATTTGCTGTGTTATTTTAAGACCAAATATTGGTCGTTCTGCTTCTTGTACTTGTTTTAATACCAACATTTTTATTTTCTTTCTTAGCTCTACCACAAGGCCTTTAACATCCCCTTTTTTTATATTTTTTGTTGTTCAATGTTGAATTCTTCTTCTTTCTTCTTCAGCTTCTATTCCAAATCCTAATATATTGCTGCAAAGACTCTACTTGTTCTTTCATTGTCTCTTCCAGATTTTTTGTTGATTGTGTACCGATATTTTCATTGGTTTCAATTTGAAAATGTTTATGTTGGGGCCTTTCTTCAAGAAGTGCTTTTTCATCTTTTGACATGTCTCTCATTTCAACAAAAATCTGCATAATCACATAAATAAAAATGACAGCGTAACATCTAACGAATTAACTAATGCTATGTAATAAGTTAACATCTAATGAATTAACTTTTAAATTTTGAATGGAAATTTCTTTTACGTATTTCTCTGGGTAATCTATTATTAACAACTTCTTTTCAACTTATTTACCTATAAAGAATAGAATAAGATAACAATATTCTCCATTCATAACTGATCTTAAATAAGAGAAAGAAACATCAAATTATTCACGGAGATCTACAATATATTCCCTATGGTGATCGGGTTCATAAATTTTGGTCAACAAAATTTGATGTTATATTTGACTATCATTACAAATAAGTACATTGAACTGTTTTATGCAGAAATGATAAATGTAACTACCATTTAGATTATGATTGTATAATAACTAGTGTGAACCCGTGCTACGCACACGGGTGCTGCTGTAAATATCAATTAGTAAAACATAGTGTTAAGAATGTTTTCATCACTCAATCCATTTTATTGTTGATATGAAAGATTCAATTTGGTCAAAATTTGTTTTTTCAGGGGAATTTATCAATAAGTCCTTTTCGAAATGCATCAGCTGGTGTTATGGGAATCATAACACCACATAAAAAATCTACAGAAAATATAAATAGAAGTTAGAAGTGTACTTTAATATACTTATTAAATTTTTTATTAAAGAAAAAATAATCAATTTGTAAAATAGAAAATTGTTCCAGTTATCGACGTATCATTATATGTTGGACTCAAGAGCATGATTTGATGTTGGCTCAGAAAATAAGAATATCAAAGATGCTCTAATTTAATTTCAAATGTAAATAGGTTGTTGAAAAGTATTATTTGAAGACTAATGCAGTAATAGCCATAGTTGATTTTTTTTCAAAAATAGGGGAAAAAGTACGTATTTCATCAAGTACAACAGAAGGCCATTAATGTGTGCCAAGCTCAACTCTGCACATGTAATCATGTATGAACTTAATTTGCGATATATAATTGGTCAGTTTCTGAAATTGGAAACTTCATGATGGGGAGTCAATCTTTAGTAAAAACCACTAAACTTCATGATACTTTATTGTAAATTTTGATGTGTCAAATAATTACTTGAGTAACAAAGCGATGATTACACAATAGAATGAAAATATTTCTTTCCAAACAGTGAAATTGAAAAAATTGATGACATAAAAGTATTTGTTTGCATACAACTACAATACGTACAAATCAGTAATTAATTCAAATGTACATCCACACCTGACTCAGCCTAGGATTAACTGGAAGCTTTCTTCTAATGCATTAATTATGGATGCTACCTTTAGATAATCCTGGCATCAAACATTCAACCAATGCAAGTTACGTCTTCATACCTTTTCGTTAAACCTGCAATAAGTGTTACTTTTTTGAAAATTTAAGATGAATCTCAGAATTAAACATGGATTTTATTGCCGGTTCAATAAAAACTTGTATAATATAAAGGTTAGGAGGGAATTACATTTGTTGATTAGTAATCCAATTATAATGTAATTTTTTCTTCAGGTTATTGCTTTATAAAGGTAATATATTGCCTATCACTTCCCCTTAAGCCAGTTGTGATATTGATTAAGTTTCATACGACTATGAAATATATATATATATATATAATGTGTGACATTAAAAATACATTAAATATCAGTGATTAATAATGAACTTAACACATCGACTGATTGACTTGCTTTTTTATACATTAATTCATTGCTTAGTTAATCCAACATGAACAAAATCAAATCCATTTCTTTAAGACTGAATTTACACAGATAAACAATGAATTTCAAAGCACAGACAATCTGTTTATCATTATTGCTAATGGATAACTGATATTAGGTACACTATTTCTAGCATGTAAGATTGAAATTGTGCAAGGTAATTAAGCTAGATTTGAAACATAATAACTAAATTTGAAACTAAGAGAATATAATAATTAGCATATCAACAGTAGAAGAAAATTGGTTGTTACTGCACCTTCTACAATAAGTTGATTTATTTACCAAGGCACATCCGATAAACACTGGCAACATTCAAGTTATTGAATACCTACTATTTATCTCTTTATGCATCCATAATCATCCATATTAAAATTAGTTTCATGTCTGGTAAATACATAAACAGTACCGTTAATTGAAGTGCGAAATGGAGAAGATGAAAATGTAATAACTCAATGTTGAATTTTAACTACACATTATTACATTTGAATAAGATGAAAATTTATACTGCTTGAATTTGTTTATTGAGAAAACTTTAGATAATAAAGAGTATGTGTGTAAGTTTTCAACTATTGCAGTTCCATCATTTTACTTCTGTACTCAGTTTTATTTTAATAAGTTTAATTTTCTCACTGACAAAATAATGTTGAAGGACTCGCAATGTTTTTTTTCCTTTTTCCACAAGAAAAATAGTGACACGGACTCTCTCACATCCCACTGTGCTTTGCCAATTGGTGGGCGCTCCAACTTTGTTTAAGAAATTATGGATACAAAACTTGCATATCATGATTGACTCATACTGCAGGACAGAAAGTTACATATAGCATGCCATATACCTTCTAAGACTTTGGCATTACTAAGCATTACAACCTAAGTACCCTTTAAAAAATATTTAAAGAAAGTCCACACTTCATGCTTCCCACTAAAAAAGACTTCTAAATAAAGTGAAATTTCTAAGATAAAATTGTGAATTATATTGACTTGAATGTTGACATTCTTGGTCGCTAACTTCTACCACCATGCATATACTATAAAACACAACCAACTGAAGTTTTAATAACATTAACTTCAGTAAACTTACAAATAATGTAACTCTATAACAATATCGATGAAAAAGAATGCTCCAAATAATTAATATAGCATGGATAAGCTATCAACTAATATAAATCAATTTACTTGATGATAGCATATACAAGCAGATATATATTCTAATTTTGAAAAATTCAATGTGGATTTTTATTTTGTTTACCATTAACTTCTTATATTCACTGGAAGTGGATGTTTGCAACTTTAAACCATTATGATGATCTTTTAGGATGAAAACTTCTACTATGATTTGCTAGTAAACACAAAGACATTTTTTGGCAAAGACAGAATAGGCAAGCATGAAAGTCACTTTTACTCGTTTCGTTTTTGATTAAATTTTTTTACAACAGAAGTGCAATCTCAAGAGGAAATAATTATGACACACAATCATAAGTGCTTTGAAATATAATGTGATCCACACATGTTGTTTAATAGGAAGAAAAAAATCAACTAATCTCATTTGGAAGCATAAGGCTTGTTCCTCAATTGGAAGATAGCAAAACATCAACTAATTTCATATCACAAGTATTGATCCTCCAATATATGTATGAGCGGTACAATATGTCAAAATGAATACATAAAAAGAATTAATGTAAATGATAACCAGTAAATATCATAATCATATGAAATACAATTGCACCAAATTCTTATAGTGATGACATATTTAACATATGCAAGCAGTATTATTTGATGATTTAAAAGTAACAAATAAAAGTAGATGCTTACCCCTTTGTAAGAGGTGGCTCCTTATAAATAAATTCTAAACTCAGCCCACTGCAACTCATATCTTCAAGTCTTTATTAGGGTGATAAAAGTTGACCGTTGCTCTTTCAAAAATCATATGCAGACTAAAGCTAATTATGATGACTGAGCTTGTTCATTTTTATTATTCATTTTTGTTAATATTTCATTATGAACCAAAAACACCGTAAGTGGATTAAAGTGGATGAAAAACAAATGAAAAGGAAAAAGTGACCTTACAGCAAATACTCAATTTATTGCTATAGAGTTTTTGAAGATATTATAACATGTAGTAGAAGTCACAAGCATATTTTCCACAATTATAAGTGCAGAACCAAGCAGAGCTTATAGGTTGTATTTTTTCAAGCTTGTGAAAAGACAAACTTAACATGATCATTCATTTCCAACCAATAATTTTAATCTCATAGATAAGATGAGAAGGCTAGAAAGTTTTGGTTCTATATGGGTTAACTTCCAAGATAATAGAATGATTGTTGCGTTGTTATCATTATTGAGTACATAAAACATGTACATATATGGCTTATAATATATATATATATATATATATAAAATTTGTCACGCTTGAAGTAAGAACTTACACCATATTAGTTTTCTTACATTGTCATCGCTTACCATACAATTGAACCTTCCGCGTTGTATTGGCATCCAGGTGGTCCGTCCTACATTGCAATCAAAATTGCTATGTTAGAATTAACTTAGGAAAGCTAACCAACAATGCATTTATTAAAATAATATGATGTATATGTGAACTAATTTTTAATCCTGGTAAAATGAAGTGGTTATGCTCCAGTTCAACCAAAAAAAGGTGAAAATTTTAACTTTATTAATACCAATTTTTTAGTTGTACTTTACCTTAGACTAACCGGACAAAAGTGATCATTTGCAGCAGTACCAACAACTAAATTCACAACAACATTGGCTGACCATCATCTTATCAGCTGAACTTCATTTTCCAAGTAATTATGCAATAACCATATGGTCCATAACTTCTTTTTCACCAATTTCTACAAAGTAATATTCCAATTTAATGCCTAATCATATTTCTAACGAAAACTAATTATCAAGCTACAATTCTGTTCTTTGTGAAATAAGGTTCAATAAAAGTATAGTTGATAATGTCTATAAAAATTCAAGATTTTCGAAATACCGGAGTCCAAAATTGAAGAACTTGACATGTACGGAAAAAAATTGAGATTGATATAAGGAAAAAGAGCAGAAGTCAAATTGAAACCAAGAGCAGGCATCGGACAAATTGAAATCACAAAATCATATAAAAACAGGGCAAACAACAAATTGTACGTTGGAATAAACCGGGAAAACCACGAAAGATTTGATGAACATACCTGGAACTTATTTAATTATCGAATGAAAATTTACCATCAATTTTTTCAGTTGTTGGAAATTCGATCGAGGAAAGAGAATGAAAAATTTGAAGATTCTGGAAAAATTTGTATAACCAAAGGAAAACAAATTATTTGTGGTACTAAATGTAATATTCGTGTTTTATCAAAAAAGGATGTTAGCAATAGATAAATAGTATTAACAGGAAACTACACAAGAAAAAGTTTTAAATGCATAAATTTAGAATTTCCACCAAAAACCAATATATTAGTCCAACAATTCCAACTATAATGTAAGCAAGCGTAGGTATGATTCCAAATTTAAAAATCTAAAGTTAACACTAAAATATTTTACTGAATGATCAAGTTCAAAGTTTTAAATGGGAATTCAGAAATATATATGTTTAGAATGTTTCAGTCATTCTTCTTTAGAGGCATTTACTTATCCCATTTAATGTGGCTTGAGCAATTGGACAACATAGTCAAAAATAACTAATAGGCATTGAATACTTAAAAAGGTTTAGAATATAAATAAATATTATAAGAGGAAACATAGAAAATTAGCATTATCTGATATAAGAGGATAATAACATATAACTAAATATGAGTATAAAGAAGTTTAATGGGCGGGACAAATCCATTGGTAAATGCCGGCATGCTAAAGAGAAATCAAGGGAACAAGGAATGTGGATAAATTAAAGTCAAGCAAGCATAGCAAGTGGATTAATTAAGGCGAAATACAAATCTAAGGAAGAGAAATGCAAGGAAGGGTATATTGAAGCATACATAGTGAAAAAAAGCATTACAGGTATGTTTTAATCAAAAAAAAATGATCAAACACCAAATACGATACTTTAAAGAGTGCGTCGCCCGTTCAATGGCAAGGTGCTAAGAAAGCACGTTTCCAAATTAGGGGAGAGACACTATGAAAAGCATGTATGAAGAAATGTGAGACCGCTATTCGCAAAAACAAAGCAATAAGAGAGAACACACAATTTTTAGAGTGGTTCGGTCAAGCATGACCTACGTCCACTATGCAAACACTTTCCATTATCACTTTCATGTCACCAAGTACAATGCCATATAAATCTCTCTCAATTTACAATGTATCTCTCATTTTCTCCCTCTTTGATGTGGATCGCACTCGAGTTCACTAGTGGAACGGTTGGATCTCCCCAAGTATTGATTGAAATGGATGAAAAGTCTTCAACACTTCACTTTAGAGGTAGATCTCTTTGATTCCATAGCATTTTGATGGTGGATCTAAGTTTCTAGAGAGGATTAATGGAGATTTTGTTGTTTGAGAGGAGTTGAATGGATTTTAATGGTGAATCCTCAATGGAAGTGATCGATTAATGGATGGAGATGAGTGGAGCTTTGGAAGCCATGGATGGAGCTTGAAAATGCCTTTGAGAAATGATTTTAGCAGCCCTTCGGGGTAGTGGAATCCTCCAAGTAACGCTTCATATTCGGCCTCGTTGTTGGTGATGGGGAATTCGAATCGCAGAGCACAGCATACATGTCGTCCTTCTGGGGTTTCGAATATTATCCCTTCCCCAGCACAATATTCATTCTTAGCGCCATCAACAAAAAGTTTCCACCTAACAGCCAATTCGTTAGTTTCCTCCATTTCCTCTCCCCTGTTAGTGAATTCAGCGATAAAGTCGGCCAGAGCTTGCCCATTTATTGCTTTTCTGGGGTAGTAAGTGATATCATATTGGCTGAGTTCAATATTCCATTTCAGGAGTCTCCCCGAAGTTTCTGGACGGAACAATACCTGTTTCAAGGGTTAGTCGGTAAGGACTTTAATAGAGTGGGATTGGAAATAGGGTCTGAGCTTTTGTGATGCGATGAGCAAGGCATATGCAAGCTTTTCTATCCTTGGATAATTCATCTCTGCCCCGGTAAACCTTTTGCTAATGTAGTATACTGGCCACTGGACTTTGTCTTCCTCCCTAACGAGTGTTGCGCTCAACGCATGGGATGACACTGCAAGGTATAAGAGCAAGCTTTCTCCATCCCTAGGCTTCGATAGCATCGGAGGGGATTCCATGTGCTTGATGAGATCTTCAAATGCTTGCTGGCATTCGGGAGTCCACTGGAAGCTTTTCTTTTCCTTTTTTAATGCATCAAATAGGGGAATGCACCTGTCCGTTGCCCTTGAGATGAAGCGGCTTAATGCTGCTACCTTGCCATTTAAGCATTGGAGTTCTTTCTTAGTCCGTGGAGCTTGCATTTCTCGTAAAGCAATCACTTGTGCTGGGTTTGCTTCAATGCCCCGAGCATTTACCATGAAACCAAGAAATTTTCCTGATGCTACGCCGAACGAGCACTTAAGTGGATTGAGCTTCATGCCGTATCTCCTCAGGATTTGGAACATTTCATCAAGATCCTCTATATGATTCTTTGCCTCTTTGGATTTTACCAGCATGTTGTCAACATAAACCTCCATAGTCTTTCCAATTTGAGTTTTGAACATCGCATTCACCAAGCGTTGGTAGGTGGCACCTGCATTTTTCAAACCAAACGGCATTACCTTATAACAATATAAACCACGATCAGTTATGAAACTGGTACTATCCTGGTCTGGCTCGTGCATCATAATCTGATTGTATCCAGAATATGCATCCATGAAAGACAATAGTTCATGCCCCGCTGTTGCATCAACAAGTTGATCGATTCGAGGTAAGGGGAAACTATCTTTTGGGCAAGCCTTATTCAAGTCAGAATAATCAACACACACTCGCCATTTGCCGTTTGATTTTTTCACAAGGACCGGATTGGACACCCAATTAGGATAGGTGGATTCTCGAATGAAATTATTCTTCAATAGCCTATCCACTTCATCTTTCAAGGCTTCAGACCTTTCTGGGCCCTGCATCCGTCTTTTCTGCTTCACCGGTCGCACGTTGGGGTCAATATTCAGCTTATGCACTATTACGTCTGGAGGTATCCCGCACATATCTGAGTGACTCCAAGCGAAGACATCCAAATTTGCTTTCAAAAAACTAATCAATTCCTTTTGCAGGATAGGGTCCAATTGGGAGCCTATCTTTATTACCTTATCTGTATCACTACCATGGATTTCTATGGAAATGGTAGCTTCAGCTGGTGCTACCTTTTCATCCCCTGCACTGATTTTTCATGGGTCCATATCTTCCTGCATGTCGTTATATGCTCCAGCGCAGGGGGAGGTCATTAATTGCTATAAAGGAGCTTCATGGATGCAGAGAGGAGTCTCCGCATCCTTCTGAATTTCGTATTTCCGAGCTTCAATCAGTTCCGCCATATAGCATTCTCTCGATTCCTGAGGATCCCCTTTGATAACCGCCACCCCATTTGCAGTCGGGAATTTCATCATCAAACACCAAGGAGCGAGAGCTATCCTGAAGGCGGCAAGTGATGGTCTACCCAAGAACGCATTATACCCTGAGGATGAGTCAATTATGACGAAAGGTTGTAACAGGGAGACTTGCCTTTTTCCTTCGCCAAGTTCTACAAGGAGATCAATTTCGCCTATTGGCTGAGTTGGGACACTGGTGAACCCATGTATTTTGTCTTTTCTAGCTCGCACATTATCCATGGATAGACCCATTTTAGAGAAAGTACTGTAAAACAGAACGTTCACGGATGCTCCGTTATCAATCAACACCTTCTTTACTATTGCTGGACCCAAGCCAATAGTGATCACCATTGGGTCAACAGTTGGAACCAACATTCCGTCGGAATCCCGATCCCGGAAGATAACATCTTCGTAGGATGTTTTAGGCATTTTTCGACGAAGAGAATTATTGCAAACCTCAAAACCGTCTCCTTTTAGAACGCTTCTTGGTTCATTAGTATACCTGATCATATCCTCCCAAGTATCCCCTGTAGGATGAGGACCACCACTAATCGTATTGATTATTGGTTGGGAGTCACTTGCAGGTGTTCTTCCATCTTGAGTCGGACGAGTTTGCTGCCCCTGAGTAGGCTCGGCATCTGTTGACCGCTTTACGTACTCTTGGAGGCGATTCTTCCTTATTAATTCTTCAACCAGATTCCTCAAGTGTCGACACTCATTGGTGTCATGGCCTGGTCGATTATGGAATCGACAAAACCTTCCAGAGTTCGCAGCTTCTTCGGACACCTTTACTGGCTTTGGGCTCGGATAGCCCTCTGCATCCTTCGTTGCCATATATGTGCTCGATTGTATCATTCAACGGAGTAAAATACGTTGGCTTGAAGAAACGCTGTTTCTTGGAATCCTTATCATTTCTAGCATCATTACTGCTTCCTCTCTTTTGACCTTCCCCAAAATTTTCTTGACTATTCTTTTTGGGAGCTTCCTTCCTTTCCGGGACCACCTTAGCTTTGACATTGCCAACGGAATAGATAGGATCATCTTCAAGACACATGTATTCCTCGGTTTTGTCATAAAATTTCTCTAGCGTCTCAGGTTTCTTTCTTTTTAGCCACCTTCCGAACTTAGACAGCTTATCAATGCCCCCCTTTAAGGCCATTAGAATTAGCCTTGGCTCGTGGGTCACTACTTCTGCAGCAGCAACATTAAAACGATTCAAGAAAGACCTTATCGTTTCACCAGGAGCTTGTTCTAGTTCATTGAGGGACATGATATCTCTGAACTTTGTTATTTGGAGGCGGAACTGGTCTCGGAAGCATCTTGCCAATGTGGCAAAGTTATCAATAGATCTGGGAGGCAACTTTGTAACCATAATGACGCAACCCCCTCCAAATACACCGGGAAGTACAAGCACTTAAGCTCATCAGTTGCTTGTGCCCCATCCATGTGTTGATCGTATCGGAACAAGAACACATTAGGGTCACCTGTCCCATTATAAGCTTGGATGGTAGGCGGTTTGAACTTTCGCGGGAAGGTCGTTTTCTTGATTCTTTCGGTAAGGGGGGTTTTAGATGGCGCGAATTCCCATTATGCTTCATTGTCGTTTCGGTGCTTGTCCTCCTTCATGATCTGTCGGACCATCTTCAGAAGGCGATCCTTCTCGTCGAGGCTTTCTGCGGGGCGGACGCCTATGTCTTGGCCGGAGGCTTGCCTTTGCAAACCTTCACGGTTGCGACTTAGGGGCCCTGGCCTTTCTCGATTGGAAAGTGCCCCTTTGGCAGCATCGGCAACTCGACAAGAAGTAGCTTCTCTATTATGGTTCCAAGCGGCTTGCTTTGGATTATCGGGCTTTCCTTTACCAGGATTAGAGATTTCTTGAAAAGATTTTTCTCGATTTGGACTAGAAGAAGAAGAACCAGCATCCTCTGCACGAATGGGCTTAGAGGCCACCTTTTCCGTAGCGGCCTGAAGAGCAAAGAGCGAATCAAGTTTTGTCAACATGGCTTTGTTAGCTATCTCTAGCTGTTGCGTCAATCCAGCGAAAGCTTGATCAAGCTCGCCCCTTGTGACATTCACACCTCCATTAGATGTCTCTTCCACTTCAAATCGGTTAGCCACGGGGGTCTCATCCCGATTTTCTCCGTTAGAGGTTCTAATTCTAGCTTCCTTATTTGCTTTTGGCGGCATTATTTCAGAAAGCAACTTGAACTTTGGAGAAAATCCGTCAGAAGGTCCAAATCGCAAGGCGGAGCGAGCTATTTTAAGGCTTAGCTTCAAGATCTCAAGATCTTCGTAGTATATTTGATGCCAGAAAGTAGATCTGGCCCCACGGTGGGCGCCTAATTGTTGATACCGAAAATTGGTATAACAACCAAAATGGTATTTCTAAACACGTTACCTAATCAGAGGCGACATGCTTAGAAAGCACGTCACCTTTTCAGAGGCGGGGCATTAGAAAACCTTTAGAGTTATGTGAGGCCATATCTAACATTCAAAAAGCATCAAAATACCAAAATTAAGAAAAGAAGGAAAAGAAGACAAGAGTTTATAGTGGTTCGACTCTTATTCGAGTCTACGTCCACTTTGAAGATAACATTCCATTAATCACCATGAGATTTACAACATTTGCTCCTTTATACATTCGTAAAAGCTCCTTTTACATGCATTAGCCTTTGAATCCACATAAGAATGGTAGAGAGCTTAGAGAGATTATGCCAATCCTTCCATGGGAGCCATGATTGAAAGCTTGCTATATCTTCAATGAATTGTGGAGAAGAGATGTTGAAATGTTTGGAGAAATCCAAAAAGCTATTTGACAGCACCTCCTTGTCGTTCCACGAAAAAGTCCCCTTCAAATGGTGGAGGTGGTGTCCTATTTATAGGTGATGGAGTGGTTGGAATCTTCAATTCAGGGTTCTGGTCGGTTTTTTACGTATTTACAAGAATGCCACTGCCAGTTGTCGACAGCTGGCGCATTACCTTACTCATTTCGACCGACCAGGGGGCCTTATTGGAGAAAAGACGACCAGAAAGCAGAAAAGGCGACCCAAAAAGCTTCACCATAAGGCGGACCGATCTGGAGGCCTGGAAAAGAAGCGGGCCGATTAAGTCTCTTGCACTTTGGAGCGACTAGGAACTTCGGTATACTTAGAACGACCAACGATCTTGAATATTTGGAGCGATCAACTCTCTTCCTTATTTGGAATGATCAGAGCCTCCCTTTTAGAGCGATCAAGAGCTTGTGAGTATTTGGTGCGACCAGAACCTTGGGCATTTTGGTGCGACCAGAACCTTGGGCACTTTGGTGCGATCAGAACCTTGGACATTTTGGTGCGACCAGAAGGGTCTGTATTTTGGAGCGACCAGAATGACCAGCTAGCATGAAGAAGAGAACGATCGGTTTTAATATTTGGGACGACCAGAGCTTTTTAGAATTGACTGATCCCGAAGTCTTGAGGTTTGTTGAAGCAGCCAGGTTTTAGCATAAATTTTAGAGCGACCGATTCTGTGAGAGTGACCAGGAATTGAGTAATGCGACCAGCCCCCCTTTTGATAATGACGGGACCGATCCCTTTCTTCAAAATGCTAAAAACCGACCCACATTCAATTGGATCGATCAGATGGATAACATTTTGCCCCTCGGAGTTCCATTATTTTTTACGAAAACAATGGGCTTCGAAATATTTGTGGATCGATCTTCTTCAACTATGGGTCGGTTTTGGACATAGTCCACAGAGGTCGGTTCTGGAAGGTGGGTTTCAATACTGGATCAGATGCACTTCCGCGACGATTCAGCTCGACTTTTCTGGAACGTAGGAAAATGCCAAACTTTTGGAAGATGATGGGACAATTCTCGAAATACGAAGAGATCAGATTAAGCTTTATATAATTAATTTAACTTATCACTTCTTCCTCCGCATTTTCTCGGTAAGGATCTTTATTAATGGCGACTCTCTTCTTCTAAAACCAATTGCTTAGTTTTTCGTTTACTTCTTCGCAGATTCAAGCCGTTGTTTTGCTACTTCAAGACTTTGTTTCTTCAAACCGAGCCATTCTTCTAAAACTTAGGTAATTCTTGAGTCAATTCTTCATTGACCACGGTAATCTTTGTAAGTGTTGATATTATTCATCATTGTAGCGTTCAATCTTGAATTGGTAAATGATGATATGGAAATGAGATCCTCGTATCTTTCTTGATATTGATCACAATATTCTTGTGTACGTGCCAAGACGATCTGAACACGCATGATTCCTTAATTAAACTATTGTTTTCAACATTCATGTTTTTCAGCACGACCAAACTGGTCGATTGCGTGGTTGGTTTCCATATGGGTAGCCCTTCTTTTGACCGACCAGAATAGTTCTGATATTCATCGGATAGGACCGACCTAAATGGATTAGAATCTCGACCGATCAGGTTGAAGTCGGTTTTTGGAATAATTGTAGGGTGTCCAGCCTTAGAATGATTGTAACGACCCATTAGAGGATATCTTTGGGTGACCATGCTCTCTTATAATTTAGTGCGATCTGAGCTTGACTGGTTTGGAGCATCCATGTCCTCTATCAGTTTAGAGCGATCGGGGCTTGACTGGCTTGGAGCGACCAGGTTCTTTATTAGTTTAGAGCGACCAGGTGCTTTGCCAGTTTTAGCGACCGAGGCTTGACTGTTTTTAGAGCGACCAGATGCTTTTCCAGTTTTTTAGATTCAATTTTGGACCGAGTTTGACCGATCTGTTACTGAATTTGTCATGGTAGATCTCCTTTTATTTAGAACTGGTTATTCATCTTTCTGTTTGAAAAACCTTATTTTGCAGGATGTCAGGAAATTCTGATTAAGAGAGTTCAAGGAAGCGTCAACGCTTAGGAAAACAGCCTGTGGCTGAGCCCCACACTCCTCCGACCGAGCCTTCCTCTGCTGATCTCCATGCTATTATCAACAGGCCTCGCTTCCATCCTGTTCCCCATACTTCTGAGCTGGCCAACCGATTTGAAGGTTGGTGTCTCGACGGTCTGCACTTTGATCAATTCAGCTTAGATATATATCCGTCAGATGCTCGATCGGTTTCAGACGACTTGGATACTCTTAGGACTCATTTTGCAGCACAACTTGACGAGACAAAGGCCTGGATGGAGAGGCATTTGGGAGACACTGAGCGATATTACTCACGCAAATTTGGTGAGTGGAAGACTTTTGCATGCGAGCTTCAGCGGTTGAATCGGAAGAACCTGGAGCGGGTCGCCTTACTGGAGCAGGACAAGGCTGTGCTTATTCAAGCCTTGAAGTCCCAGGACGACCTTATTGCTGAACTGTCGAGCTCCGCAGGCAAGGCAAGTCCAGGTGGCTCTCCTTCCAGTTCTCCCAAGTGATGATAGCGTCCTCCTATCTTTTTGGCTTTTTGCTTAATATGCTCCTAGCTTAAAACCGGTTTGTATATGTGGGTGCCGGCCCTTATCTTTAACTTTTTAAGTTGCTGATGTTGGAACTTCCTGATCATTGTACTTGTGATATCCGGAGCTTTTTTACTCTTTATACGAGTTTTGATGAATAGCTGAATGCTTTTTGAAGAGGCTCCTTGCCAGCGACCCAGTGATAAACTAGTCAAGTTTTATGACTTTGAGTTAGTCGACTGAGCATCCCTGGAGAAGTTTTGGGTTAAGAGGCTCGGTTTGCTGACCGAGTACCCCTGGAGAGAACTTAGTTTATTATTCGACTAAGAACCCTCGGAGAGACTTGGTTAAAAGACTCGGTTTGCTAACCGAGTACCCCTGGAGAGAACTTAGTTTATTATTCGCCTAAGAACCCTCGGGGAGGATTTGGGTTAAGAGACCCGGTTTGCTGACCGAGTACCCCTGGCGAGAACTTAGTTTATTATTCGACTAAGAACCCTCGAAGAGGATTTGGGTTAAGAGACCCGGTTTTCTGAACGAGTACCCCTGGAGAGAACTTAGTTTATTATTCGACTAAGAACCCTCGGGGAGGATTTGGGTTAAGAGACCCGGTTTGCTGACCGAGTACCCCTGGCGAGAACTTAGTTTATTATTCGACTAAGAACCCTCGAAGATGATTTGGGTTAAGAGACTCGGTCAGCAAACCGGGTCTCTTAACCCAAATCCTCCCCGAGGGTTCTTAGTCGAATAATAAACTAAGTTCTCTCCAGGGGTACTCGGTCAGCAAACCGGGTCTCTTAACCCAAATCCTCTTTGAGGGTTCTTAGTCGAATAATAAACTAAGTTCTCGCCAGGGGTACTCGGTCAGCAAACCGGGTCTCTTAACCCAAATCCTCCCCGAGGGTTCTTAGTCGAATAATAAACTAAGTTCTCTCCAGGGGTACTCGGTCAGCAAACCAGGTCTCTTAACCCAAATCCTCTTCGAGGGTTCTTAGTCGAATAATAAACTAAGTTCTCGCCAGGGGTACTTGGTCAGCAAACCGGGTCTCTTAGCCTAAATCCTCCCCGAGGGTTCTTAGTCGAATAATAAACTAAGTTCTCTCCAGGGGTACTCGGTCAGCAAACCGAGTCTTTTAACCAAGTCTCTCCGAGGGTTCTTAGTCGAATAATAAACTAAGTTCTCTCCAGGGGTACTCGGTCAGCAAACCGAGCCTCTTAACCCAAAACTTCTCCAGGGATGCTCAGTCGACTAACTCAAAGTCAGATAAAACTTGACTAGGTTATCACTGGGTCGCTGGCAAGGAGCCTCTTCAAAAAGCATTCAGCTATTCATCAAAACTCGTATGAAGAGTAAAAAAAGCTCCGGATATCACAAGTACAATGATCAGGAAGTTCCAACATCAGCAACTTAAAAAGTTAAAGATAAGGGTCGGCACCCACATATACAAACCGGTTTTAAGCTAGGAGCATATTAAGCAAAAAGCCAAAAAGATAGAAGGACGCTATCATCACTTGGGAGAACTGGAAAGAGAGCCACCTGGACTTGCCTTGTCTGCGGAGCTCGACAGTTCAGCAATAAGGTCGTCCTGGGACTTCAAGGCTTGAATAAGCACAGCCTTGTCCTGCTCCAGTAAGGCGACCCGCTCTAGGTTCTTCCGATTCAACCGCTGAAGCTCGCATGCAAAAGCCTTCCACTCACCAAATTTGCGTGAGTAATATCGCTCAGTGTCTCCCAAATGCCTCTCCATCCAGGCCTTTGTCTCGTCAAGTTATGCTGCAAAATGAGTCCTAAGAGTATCCAAGTCGTCTGAAACCGATCGAGCATCTGACGGATATATATCTAAGCTGAATTGATCAAAGTGCAGACCGTCGAGACACCAACCTTCAAATCGGTTGGCCAGCTCAGAAGTATGGGGAACAGGATGGAAGCGAGGCCTGTTGATAATAGCATGGAGATCAGCAGAGGAAGGCTCGGTCGGAGGAGTGTGGGGCTCAGCCACAGGCTGTTTTCCTAAGCGTTGATGCTTCCTTGAACTCTCTTGATCAGAATTTCTTGACATCCTGCAAAATAAGGTTTTTCAAACAGAAAGATGAATAACCAGTTCTAAGTAAAAGGAGATCGATCATGACAAATTCAGTAACAGATCGGTCAAACTCGGTCCAAAATTGAATCTGAAAAACTGGAAAAGCATCTGGTCGCTCTAAAAACAGTCAAGCCTCGGTCGCTAAAACTGGCAAAGCACCTGGTCGCTCTAAACTAATAGAGAACCTGGTCGCTCCAAGCCAGTCAAGCCCCGATCGCTCTAAACTGATAGAGGACATGGATGCTCCAAACCAGTCAAGCTCAGATCGCACTAAATTATAAGAGAGCATGGTCACCCAAAGATATCCTCTAATGGGTCGTTACAATCATTCTAAGCCTGGACACCCTACAATTATTCCAAAAACCGACTTCAACCTGATCGGTCGAGATTCTAATCCATTTAGGTCGGTCCTATCCGATGAATATCAGAACTATTCTGGTCGGTCAAAAGAAGGGCTACCCATATGGAAACCAACCACGCAATCGACCAGTTTGGTCGTGCTGAAAAACATGAATGTTGAAAACAATAGTTTAATTAAGGAATCATGCGTGTTCAGATCGTCCTGGCACGTACACAAGAATATTGTGATCAATATCAAGAAAGATACGAGGATCTCATTTCCATATCACCATTTACCAATTCAAGATTGAACGCTACAACGATGAATAATATCAACACTTACAAAGATTACTGTGGTCAATGAAGAATTGACTCAAGAATTACCTGAGTTTTAGAAGAATGGCTCGGTTTGAAGAAACAAAGGCTTGAAGTAGCAAAACAACGGCTTGAATCTGCGAAGAAGTAAACGAAAAACTAAGCAATTGGTTTTAGAAGAAGAGAGTCGCCATTAATAAAGATCCTTACCGAGAAAATGCGGAGGAAGAAATGATAAGTTAAATTAATTATATAAAGCCTAATCTGATCTCTTCGTATTTCGAGAATTGTCCCATCATCTTCCAGAAGTTTGGCATTTTCCTACGTTCCAGAAAAGTCGAGCTGAATCGTCGCGGAAGTGCATCTGATCCAGTATTGAAACCCACCTTCCAGAACCGACCTCTGTGGACTATGTCCAAAACCGACCCATAGTTGAAGAAGATCGATCCACAAATATTTCGAAGCCCATTGTTTTCGTAAAAAATAATGGAACTCCGAGGGGCAAAATGTTATCCATCTGATCGATCCAATTGAATGTGGGTCGGTTTTTAGCATTTTGAAGAAAGGGATCGGTCCCGTCATTATCAAAAGGGGGGCTGGTCGCATTACTCAATTCCTGGTCACTCTCACAGAATCGGTCGCTCTAAAATTTATGCTAAAACCTGGCCGCTTCAACAAACCTCAAGACTTCGGGATCAGTCAATTCTAAAAAGCTCTGGTCGTCCCAAATATTAAAACCGATCGTTCTCTTCTTCATGCTAGCTGGTCATTCTGGTCGCTCCAAAATACAGACCCTTCTGGTCGCACCAAAATGCCCAAGGTTCTGATCGCACCAAAGTGCCCAAGGTTCTGGTCACACCAAAATGCCCAAGGTTCTGGTCGCACCAAATACTCACAAGCTCTTGATCGCTCTAAAAGGGAGGCTCTGATCGTTCCAAATAAGGAAGAGAGTTGATCGCTCCAAATATTCAAGATCGTTGGTCGTTCTAAGTATACCGAAGTTCCTAGTCGCTCCAAAGTGCAAGAGACTTAATCGGCCCGCTTCTTTTCCAGGCCTCCAGATCGGTCCGCCTTATGGTGAAGCTTTTTGGGTCGCCTTTTCTGCTTTCTGGTCGTCTTTTCTCCAATAAGGCCCCCTGGTCGGTCGAAATGAGTAAGGTAATGCGCCAGCTGTCGACAACTAGCAGTGGCATTCTTGTAAATACGTAAAAAACCGACCAGAACCCTGAATTGAAGATTCCAACCACTCCATCACCTATAAATAGGATACCACCTCCACCATTTGAAGGGGACTTTTTCGGGGAACGAAAAGGAGGTGCTGTCAAATAGCTTTTTGGATTTCTCCAAACATTTCAACATCTCTTCTCCATAATTCATTGAAGATATAGCAAGCTTTCAATCATGGCTCCCATGGAAGGATTGGCATAATCTCTCTAAGCTCTCTACCATTCTTATGTGGATTCAATGGCAAATGCATGTAAAAGGAGCTTTTATGAATGTATAAAGGAGCAAATGTTGTAAATCTCATGGTGATTAATGGAATGCTATCTTCAAAGTGGACGTAGACTCGAATAAGAGTCGAACCACTATAAACTCTTGTCCTCTTTTCCTTCTTTTCTTAATTTTGGTATTTTGATGCTTTTTGAATGTTAGATATGGCCTCACATAACTCTAAAGGTTTTCTAACGCCCCGCCTCTGAAAAGGTGACGTGCTTTCTAAGCATCTTGCCTCTGATTAGGTAACGTGTTTAGAAATACCATTTTGGTTGTTATACCAATTTTCGGTATCAACAAGGTAATAATGAAATTAAGCTAATATGGAAATAATGATCATGGATATAATAAAATCCACACACGATATGAAAGTCAGGTTAAAGCCAAAACAAACATAGGTTAAACCTTAAGGTTGTGCAGCTTGTGCTACAGCAGGGCATCAAAAATATGTTCAAAAAACAAAAACTTGGAAGATTTACGAAAAACTTGCATAATTAAAGGAAAACAAATGGTCCGATTTAGATCATTTAATCCTAAGGACAACTATTGCATGAAAAAGAAGTTTAAACTATGAATCTTGATTACATAAGCAATGTGTTATTGTATAAAGTACGACAAGCAAATCATCATTACAAAGTTTAATTTATTATTCCTTAAATGAGGAAATATAAAGGTTTATCACCGCATTTATATAGAATAACAGTACTGTAACACCAAAAATGAGAAATAAGTGCATCATTTTTTGTTAATTCGAATATCAAGTGTTCCAATTTGGAAGTTGATATCATATTATAACAATAATAATATAGGTGGAACCATTTCAAATTTTTGGTGGGACCCTTAAGGCATATAGTCATTTTTGCATCAACTTATAAAATAAAATAAAATAAAAGAACAGCAAGTGGTTCTATGTAAGAAACAAAATATAAAAGAAGCACGAACAAAAAAACTTAAAACAAAGGCAATGAACTCCTTACATGAGATGAACGGCAAAGGGAACAACTGCAGTTTAATTGATAATCCATAAACAACGAAACACAGAGTTTTGACACTGCAATTACCAACAAAATGAAATAGTGCAAAACCAATAACTTCCTAATTGAAAGAAAAGGAAGTAGATTTTTCGTTTAAAAATATCAAGTTGACATACCTGTTACCCATGAATCAGAACAAAGATGTGAATTGTATAAGGCTAGAAGTTGCATATCAGAATACCAATATCTTAAAGTAAACAACTGCAATCATTGACGAGGGAGTAATAGCATTCGAAGGCTACAAACATAAATCAATTACCAATCAAACCCCATGCAGATGAGGTAATTTGGTATGTAAGCACAACTGGTGATAATAGTAAATATTGAACATATGTGTGAAATGAGAAGTCATGTTTGGAATATAGAGCAACATTGGCTGACCATCTTCTTATAAACTGAACTTCATTTTCCAACAACCAGTGCAATAACCATATCTTCTTTTTCACCAATTTCTACAAAGTAATATTCCAATTTTAATTATGCCTAATCATATTCCTAAAGAAAATCAATTATCAAGTTGCAATTCTATTCTTTATGAAATAAGGTTCAACAAAGTATAATTTATACTTTATAATAACTACAAGAAATCAAGATTTTCGAAATACCAAAAATCAAAATTGAAGATCTTGACATGTACGCGAAAAATTCAGATTGATATAAGGAAAAAGAGCAAAAGATAAATTGAAACTACAAAATTGAAACCAAAAGCAGGCGTTGGACAAATTGAAACCATGAAGTCATATAAAAACTAGGCAAACAACAAATCGTACGTTGGAATAAACCGGGAAAACCATGAAAGATTTGATGAACATACCTGGAACTTATTTAATTATTGAATGAAAATTAACCTTCCATTTTTTCAGGTTTTGGACTTCAATTGGCGATTAGATAGGGGAAAGAGAACGGAGTGTTTGAAATTTCATTTTGCATTAGGGCAAGGAGTAGAAGAGAAGGTAGATGGGGTTGGAGAAACTGGCGGCTGAATATGGAGTTTTTGCCTTAGTGTCGAACAAAGGTAAAGTGGGGAAGAAGAGCCACCACGATCCGTCAAGCATCGGAATAAAAGGAAAAATAAATTTTGCACAGAAGGGGAGGCATTGGCGACTGGGGTAGAAAAATATGTCGGTATGTAAAACTGAAAAGGAAAAGGGAAATTAAAGGTAGATCGTGGATTTGAAGTAACCGAAGGAAAAGCCAAATGGTGGTAGGAGAGAAGGGAAACGCTAGCCGATGGATTTATGATTTGTACACATGTCAACACCCTGATTTTTTAAGAGAAATGGAGCTGAAAGGTCCACAGAGCAGACTTGTGCTTTCATATAATATAATAGATAGATAGATAACATGACTGTTGTCAATATAGTTAATATATTCTAAGTTAAGATATATTTATCGGCATGTATGTATATTTTGTGTATATGTGTTAAAATATACCTTTTCATCATCCATGTTTGCCAAAATTTCTCTTGATATAACCTTATTTAAGCTTGAATTATTCCATCTTCCAAATTTTGGCAATGTAGAACAGTAGTTTGTAACAGTGATATCAAAATAGCTTGCTCACATTGAAAAAACTACAAATTAAATTTTATTCGTTAAAATATATAATTTGTATAATTTAATTAACTGAAATAAATGCATTAATATAATGTTAAAATGATGTACTTACCATCAACATGTTTCTTGGTTTTGTTTTAAAAGCCATCAAAGATCTAATCAAAGAATAATGGATTGAAACTGGCCAAGATATTGAGTTCATTTCCTCCTATCAATGACACAAGGAATGTACCCACATGGAAAATATATTTGGTTATCGGGAAAAAAGAAGTTGACCATTGCAAAAATTATGATCAATTTCGGAAAATCGGTTTCATTTTCGTTTTTTTGTTTCTAGTTCACCTTTTGTTTTAGAAATTGCAAGGCCTTTGGTGATGTGCTCTATTGAGACGACCCGAACTTCCCCGTGAAGGAAAGCATGGATAGAATTGAGGACAAGACAAAATAGAACGCAACCGGAAGAACATTTCATTGTTATTACAACAGTTCCATCAGATACAAGAATATACAGAGTATAAATGAATAAATTACATTCAATAAATATCAGAGATTTAAATTACATTTAAATACATCGCAGCGAAAAATAATACAAAACCACAACTAGAAGTAATGCACGGATACAGAGCTTTCCGAGCATCGTTCCAGCTGTAAATCAGGATCCTGTGAATATAAATCTGCAAAACCAAAACTACTAGCTGCCCGTGTCGAAAATAAGGGCACCCAGAGTTTAGGTTAAAACAATAAACTCCAGGTCAGTCATGTGACTGGTGTGAGAACTAAAACAGTTATTAATCTTTATTTTTAAAGTTAGGTAAATCAAGGGACCACGCCGTATAACACGGAACGAGTTTCCTCCCAAGAATACCAGTGCATGAAACAAACAGCGCAATGCTAAATAAAGAAAAATGAAGCTGTTATAAGACCCATGTCCATCACACAATGCAACGCAAGCCGGAGGATAGGGTTTTTACCTCATAACAGCCAAAGCATGCTTGATACGTTTAAAACACATTATTTGATACTATTTTAGGTGTATAGTGTCAAAACAATTTCAATCATAAATATCAATCATAGGCGGCATGAATGACCCATACCACTATGTCGCCATACTAGGTTCTACAAATAAAACTGCAATATCACGTATTGGAAATTGGATTCCATCATGAGCCGAGGCAAGGGGCAAGCTTCTCTCCGGGTTCGAGACACTCTAGCAAATGTCCCAGGGACCCACTTTGATCCTTGGAATCGGCTGGGTCGGTCCTCTCTTACTTTTGAGGATTGGCAATTCCTGAACACACGTTTCCCGGTCCTTACAGACCTATATCCGAGGCGCCTCGTATCCAACAACCACACAGGTGAAAAGTATATAAATGTCAGGGCTGGTAGGTCACTGACGCCACCCTAGCTAGAAAGAAACGTCGTGCTCTCCCAGAGGTCCGTCTCCCGTTTTTGACTCATACCGAGGTGTGAGGCTCGCGAATTCACGTTATACACAAAGCTACGCCACACAGGCCGTGCTTTGATCATCAACCACAAGACTTTGCTTTTCAATAGAAGCCTTGCTCAATTGCCACTTACGCGTGCCACACAGGCAATTCACTCCATGCGACTGATGTCCGTCGATATACAACCTCTGAGCTCGTACGTCTCTGAGAAGGGCGTTAAGCAAGAGAATAAATTCTCTGCCGCCAAACAGATGTATATTTAATAGAGATCAATCAACACAGAATAAAATCCAATGTCAGACACACAATCCATTTACAAGTTCGTTCTGGGTCTGAACGAAACCGGAGGCACTTTCCTCGCATATCCATCCATCTCCAAGTACGTCTGGACGATCACCAACTGTTTCCCTCATCTTGGGTGTACAGCCCAATCAAGATCATCAGTAATCACCAAAACGATGTGAAGACTTCCGGTCTTCAATCACCATCTTCATCTTCGACATCCCGTCGAATCGGTTATTCAGAATGGGTATAACCCCGGCCTTTCTGAGTAACCCACGTATATGATAAACAAATGTTACACAAACACAACAAACGCCTCATTCCAATTCAGAATATTCTTTTATTCACAAAATCACATTCTTAGGGAAAGGTTCCCATTAATTTTATCCAAGATAAATTCTTCTAGATTTATTCTTTGATCTTCCTTTGGATATCATTTCTAACTAGTCGGGATTAGCGAACCACACCGAAGTAATTATTTATTTTATTTCCCAATCCCAACCTATTTATCCCATGGAGAAAAACTGGTGATACTCCATTCCTAACACCACGGTGTTATCGGTAAAATTAATTACCATTTCACGTTCAAATCTAATTAAAGATTTAACTATCGCTTTGGAGCAAAATTGGTGGTACTCCATTCTCGATCACCTTTCAGATTTGATAATTTAAATTATCAATTCACATTTTAATCTAATTAAAGATTCATTAAAACTCCACTTAGTTTTAATCTTCTCAAAAATCAATATTCTGTCTTTAACTGGGTTAAAGAACCAATGTCTTCTAAAACACGATTCACGATAAACCCAAATCACATTTGATATTAAATACAAGGCTCTGAATAGAAAATATATCGGCTTATATTCAATATCAAATTCTGAAACCAACATATATCGTATTGGAAATAACGATATAAAATATATCTTTCAAATCCCCATAACAATATTTGTATAGTCACGAAATCCAACATCGAAATATTCCGAAGATAATTTCGATTCAACTCCAGTCCAATTCACGTATTGGGAATATTGATTATTTTTAAAATCACTTTAAAATCCAATTTATTTATTTCAAAATAAATTGATTTTAATTCTAGTTCAAAACTAGTTCATTTCGATAAAAATCTATTTTTATCTTTTCAAATATGGAATTTTTCAGCCCAAACTTTCCCAAATCATTTCTTATGATTTTACACAAGTTATTGATATTTTTAATAATTTTATCAAGGCCCGTACAGTCGATTTCCATCAATGGCCATCGAACTGCGCTTACAGCGACCTTTTCCAAATTTGATTTGGACATAATTCCAAATCCAACCGTTAGATTTCAAATTCCTAATATTCATTGGAAAGCTCTTTTCGATGCGAACCCAACGGTTCCAGTTTTAGGAGAATCCGACGGTCGGATCTCCCGTAATGTCAATTCGAAGTCAAGGGTCGAAATTCACGAACTGCCGTAGCGCGGCGCGTTCTATTCGGGCCATTATATATATATAATATATATTTCATCGATTTCCTTTTAAAACGTATTTTATAAATCGTTTTAAATTCGTTCTCAAAACCATTTCAACTCTATATTCAATTTCAAATCGATTTGATTTCAATTCAATTCGAATTCATTTCAATTTTATTTAATTCGAATTCAAATTCGTTTCAGTTCAATCCAAATTCTAATTCGTTTCCATTCAATTCAATTTGAATTTACCTTCTATTTAATTCAATTCGAATTCCTTTCAAATTGATTTCAATTCAATTTCAGTTCGTTTAAAATTTTATTCAAAACGATTTCAATTCGTTTTAATTCAATTTCAATTTAATTCAATTTGAATTCATTTTCTATTCAATTCGAATCGAATTCATTTTCTATTCGATTCGAATTCATTTCAAATTGATTTAATAAAATTTCAATTTGAATTTTAATCTAATTCAATTTGAATTTCATTTCAAAATATTAAATTTTGAAATCACTTTTCAATATACATTATAAAACGAATAAAGTCGATATAAATATCGTTCACGTCAAAATAGCGCAACTCTAATCAACACGGCTTTATATATTTCAATAAATCCATTATTCTATTCAACAAATGAATATTTATTCTATTCAACACATGAATCTATATTTCTTTCAACACACGACTAATCTCAACACATGAGTACTGTCAACACATCACTATTTTTGTTATGTAAAATATTTTATAAAACTATGGTATCTATCGTTTGATTTTAATTAGACTCCACCGAGAAGTAGATTCTAATTGTAAATATGATAAAGATGTAATTTTTATTATTTAAATATTTTACTCAACACACGAATATTTTCAACCCATGAACATCGTCAACACATGACTATTTTTATATTCAACACATGAATTTTCTTTTAAAATATTTATTATTTTACCGATTGGAATGAGGCCCAATCAATCACCATATAATGTTAATTATATGGACTTTTCATACATCACACGTATATAATAGCATTGAAAATAATCAACCATCAATCAAAGTGCGCTACACTGTATAAGCATCAAATATAGATATCTAACGCTTATAACAGCCTGTCAATCAATCGATCGACATATTTAATAAATCAGGATGAGTGAACTTCATATTTCATCCCAACACCCGTGTGGGGTTTTAAATCAACAAACACTGAATATCATTTGTGCAGTTGGGCGATGTGTAAAATTTATCGACCCAATCAATGTCCTTTAAATAGGTGTACATAAAAAAACCGTCCGGTTTGTAAATGAATATTTTATTTTATTCACTTCCACGTTAAAAATTATATTTTTAACGATAAATCATTTTATTTCACCACGTGAATTTCTATTCAGTTCATTTACACAATAAAAATGATATTTTTATTTTTATAACATATTTTAGGAAATTTCGGCGGCATAACGGCACGATACTAGAAACGGGACGAGGTCTAGCCTTATCCCCGGTCTAGTGAAGGCCCACGCCATTCACACATCAATCAAATTCACCAAACAACCAAATTCAAATCAAACCATCTAACTAATTTATGCAACCAAACAAACAAGTCCATGGTCTGTGGACGATTGTGTCGGGTGCTACTAAACACCGTCTGCATCCTAGTATATATATATATAACTAGAAAAAGAAATTGGAAGGTGAGAAATTCTCACCGACTAGCCATCCAACTTCATGACACTTCATTTATAGAAATCTTCATCGTTATCTCATCTTTGTCATCTTCGTTGCCCGTAGCCACTACATATATAAAAATCACCTTTTTTTATATTTTGACGTCTTTTTAAAATAAAAATCACATTTTTATTTGTTTTCAATTTTAAAAAACATATTTTTATAATCACTTCATATATTTAAAAATCGAATTTTCACTTCGCTATTCAATATATAAAAATCGAATTTTTACTACGAGGTCATATAGATAAAAATTCCATTTCCAAAAATATAGATTTCGCCTTTATAAAAATAAAGATTTCATCTTTTCAAAAATAAAGATTTCGCCTTTATAAAAATAAAGATTCCGCCTTTATAAAAATAAAGATTTCATCTTTTCAAAAATATCATTATAAAAATCACATTTTTATGTTGCTACACATATAAAGATGATATTTTTACTATCTTACCTATATAAAAATTTTATTTTCTCGAAGTAAAAATCATATTTTTACTTCACTACTCATCTCAAAATATCGTCTTTTCAACTATAAAAATCTAATCCTTTGCATTTTAAAAATTCTGGTTTTAACCATTAAAAAATTCAGTTTTTATCACTATAAAAATTCAGTCCTTTCAATACATAAAAATCGAAATTTCAGAATTAAAATAAATAAAAACAAACTTACTGTAATCTGCGAAGAAGGGGGGGCGCTCGCAGATGGATGCGTTGGTCGTAGGTGGCGTCGCTCGCTGATGGCGAGGCTGTAGGTGGTTGCGTGGGCGGAGCCAGGGAGGCTAGGGGGGTCGCGTCAGGTCGGAGGGGTGGCCAGCATCGGGGTTGGGTGGTTTTGGGGAACTAGGGCACGGGTTTCGAGAGGGGCGGAGAGAGGAAAGCGCGAGGGGGCGAGGGGTAGTTGGAGATGGCGGCGCACCTCCTGAGGGGGGGCGCGATGGCGTCGGCGGTGGGTTCCCCCCTCCGCGTCGCCCCTCTCTGATTTGATTTTTTTTTTCGTTCGAATGAATTTAATCGGGGAGGGGGGGGGGTGGGCCTGAATGAATAAAGGGGGAGAAGGGAGGGTTTTAATTTTTTTATTTATTTTGCAAAAAGTTGACTTTTACATACGACCTCGAAACGAGGCCCACCGCCTGTCGTCCATAGCATTTTACCCCCATTCAGAACACAATGGGATATGTATCGTAAGCTGATTCGATCGTTTGAATCAGTTTCCGTTAAAATCTACATATAACTCTATATATTGAATTTGAACGCGCATTTCAATTTACCGGGGTCACATACTAACTCGAAAAATTGCAGAAAAATATTTTCTAGCTTCGTATTGACGATACGGTCCTAACAAAACTAGTTTCGTCGAATTCTGAGACCGTTTGAAAAATGGCCATTTTCCAGTCGATTAAAATCAACTAAAACCGGTCAAACGCGTTTACCTTTGCCACGCTCACCTATTGATTCGAAAAATTATGAAATTTGAAACCTAGCAATAATTTGACATCACGGACCCAACAAAAGTGGTTTCGTCGAAATTCGAGGTCGTTTGCAAAATGTCCATTTTTAAGGGCCTGAATTCCATAGCGATTATTCAGAATTTTCAACTGGACATATCTTTTAATTCCCGCTATGAAATTTTGATTTTTCGGATTCGTTGGAAAGATATTCCCAATTAGATCCTAATGTTTTTGGTTTCACTAAAATCCGGATTGTTTTGCACCCGGTACATTCAATTGAAGTTTGAAATCGAATTATCGAACTACCGCGCCATTTTCAATTCTATTTATAATTATATATAAATATTCATATTCTAACGACGATGTGTATAAATATATACGTTCGAATTCTATTCAAAATAAATTTATTGTCAATATTATTTAAAATAATCTATTTTAAATATTCAAAATTCACTTAAATTGCCAAAATAAAAATTTTAAACTGGCTCAGATTTTCCGGGTTATTACAATCTCCCTCACTTAAAACTTTTCGTCCCCGAAAAGGAACAAAGTCGAAAGTTGTTTGATTAATCAACACTACGTTCGATCTGGCTTCCATTCTCCAACTTTTCAGTTTCTGAGAATTTCCAAAAATTTCAAAAATTTGGCTAACACCCGGAATTTTCGAAAAATTTCGCCATAACCTCCCCTGCACCGGGAGCCACGGGAAAATCCCGAAATTGACATAAAAGCCTTCTGATCTCAAAAAGAAAAAGAAAAAGCCAAGCGGCTAGCCAATAGGCTCATAAAATCATCATCACCCAAACAAAACAGTAAATTATAGTAAACATGTACCTATTTGTCGGGCAAACAAATTTTATTCTCTGCTCTAGCCTCCTTGCTATGACCTGTTCAATGATATACATGTGTATGCAAGTAAATGTGACCAATTTTCAATACAGTTCAATATGTGAATCAATTAGGCATAATGGTTCAAAATTATCAAACAAATAAACAACCAACACAAACATCAATCAATTAGTGGATTAGAGTTTCAAATTCATAATTTTGATACATATATACAAAAAATCATGTTTTTGAGGCCAATTCACAACAATGTATTCTAGCTATATTAGTTTTGGTTCTCACACCAGCCTAATGGAAATATATAGAAATCACACCTTCGAAATTCGAATATGAATACTGATGATGATGCACCATCATCAGCATCATCCCCGGATATCTAGAATGTGATTCAATATCTACCCAGTATATTAAACTTCGAATATACGTTCATGACGCGTATATGCAAAACTTTTATATACTGGATTGCCCATATCAATATAAATAAATATTCAAATACGTATAAAGCGATTTAAAATTTTCAAAACAAAATTGTTTTCATTTGAAAAATATACTCTTCACACTCGTTCTAGGATACTACTGATCCTATCTCTAACGAGTCACTCTAATTGGATATTACTAATCCAATATCTGATGAATTCTTTCGTATGGTTCTAATGTGTCTTGTTCTCGAGCTCTGTAAACCAAAGCTCTGATACCAAACTGAGACGACCTGAACTTCCCCGTGAAGGAAAGCACGGATAGAATTGAGGACAAGACAAAATAGAACGCAACCGGAAGAACATTTCATTGTTATTACAACAATTCCATCAGATACAAGAATATACAGAGTATAAATGAATAAATTACATTCAACGAATATCAGAGATTTAAATTACATTTAAATACATCGCAGCGGAAAATAATACAAAAGCACAACTAGAAGTAATTCACGGATACAGAGCTTTCCGAGCATCGTTCCAGCTGTAAATCAGGATCCTGTGAATATAAATCTGCAAAACCAAAACTACTAGCTGCCTGTGTCGAAAATAAGGGCACCCAGAGTTTAGGTTAAAACAATAAACTCCAGGTCAGTCATGTGACTGGTGTGAGAACTAAAACAGTTATTAATCTTTATTTTTAAAGTTAGGTAAATCAAGGGACCACGCCGTATAACACGGAACGAGTTTCCTCCCAAGAATACCAGTGCATGAAACAAACAACGCAATGCTAAATAAAGAAAAATGAAGTTGTTATAAGACCCAGGTCCCATCACACAATGCAACGCAAGCCGGAGGATAGGGTTTTTACCTTATAACAGCCAAAGCATGCTTGATACGTTTAAAACACATTATTTGATACTATTATAGGTGTATAGTGTCAAAACAATTTCAATCATAAATATCAATCATAGGCGGCATGAATGACCCATACCACTATGTCGCCATACTAGGTTCTACAAATAAAACTGCAATATCAAGTATTGGAAATTGGATTCCATCATGAGCCGAGGCAAGGGGCAAGCTCCTCTCCGCGTTCGAGACACTCTAGCAAATGTCCCAGGACCCCACTTTGATCCTTGGAATCGGCTGGGCCGGTCCTCTCTTACTTTTGAGGATTGGCAATTCCTGAACACACGTTTCCCGGTCCTTACAGACCTATATCCGAGGCACCTCGTATCTAACAACCACACAGGTGAAAAGTATATAAATGTCAGGGCTGGTAGGTCACTGACACCACCCTAGCTAGAAAGAAACGTCGTGCTCTCCCAGCGGTCCGTCTCCAGTTTTTGACTCATACCGAGGTGTGAGGCTCGCGAATTCACGTTATACACAAAGCTACGCCACACAGGTCGTGCTTTGATCATCAACCACAAGACTTTTCTTTTCAACAGAAGCCTTGCTCAATTGCCACTTACGCGTGCCACACAGGCAATTCACTCCATGCGACTGATGTCCATCGATATACAACCTCTGAGCTCGTACGTCTCTGAGAAGGGCGTTAAGCAAGAGAATAAATTCTCTGCCGCCAAACAGATGTATATTTAGTAGAGATCAATCAACACAGAATAAAATCCAATGTCAGACACACAATCCATTTACAAATTCGTTCTGGGTCTGAACGAAACCGGAGGCACTTTTCTCGCATATCCATCCATCTCCAAGTACATCTGGACGATCACCAACTGTTTCCCTCATCTTGGGTGTACAGCCCAATCAAGATCATCAGTAATCACCCAAACGATGTGAAGACTTCCGGTCTTCAATCACCGTCTTCATCTTCGACATCCCGTCGAATCGGTTATTTAGAATGGGTATAACCCCGGCCTTTCTGAGTAACCCACGTATATGATAAACAAATGTTACACAAACACAACAAACGCCTCATTCCAATTCAGAATATTCTTTTATTCACAAAATCACATTCTTAGGGAAAGGTTCCCATTAATTTTATCCAAGATAAATTCTTCTAGATTTATTCTTTGATCTTCCTTTGGATATCATTTCTAACTAGTCGGGATTAGCGAACCACACCGAAGTAATTATTTATTTTATTTCCCAATCCCAACCTATTTATCCCATGGAGAAAAACTGGTGATACTCCATTCCTAACACCACGGTGTTATCGGTAAAATTAATTACCATTTCACGTTCAAATCTAATTAAAGATTTAACTATCGCTTTGGAGCAAAATTGGTGGTACTCCATTCTCGATCACCTTTCAGATTTGATAATTTAAATTATCAATTCACATTTTAATCTAATTAAAGATTCATTAAAACTCCACTTAGTTTTAATCTTCTCAAAAATCAATATTCTGTCTTTAACTGGGTTAAAGAACCAATGTCTTCTAAAACACGATTCACGATAAACCCAAATCACATTTGATTTTAAATACAAGGCTCTGAATAGAAAATATACCGGCTTATATTCAATATCAAATTCTGAAACCAACATATATCGTATTGGAAATAACGATATAAAATATATCTTTCAAATCCCCATAACAATATTTGTATAGTCACGAAATCCAACATCGAAATATTCCGAAGATAATTTCGATTCAACTCCAGTCCAATTCACGTATTGGGAATATTGATTATTTTTAAAATCACTTTCAAATCCAGTTTATTTATTTCAAAAATAAATTGATTTTAATTCTAGTTCAAAACTAGTTCATTTCGATAAAAATCTATTTTTATCTTTTCAAATATGGAATTTTTCAGCCCAAATTTTCCCAAATCATTTCTTATGATTTTACACAAGTTATTGATATTTTTAATAATTTTATCAAGGCCCGTACAGTCGATTTCCATCAATGGCCATCGAACTGCGCTTACAGCGACCTTTTCCAAATTTGATTTGGACATAATTCCAAATCCAACCGTTAGATTTCAAATTCCTAATATTCGTAGGAAAGCTCTTTTCGATGCGAACCCAACGGTTCCGGTTTTAGGAGAATCCGACGGTCGGATCTCCCGTAATGTCAATTCGAAGTCAATGGTCGAAATTCACGAACTGCCGCAGCGCGGCGCGTTCTATTCAGGCCATTATATATATATATAATATATATATATATATATATTATATATTTCATCGATTTCCTTTTAAAACGTATTTTATAAATCGTTTTAAATTCGTTTTCAAAACCATTTCAACTCTATATTCAATTTCAAATCGATTTGATTTCAATTCGAATTCATTTCAATTTTATTTAATTCGAATTCAAATTCGTTTCAGTTCAATCCAAATTCTAATTCGTTTCCATTCAATTCAATTTGAATTTACCTTCTATTTAATTCAATTCGAATTCCTTTCAAATTGATTTCAATTCAATTTCAGTTCGTTTAAAATTTTATTCAAAACGACTTCAATTCGTTTTAATTCAATTTCAATTTAATTCAATTTGAATTCATTTTCTATTCAATTCGAATCGAATTCATTTTCTATTCGATTCGAATTCATTTCAAATTGATTTAATAAAATTTCAATTTGAATTTTAATCTAATTCAATTTGAATTTCATTTCAAAATATTAAATTTTGAAATCACTTTTCAATATACATTATAAAACGAATAAAGTCGATATAAATATCGTTCACGTCAAAATAGCGCAACTCTAATCAACACGGCTTTATATATTTCAATAAATCCGTTATTCTATTCAACAAATGAGTATTTATTCTATTCAACACATGAATCTATATTTCTTTCAACACACGACTAATCTCAACACATGAGTACTGTCAACACATCACTATTTTTGTTATGTAAAATATTTTATAAAACTATGGTATCTATCGTTTGATTTTAATTAGACTCCACCGAGAAGTAGATTCTAATTGTAAATATGATAAAGATGTAATTTTTATTATTTAAAATATTTTATTCAACACACGAATATTTTCAACCCATGAACATCGTCAACACATGACTATTTTTATATTCAACACATGAATTTTCTTTTAAAATATTTATTATTTTCCCAATTGGAATGAGGCCCAATCAATCACCATATAATGTTAATTATATGGACTTTTCATACATCACACGTATATAATAGCATTGAAAATAATCAACCATCAATCAAAGTGCACTACACTGTATAAGCATCAAATATAGATATCTAACGCTTATAACAGCCTGTCAATCAATCGATTGACATATTTAATAAATCAGGATGAGTGAACTTCATATTTCATCCCAACACCCGTGTGGGGTTTTAAATCAACAAACACTGAATATCATTTGTGCAGTTGGGCGATGTGTAAAATTTATCGACCCAATCAATGTCCTTTAAATAGGTGTACATAAACAAACCGTCCGGTTTGTAAATGAATATTTTATTTTATTCACTTCCACGTTAAAAATTATATTTTTAACGATAAATCATTTTATTTCACCACGTGAATTTCTATTCAGTTCATTTACACAATAAAAATGATATTTTTATTTTTCTAACATATTTTAGGAAATTTCGGCGGCATAACGGCACGATACTAGAAACGGGACGAGGCCTAGCCTTATCCCCGGTCTAGTGAAGGCCCACGCTATTCACACGTCAATCAAATTCACCAAACAACCAAATTCAAATCAAACCATCTAACTAATTTATGCAACCAAACAAACAAGTCCATGGTCTGTGGACGATTGTGTCGGGTGCTACTAAACACCGTCTGCATCCTAGTATATATATATAACTAGAAAAAGAAATTGGAAGGTGAGAAATTCTCACCGACTAGCTATCCAACTTCATGACACTTCATTTATAGAAATCTTCATCGTTATCTCAACTTTGTCATCTTCGTTGCCCGTAGCCACTACATACATAAAAATCACCTTTTTTTATATTTTGACGTCTTTTTAAAATAAAAATCACATTTTTATTTGTTTACTTTCAATTTTAAAAAACATATTTTTATAATCACTTCATATATTTAAAAATCGAAATTTCACTTCGCTATTCAATATATAAAAATCGAATTTTTACTACGATGTCATATAGATAAAAATTCCATTTCCAAAAATATAGATTTCGCCTTTATAAAAATAAAGATTTCATCTTTTCAAAAATAAAGATTTCGCCTTTATAAAAATAAAGATTCCGCCTTTATAAAAATAAAGATTTCATCTTTTCAAAAATATCATTATAAAAATCACATTTTTATGTTGCTACACATATAAAGATGATATTTTTACTATCTTACCTATATAAAAATTATATTTTCTCGAAGTAAAAATCATATTTTTACTTCACTACTCATTTCAAAATATCGTCTTTTCAACTATAAAAATCTAATCCTTTGCATTTTAAAAATTCTGGTTTTAACCATTAAAAAATTCAGTTTTTATCACTATAAAAATTCAGTCCTTTCAATACATAAAAATCGAAATTTCAGAATTAAAATAAATAAAAACAAACTTACTGTAATCTGCGAAGAAGGGGGGGGCTGCTCGCAGATGGATGCGTTGGTCGTAGGTGGCGTCGCTCGCTGATGGCGAGGCTGCAGGTGGTTGCGCGGGCGGAGCCAGGGAGGCTAGGGGGGTCACGTCAGGTCGGAGGGGTGGCCAGCGTCGGGGTTGGGTGGTTTTGGGGAACTAGGGCACGGGTTTCGAGAGGGGCGGAGAGAGGAAAGCGCGAGGGGGCGAGGGGTAGCTGGAGATGGCGGCGCACCTCCTGAGGGGGGCGCGATGGCGTCGGCGGTGGGTTCCCCCCTCCGCGTCGCCCCTCTCTGATTTGTTTTTTTTTTCATTCGAATGAATATAATCGGGGGGGGGGGGGCTGAATGAATAAAGGGGGAGAAGGGAGGGTTTTAATTTATTTTTTTTATTTATTTTGCAAAAAGTTGACTTTTACATACGACCTCGAAACGAGGCCCACCGCCTGTCGTCCATAGCATTTTACCCACATTCCGAACACAATGGGATATGTATCATAAGATGATTCGATCGTTTGAATCAGTTTCCGTTAAAATCTACATATAACTCTATATATTGAATTTGAACGCGCATTTCAATTTACTGGGGTCACATACTAACTCGAAAAATTGCAAAAAAATATTTTCTAGCTTCGTATTGACGATACGGTCCTAACAAAACTAGTTTCGTCGAATTCTGAGACCGTTTGAAAAATGGCCATTTTCCAGTCGATTAAAATCAACTGAAACCGGTCAAATGCGTTTACCTTTGCCACGCTCACCTATTGATTCGAAAAATTATGAAATTTGAAACCTTGCAATAATTTGACATCACGGACCCAACAAAAGTGGTTTCGTCGAAATTCGAGGTCGTTTGCAAAATGTCCATTTTTAAGGGCCTGAATTCCATAGCGACTATTCAGAATTTTCAACTGGACATATCTTTTAATTCCCGCTATGAAATTTTGATTTTTCGGATTCGTTGGAAAGATATTTCCAATTAGATCCTAATGTTTTTGGTTTCACTAAAATCCGGATTGTTTTGCACCCGGTACATTCAATTGAAGTTTGAAATCGAATTATCGAACTACCGCGCCATTTTCAATTCTGTTTATAATTATATATAAATATTCATATTCTAACGACGACGTATATAAATATATACGTTCGAATTCTATTCAAAATAAATTTCTTGTCAATATTATTTAAAATAATCTATTTTAAATATTCAAAATTCACTAAAATTGCCAAAATAAAAATTTTAAACTGGCTCAGATTTTCCGGGTTATTACATCTATGGTAACAATTTTTTTAAAACAATGTCTTTACAATTTTCTGAAAGCACTTGTAAACTCATTTTAGGTACTGGAAACAAGTTAATTCCACACATAGGTAATCTGAAAAGAATTGAAATATCTTATGGTTTCATTTTTAGAAACACAATCCCAATTGTAAAAGCTTGTTCCTCAATAGAAAATATTTTACTATATCATCTAAGGTTGTAGATGATTTAGTGAAAGCATAAATGGTTAAAATTTGTTTGAAAATACATGATTTTTTTTTTCAAATGCGGTTTGGTTTAAAATTTTAAACTGATTTACAAGATCACCACCTTTTTGGATAATTTTGTGGAAATTTTTTATCATAGGTAGCAAGCTACAACGATATTGAATTTTGTCTTGAGATCCTTTTTTCCCTTTTTCGTTGTTATTGCCTTTGTTTTTTTCATTCCTTTCACTGTTGATTCCTACACAGTATTTTTTTTCAATGAATCATTCTATATATAATTAGCTTTAATGCTATTTAAATCTATCATTAGTAAACAAGTTTATGATATATGAAACTATCAGTCAAATGTCATGTACATATCATTAGTAAACAGTTATATGATATATGAAACTATCATTCCAAATGTCATCATTTACATCTATCATTTGCACCAAAGTATATGATATATTAAATTATCAGTTTAATTCACTTACGTATATCATTAGTACCCAAGTATATGATAAATGAAACTGTCATTTCTAATGTTATTTATATCTATCATTAGTAAACAAGTATATGATATATGAAACTTTCATTCCAAATGTCATTAGCTTCTAACAATATTAGCACCCAAGTATATGATAAGTGAAACTATCATTACAAATATCATTTACATTTATCATTCGAACCAAGTATGATAAATGAAACCTTTTTTTTTAATTTGTTGAGGAGGGAAACTGACCGGAGTCGTAAAATCCTCCCTAGTGCATATAGCACAATCCATGAGCACCACATATGTGGCTGATCTTAGCGTATGCACATGGTAAGCTCTTAGCATGCCATTATAGGTTTCGAACCCACGCCACTGTTACCATGGCGCAAACTCCTTAACCGCTGGCTATCGCTACGGGCTACTAATGTTATTTATATATATCATTAGTAAACAAGTATATGATAAGTGAAACTTTCATTCCAAATGTCATTTACATCTATCATTAGCACCCAAGTATATAATAAGTGAAACTAATTGTTCAATTCATTTACATCTATCATTAGTACCCAAGTAATAAAGTGTAAAAAAGAGAGTAATAAAGTGTACAAAATGAGAGGATGATTGGTAAGCAAAGCACTCATCTTTTAATAGATTTTGAGCAGTATTCATAGTATATATATGAATTGAATGGGGGAATGAAAGCAAGAAGTAGCATCCCTATTTGTTAAATACCTATGAATGTATAGGATGGGAGAATGATAATTAAAACTAGCATTAACAGTTTTTAATGCATATGTGTATAAGATGATAGTTAAGACTTGCATTCAGACTTCTAAATTGAATGTAAATGTATTGAATAACAAAATGAGAGTTAAAAGCAGCATTAGTACTTATTGAGTGCACATAAGTATATTGAATTTCCAAGATGCTAGTTTAAACTATCATTTGCATTATTCAGTGCAGTAAACAAGCAAATGATAGTGAAAACTGGCATTAGAAACCCTAGTTTAAAATTGTAGAAAAAATAATTATTCAATAAAACTTATAACTTTCTTACTTTGTTAAACTGCTGATTGACTAGTTTTATTACAATCAAGAAATGTACGACCACAATTATTACTTCACTACAATTATGATGGTAAGTATAAGCCTTCAATTATAAATGTTAAAAAATAATATACTGTGTTATAATACATATGAATATGCAGAATGCTTCAACAAATGATCAAAAAACATTGATTAATGATATAGTCGTACCAACAATGCATAAGATTGTGAAATATGAGTTTTCAGAGAAGAATTTCTTCCCTCTGCATTTCGAAAACCGTTGGACCTTGCTTATGCTGAACACACATGCGACAAACTTTAATGCTATTGTAACCTAGCATTTTTTAAATAAGTGACATACATGCATCAACATATAATGCTAATATAACTTAGCATTTCTTAAATAAATGACATACATGCATCAAAGCTTAATGCTAATGTAACCTAGCAATTTTTGAATAAACGACATACATGCAGCAAAACCTAATGCAAATGTAATATAGCGTTTCTTAAATAAATGACATACATGCATCAAACCTTAATGCTAATGTAACCTAGCATTTCTTAAATAAATGACATACATGCATCAAAACATAATGATAATGTAACTTAGTATTTCTTAAATAAATGACATACATGCATCAAAACCTTAATGCTAATGTAGCCTATCATTTTTGAAACAAATGGCATACGTGCAGCTAAACTTAATGCTAATGTAACCTAGCATTTCTTAAATAAATGACATACATGCATCAAAACCTTCATGCTATGTAACCTAACATTTTTCAAATAATGACATACATGTAGAAAAACTTAGATTTATTAATCTAACTGGCCATTGCACTTTCAATTCTTCCCTATGTATCATTTTGCACATGATAAACGACTTATCAAGCTTGTAACTATTACACTATGTTAAACTTTCATTTTGAAAAAAATTCATATATAATTTTTTCCAATGTACCTGTAGCACATTGAACTATCATTATATCTTTCAAATTCACTGTTCAAAATGTTCTAATGTAATTTTAATTGATCAAATGATTTATTAATATCCTTCAAGCATATTTAATACAGTTTATTATACTAAAATACAAAATGCTATGTTTGACTATCATTATTCTTTGTAATTTACGTATGTTGTTTTTCAATGAAAAATTTAAGACCTAACAAACAACATTTCAATAATATGTATGTAACACCCCATATTTTTATGTTAATGATAAAAAGAAAAATATAAAAATTATGTTTTTGGAATTTGACCCCGAAACATTTACCAATGCATTGGTGGTAATTTTCTGATTCGTTTTGGTATATGGCATGACCAAAACAGAGCACGTATACAAAAGATAACAATGAATTAAACAATTAGAAGGCTATGTATATTTTATATACACCCGTATGCAAGTGAAATTCAAAAACTTATTAATGTTGTTAAAGGGTATAAAACAAATCAAAGAAGTAAAAAGGGGCAAGTAGAAACAGTGTTAATTTAAAAAATTAAATGCAGAAACAATGTCCCAAAAAAAACACGTGGACCCAGATGGGTCGACCCACGTGCTGCCTGGGTCGACCTATGGGTTAACCCAAGTGAGCTAGGTCGACCCGTCGACCCAAGCCAGTCCAGATCTATTTTTTTACATGGCTTTTCTGATGTGTACGGTTCTGATTTTTAGGGATTAAATCCGATGGTTCAGACTTTCTTGCACACCTATAAATAGACTAACATGGCCCAGCATAAATCTCATATTTTCTAAGATGTTGCCTATGCTCTTCCATTCTTCTTCCTCATTTCTCTTCAAAAATAGAATAATTAGTCTTAGGAAATTATGATTCAAGGTTTGGAGGAAAAGAACACATACACACACACACAAACGGGTGTTCAGAATTCCGATCAGCGAGAGGTAAGTCTTTGGATCTGGTTTCTATAGGTTTCTTTTTTCCTCTTCTTTAGTATCAGATTTGTGAATCCATGGTTATATGGAATACAGATTCAGTTAGGAAGTCCACGGGATAATAGAGGTTCATGGATTAGAAAGCTGTTAGGTGAGTATATCTAAATTATACCCTTTTAAATAATGATATATTTATCGTTTCTATTCCCCATTATAATTAATCTGCTAAACAGTTGATATTTATGAAAATTGTATATTAGAGCTGTTTATGACATATTAAAAAGATTACTGTTGTATATAGAACCATCCTAAGAGCCCATTAATTGGATGTTGTAAATAAAGTTACAATGGAATTGCGAATAATTGTGGTAATTGGTGCTAAATCTGTTAAGAACATTTATGTCATGTAAGCCTATTTCCATTTAAACATCTATCTAAATGGGAAATTATTGTAAATACTATAATTATGAAATTTATAATACACCTGAACATTTTCTATATCTGTAATCATGTAAGCGAACTCGGGTTTCAGCGGATTGGGATATTTGAAAAAAAAAATGGTCTGTCGGAATTTAGGTTGTTACAATGTAATAACTTTGAAGCCTTAACATCAGTCATTGAGGCCACGGTGTTATAATTCTTATTCATTGACATATTACTATTTGAGTTATTTAACGACTCTTGATTTTGCAACTCTAGCTTTTAATCTTGCAGCTCTTGGAGATTCGTCTTTCGGTTGAGGAGTCGATGATGTAATTTTTCGTTTCGGTGTTCTAGCCTTGAATACCCAAGCAGATGCCGACAAATTGGAGTCAAATATTGAATAATATGTCGACATTGATGTTTTAGGGATTATGAATTGTTTGAATGTAACAAAATTGTAAAGTATTGATGTTTTGTTCATGGAAATAAAACCCTAAAATGGAAGAAATGGAAAAATGTTTCGTGTAAAGAGAAATGGTTAGCTAGTGGGGTGAAGATAGTGATTTAAATGTCCTTAAAACCAAAACCATAAAGTTATGTCCGTAATTTTAAATTCGTATTTAAGTTTTTCCTTTAAAATAATTTCCTCTTTGTTTTATTTTATAACACGTTATCGACATGAGATTCTATTTAGAGTTATTTTTTGAAATCTTCTAGATCTAAATCTATGAATTTGTCAGGTAAGTAATTTTTATCTGAGAATTCCTAATTGACGGATTTTTAGATTTGTTCTGCATTTATTTTTTGTTTGAAAATCTTTGATTAATGGATCTATGAATTTTCTATATTTTCTATTCTTCTAGATTTGATTCAAACTTCTTGTTGACACCAAAAATTGGCACAACACCCAAAGAAGGGGTTATATAGAGAATAAATGAAGATAAATGATTGTAAATACTAAAAATAAAGGAAATCAAACACAAATTTATAGTGGTTTGGCGTTAATGAGCCTACGTCCACTTTAAAATCTCTTATATATTCTTTAAACTATTAGACGGAATAGTTACAACGATAATGCAAGAGACTAACAGTGATTTGAAAGCTCAAAGTCTTCAAACTTATAAAAGGCCCTTCTTCTGGGTCCAAAAGGGGTATTTATAGATGATACAGTGCTTAAGCTGGCTTAGACATGCGTTGTATGATCCAAAATAGTAGTTAAGCCTGTAGAAGTGTTCTTCTCCTATGGAATTGGTAATCCTCGAATTACCGATGATAGGTGGCAATCAATCTGACCGGTTCGGATGGCTTGAAATGGGTAAGGTTAGGCGTGATCTATTCTTCAGGCGGACATCAAGTTCGCAACTAGGTGTGACCTAGCTTGATCGGTATAGTCATAGCGGCTTCGACTGGACCGCATCTGGCTCCAGTGATAAACCTAAGTGATAGGCCTCACGGCTCGGCCCATTTTTGACTTCTTCTAACTACTCCGGGTATTCGAGGTATGGGCCCACGACATCTTCAAGCCTTCATAGGCTAGCCGAAAGGCCTATCAACACTTTGCCCCCTAAAATATGTTGCGCTGGAGACGGGGCACACTTTGTAAACACATGCTCTGAACAAATTCTTTCATATCAACCGAAGAATTCCACAGATCGGCTTGGGCCGTCCGTTTATGAGGTTCATAAATCTAGATTGGTCCATTAGCCGTTTTGGGAACCTAAGCAAGCTCAGCTAATAATGACACCTTACTATTATATGCCTTTTCGGTTGATATTGGCTCGATGTTGGCTTGACACGTCAACCAAGTCTTACCCAGCAGTCATGTCAATCGAATATGAATGGTCATCTTATTATCTTATAAAAGGAAAACCCTTTTTACCCTTTTCTTTTTACTTTTACCTACTGCCAAAGCTGATTTACTGCTTCAGAGGTAGAAGAAGAACGATCGCTGTCTTCAACCAAGATCATATTTTTTAGGTAAAAATCGACTCTTCATCTTTTACAAAATACCTCGATGTCGTTCTTGTATGAGTTCTCTTCTCTCCACTTTCTTGTTGTCATTTGGGTTCCACGTAATCCATAATTGGGATCATCAGCATCGGATCGTCGGAGTCAGCGGCCATGCGATTGTCTGTGGTGAATCTGATACCATTTTAGTAAAATCCGATGGTGTTGGATCTGCTAACCGATTACGAGTGTAGGTGGAGAAGTTTCCTATCTTTTCACAGTTCTTCATGCATCAGGGTGTTGATAAACCCTTGGACATGTGGTAGTGTTTGAGCGGGTGGTGATAAAGATAACGATCTTTGCACAGTCTGACATATGAGAATAAAGATGATTTTGTGGTTTCTCATTTATCAAAATAGCACTGTAAAGCGGAACTAATCCCCTCAATATTAAACTTCAGTTTCAGCTTGATATTCTTTTAATCAACAATGGTCAAGCCACGAGGCAACCTTAAGCATGGGTCGGGTAAGGAATTACCCTTTTCTGTCAGAGTAGGTAGTACCTCCGAGTCTTCAGCTAATTCAGAGTTTGATTCCGATAATAGCTCCCAAGGTCGAATGATGAGTTTACTGCCTCCTCCCGAGGTTACGGTCGATCGAATGAAGCGACATCGGTCCCAATAGCACCCGACCTGCTCCCTGGTGCGGAGATTCTGAGAAACCCCCCCGGACGCCAAAATGACCGATATAACTCTCAAGCTGCTGTAGAATCTGACTGCCAAGCATAATATTTCTTTTGCACATATTCTTCTCCCCGAAGAAACTGATCGACCTCACATTCCTCCAAAAGGCTATATGGCACTATTTATTCCTATGTGTAATGTAGGAGCTATCCCTCCTTTTCCTCCATTCACCGTCAACTTCTTATTGCAGATGAACCTAACCCCGATGCAGTTCGGTCCAATTACCTATGGTAATCTGTTATCTGTCTATTACCTGTACACGAGGTACTTAGGCCACCCTCTTACCTTTGACGACTTGGCCTTCTTTTTTCACTTTAGACACAATGAGAAACAATCCCCCTCCCTTCTTTACTTCGAAGCTACCTTAGGTATGAAAATTATTGAAAAGGTCCCATGTAAGTTGGGCGACCAAAGCGGGAATGGTTTTGGATTAAAGAGCAGTCGGGATGTGCTCGATATTGGCTTCAATGCAGTAGGTTTCTTTATTTTCCGTTACATCCATTATAGAGTTCTTTATATCGACCATTTCTTTTGTGGGGAGTGAGCCAATAAGGCCTGAGGATAAAGTGTTTGAAGGTCGCTATAGAAAGCTGGTTAAGTTGAGGTCTAACTAGCGGAATTTTCGGGAGTGTCTGTCCGACAAACATCTACATTGGTAGATTTTCTCGACTAGAACTGAACAATCAAGTCCCAGAAAGAGGGTTCTGGGTCAACAACACCAAGCCGAGGTGAGATGCCCCCAGCCAAAGGAAAGTCAAGTGGTACGCAGATGACCCATTTGGTTGGGGAATCCTCCATCCATCCCTTGCTTAAGGGAGAAAACAAGCTCTACCCATTGGAGAAAAGGCCTACCTTTAAAAGGCAGACTCGAGAGGCCGAGCGTCGAGAAACCGAGCATCAAAAAAGAGAGAAGGGCTATGCTGGAAAGTTCCAAAGAAAGAGCAAGGGGAGTCAGCTAAAGAAATCCCTGCCGAGGATCGCTCGAGAGATTCTGAGGTTGAGAAAGATTCTTCTATGGTCCACGGCTCGCTGGAAGAACATACCTCCATGGACTAAAGAAGATTAAGATGCCAGGAACCATTCTTTCTCCACAAAGCTTAGATCCGAACCAATTCTTTGCTAACCAGTCCGAAGGGATGTTTTCCCCGGTTGAACCAGAAGGTGCCTAAGGTGTGAGTCTAATTTCAGTATAAGGTCAACATAAATACTTTGTCACACAACATTTGCACTGCACGTCACAGTACCACAATCAACAAAGAGTTTTATGGTAATCTTTTTGCTTCCATCTCGATGGAGGCCGGGCCAGTTGAGCCCACCTTGTAGCAAGTGGGGCAAGGAGACGAGGATGGAGATGAGATCAACAAGGGAAGAAAGGAGAAGAAAGACAAAGACAAGGGGAAAGAGAAAGAGAAAGAGAAAGAGAAAGAAAAATAAAGGAGTCAAGAAAAAGACGAGCAGAGGAAAAGAAGTTTGGGGAAGCAAAATCGGACGTTGGAGGAAAAAGAAGAATATGGGAGTTGTTCTGAGAAGAATAGAGAGTACAAGTCCCCCTGAGCGTCGGCTTCCCCCCGCTCTCAAGATGAGACCCCCAGGGGTGGTGAGAGAGCTGAACATTCTCGGGCCATGCAAAGTTGCCTTAGGCTCCCAGTCGACCCTTCCTTCACCGATCGAGTTAAAGAACTAGAGCGAGATTTTCCTGATCTCATTTTTGCTACGATTGAATCTTCTCCTAAATTACAACCGCTATCAAATAGCTTCTGCTGACGTATTCGAAACAATCTTGACCATGTTCTTTCTCAGTATAACATGACGCATGAGTACGCCAAACAAGCTAGCAAAACATTAAAAGACAAGTTGACCGAGGTTACTAGTCTGAGGAGGGACGAGGAGTGTAACAAGAGAACCTTGGGGTTATTGAGAAGAAAATCATAGACTACGAGTCACAGGAAGTTCTCACTAAGGAAAAATATGAAAAAGCTGCCGAGGAAATGAATGCCCGCTTATAGCTGAAAAACCAAGAGTGTGATTATTTGAAGGGTGAAGTTGATACCCTGAAGGGTGAAAGAGGTCGGTTGGACCTGGAGGTGCAGAATCTCAAGGCTCTTCTTGATTCATCTGAGTTGGCCAAAAGACAGTCCGAGGAGAATGCTGCTGCGGCGATTGAGTCAACTAACAATCTGAAGCTTCAACATGACATTGATATTCAAACCATCAAAAATGATCATGCTCAGCAGGTATCAAAAATAAAAAAGGCATGTGGGCATCAAGCTCTTTCATTCTTCACAAGGGTCCTTCGTTGCAGGGACTTGTCTTGGTTATCGAGGTACTCTACGGTGTTGACTGACACCTGGAAAACCATTTGAATGGATGAAGAAGCCTTGATGATTCGACCTTTGAATGATGATGAGCGGGCAGTATTGGCTAAGGGAAAGAGCCAAGAAAAGAGGGCGGCAGAGGCTAAACACCGCAGAGTGAAGGTTGAGTTGGTCCCCGAAAGAGAAGTTGGTAGTATTCAGACTAAAGCATGCCTTGCTTTCCCTCCTGCTGATGCGGAGGTAGGCTTGACATCTGTTCCTCCCCTCGGATCATCTAGAGTTGTGGAGGAGCGGTCAACCAATCCCGATATTGGAGTTAAGCTCATGCATTTAATTTTAGTTCCGTATTTTACTTATTCAACCATAACTAATATCTTCCTTTGTAGGTGCTTTATTGGTGAAGGAGAGTGTTGAGGCAGAGACTGTCACTGTAAAGAAGAATAGTACTGGGAATGCAACAAAAATCTTGATGGATAAAAAGGACAATAAAGGACCATCAGAGGACGACGATATTGAGATTATCGGGGAGTCCAAGAAAAATGATCATCCATCCATGGCCGAGATCAGAGCTCAAAGTAAGAAGGACATTTCGTCAATGAAGCCCATGCCATCTGAATATCCTTTGAATATCCAGCCTCTCCAAGCTATCCCCCCGACTATCCTTTCTTCGGTCGGAGCTCCTACTTTCGTGGACTCCACCAACCCACAAGTCTCAGCACCAGTTCTTAGTTCCTTCGGAAGCATGCTTGGAGGATTAAGGCACAGGACGACCACCGAAGAAATGTTGGAAATTATTAAGCTGCTAAAGATGATCGAGCAAGGAGAGATACCACCTCCGCTTTAGAAGTTCTTTTGTTGTAGTTCTACTTTTAAGCCCTTTGAAACTTTTTTTGCGAGTGCGGCCCTTGCGTTTCTATCATTATTAAACTCTGTACTTTTGTGGACGATGTTTTAACCATACCTGTCATGCAACAACATTTTGTAATCATGCCACAATAATGAAAATCTACTTGTTTTTAAATACTTGTGCTAATAATATACGAAACATGTCAAAAATGGGAACGATGCTCGGGTTCCCTATGTTAGTCTAACCTCCGAGGGTTACCTAGACATTATCCTTGTCTGGGTTATTCATCGACCATCTTGCCCCCGGTGTCGGGGTATTTTGCTTGGTTAGCAAGTTCGCAGTTATATTTAAGGTGGACTTAACCTAGACTGGGAGTACAAATGTCCTTAAGTAGGAGCGTAGTTAGTCATTTATACTCATCCTCTAGTTGATGAGGATTCCAGTTCTACGGATCGAGTGGTCTCTTGTCGGGTGCACCTTTCACACCTGCCCGCCATTTGTACTCTTTCCCAAGTCAAGGGAATTAGATACATTTCCAAATAATTATTCATTGCATTTGGCTTGGTATCATCTTACTTTCAGTCAGTAAAGTAGGGAGTTGGAAGTTGATCGATCAGTCTAACTTTAGGATCAATATTTCTGATGATTTTTTTTTATTTTCCTGACGATGCCGACCCTCTTTGTCCCAGGTCAGCACGTCAGGGCATAAAGATTTGAACTAAAGTTGGTCGAATCACAACATTTAGCTATTATAGTAATTAGTCAAAGTGGGAAAGGAGCCTTTTATTTATAAACTATTGCAGTCGATAAATCACTGTTTATTACAATACTAAAGCAAATAAAATAGTAATGAAAATAGAAATCCTAAGAAAGATAAGGTCGTAAGCACTCCACATTCCATGCTCTTTGAAAAGGCTCGCCATCAATAGTCGAGAGCCTAAAACTTCCATTATCAAGATTTTGTTGAATGACGTACGACCCTTCCCACTTGGGGACCATGTGGGCAGGAATTGAAAAGACCTGTTTCAAAACAAGGTCGCCAATGTCAAAAGTCTTCGGTCTGACCTTATTGTTATAATATCATGCAATCCTTCGCTTATGGGCTTCGGCACGGAGATTTGCTTCCCCTCTTTTTTCATCAGTCGTGTCTAATGATGTCAAGAGAAGCGCTTTATTTGATAATGGGCCATTATAAGTCATTCGACGAGAAGGGACTTCGAGTTCTATCGGAGGAATAACTTCCGAACCATAAGACAGGGCGAAAGGAGTATGGCCACTGGCTGTCTTATGGGTAGTGCGATATGCCCAAAGAGCTAGTAGCAATTCGTCGACCCATTTACCCTTAGCTCACTCTAATCGCTTCTTAAAAATGGTCTTCATAATTTTATTGACCGCTTCAACTTTTCCGTTAGACTGTGGATGTGCAACTGCATAGTATTTCTTTTCGATGTGATACTTCTCACATGAGTCTCTGAACTCCAAGCTGTCGAACTGAGTCCCGTTATTCATGATAATGGTCCGAGGTATTCCATATCGACATATGATATTCCTCACAATAAAGTTGATGACTCGTTTTGTTGTGATTGTGGTCATCTGCTCGGCCTCTCCCCATTTTGTGAAATAATCTACTGCCACGATTGCATACCGAGTGCCTTCTTTCAAAACGGGCAAGGTTCCGATGGTGCCTATTCCCCATACATCGAATGGCCAAGGGATAACCATTTGGGTGATCTATGTCAGGAGAGCCCGTGGGATTTGCGCGAACCTCTGGCATTTATCGCATCTTTTGGAATAGTTGTGTACATCTTTGTTGATACCTCGCCATTCATTTCTTTTTTTGGGATGCGTGCCACATAGGAGAAAATTCTTAATGGGAGTCATCCAGGATTCCATTTTTAGGCTTGGCTTCAGCTTGGTCGATCTCCATCTGCTCGATGCTCGGGATGTCAAGGGTCTATATAGGAACCATCTCCGTTTCGCTTGGGTTATCCGAGCTAGCGAGCTTAGCTAGTTTATCTGCCTTTTGGTTGTCTTCCCTAGGAATATGAGAGATTCTATATCGGTCGAAATTAAGTAACAACTTCTCGACCTGCTTAAGATAGGAAGTCAGTCGAGCTCCTTTGATTAGGTATTCCTTTAGAACTTGGCGTACCACAGGTTGTGAATCACAAAAAACCTCAAGTGATGTTATTTTCAGGTCCTTCGTGAGCTTGAGCCTGACATTCAGGGCCTCGTTCTTGGAGTCATTGTCCATTGCCAAAAATTATAACCTCAAGGTGTAATAAAATGACCGTCCCTCGGGAGATAATAACACTACACCAGCGCCTGAGCATCAATTATTATGGGCTCCACCCGTATACAGTTTCTAGACCAATGGCCTTGGCTCGATGTTCAAGGGTTCAGTATTACCCTCTGAACCTTCGTCTTACGGGGTTGTAAATTCATCTATGAAATCGGCGAGGGCTTCCCCCTAGATGGATTTCTGTGGAACAAAGGTTAAATCTAATTAGCTTAACTCGATGTTCCATTTAAATAGTCGTCCGCTAACCTCGACTCGCTGCAGGACCTGTCGAAGGGGCTGATCGGTGAATATTTTAATGGGATGAGCCTGGAAGTAGTGCTGAAGCTTTCTTGTACAATTAATAAGCCATAGGCAAGTTTCTCCATCTTCGGATTGTTGCCTTCGGCCCCTATCAATTTTTTGCTTACATAGTAAACTGGTCGTTTCACCTGGTCCTCCTCACGGATTAGGACCGAGCTGATTGTATGTGCGGACACTGCTAAATAAACAAACAAATCTTCATGATCAATGGGCTTGGATTGGATATGAGGCCTCTCTAAATGATCGAGCATGTTTTGGAAGGCTTCAACATAGTCAAATGTCCAAGCAAAGTTCTGTTTTCCTCTTTTAATTAATTCAAAGAAGGGCAGGCATTTGTCGGCTGCCTTTGGAATTAAATTGACTCATTGCAGCTACCTTTCCTACTAAGCTTTAAACAACCTTGATTCTTCTAGGTTCCTGAATTCCCTTAAGGGCCGAAATCTAGTTGGGATTGATTTCAATCCCTTGGGAACTAACTATGAAACCCAGAAACTTACCTAATGCTACTCCAAAGGAACACTTTAAAGGATTTAATTTCATTCCATACCTTCATAGGATATCAAATATTTCTGACAGATGACTTACATGGTCAGATGATTGCCTTGACTTCACCGGCATGTTGTTCGCATATACCTCCATCATCTTCCCTATTTGATTATGGAGCATCCGATTAACCAATCGCTGATAGGTTGCCCCTGCATTTTTCAGTCCAAAGTGAATAACTATGTAACAATATAATCCAAGGTCAGTGATGAAGCTAGTATGCTCTTGGTCAGGTATATGCATGTCGATCTGGTTGTATCCAGAGTATGCGTCCATGAATGATAAGAGTTCGTGCCCTACAGTCGAGTCCACCAGTTGGTCGATCCTAGGTAATGGAAAGCTATCCTTAGGGAAAGCTTTATTCAAGTCAGAAAAATCAACAAAAGACCGCCACTTCCCATTAGACTTCTTCACGAGTACCAGGTTAGCTATCTAGTCAGGATAGGTCGAGTCTTGAATGAATTCATTTGCTTATAGCTTCCCAATTTCCTCTATCAAGGCCTCAGACCTTCCAGGGCCAAGCATTCGCCTCTTCAGCTTTATGGGGGTATACTTCGGGTTGATGCTGAGGGAGTGGGTTATAACAGAGGGTGAAATTCCACACATGTTAGCATGGGTCCATGCAAACATGTCAAGGTCTGCATAGAGAAATTCAATCAATTTCCTTTTCCAGAGGGGATCAAGATGAGATCCAATCTTTAGGACCCAGGTAGGATCACCTCTGTCGATCGAAATCTCTATGGTAGCCTCATTCGGGGATGCCCTTCTACTTCCCGGTTCTTCGCCCTCTCTTGGGTCGATGTCTTCGACCACACAAATGGACGATCCCGACCGGGATGATCTCTGTAGTTGCTAGGTTTCTTTCCCCTCCCCAGGAGGGGAGGATTCTTCCGATTCTTTGCTACTCGTGCTTCGTAGTTCTTTGCATTTTGCCAAGTAGCAGGCTCGGCTTGTTACATGTTCTCCTCGTACTGCCCCGATATCACCATCAGTTGGGAATTTCAAAAGCAAATACCAGGGAGCTATACATGATCTGAATACGACTAAGGTCGGTCGTCCTAGAAATGCATTATGTTGGGAGTTGATGTTCATCACAACTCTTCGAAAGTCTCCATCTCCCAACTCTACAGGTAACTTAACCTGGCCGACAGGTTGGTAGACGCTTTATTGAAGACACGTATCCGACCAGTACATGGCTCAAAGTCCTTCATCTCCAGAACCATTTGGTCACATGCCTGTTTAAATAAAGTGTGCACCGAGCTTCCATTGTCGATCGGTACCTTCCGCACCATAGCTGGTTCGACGATGGCTGTTATCACTAGTGGATCGACGGTTGGAGCTTCTATGCCGATTGACACCTGATCACAGAAGGCGATATTGTCGGTCATCATCTTTCTTTGCTTGACGGGACTCACAACCTCGGGGGTACTTGCTTCTGCAACGTCCAGGTGCTTTGCAGAGTTTATATAACGTTCCATGGATCAGATGTTGTAACATTCAGGATGAGGTCCTCCGACAATGGCGTTAATCACAACCCCTTTCCTTTTTCTTGGGCAGTGGTTCGAGGCGTGGTCTAACTTTGCTTGGGTGTTGAAGTCCCTTGCCCCTTGTCTAACTTCTCGATGATGTCCTGAAGATGTCGACATTCAATGGTCCTATGTCCGAAAATTTCATGAAATAAGCAATACATCCCATTCGTCCGCTCCTTCTCGGTAGGTTCACGCAGGGGCGGCTTCCTATACTGGACCGTGCTACAGATGTTGAGATAAATATTCTCCAATGTGTCGTTCAAGATTGTATAAGTTTCGAAAACCTACAATCGAGGTCGTTTTTTTGGCATTCCCGCTTTGCCTAGTGTTCCCACTGGCTTCCTTCGACCCTTCTTCATTCCGTTTAGCACGATTCCCAATATTCACTTCTACCTTTCTCGAGTTATCCCCAGATTGTTTTTCTACGACATTATTCTCGATCTGAGTGGTAGATACATCTTTCGGACTATCCTCCTCTTCTAACTGCACATCCTCCTGCCTTAGACAGATGTTGACCTTTTCATAGAATATTTCAATCGTTGTTGGCGGCTTCCCAATCAAATATTTTTCGAACTTCGTTCGTTTGTCGATGCCATCGACCATGGCCATTAGGACAGTTTCATGATTAGGGTTGCTTACTTAATGGACGCCCGATTGAATCGATTAAGATAGTTTCTCAATGATTCGCCCCTCCCCTGCTTAATGGCTAAAAGAGCCATGACATGCTTTGATTTGGCAGCATAGAGGCGGAATTGGTTCAAGAATTTCTCACTCAAGTCTTTAAAGCTCGGGACCGACCTCGAAGGCAGACGCACGAACCACATGAGTGCTACTCCGCTCAAAAAGATTGGAAAGGCTTTGCATTTGATAGTGTCGGGGGCTACTACCACTTTCATACGCAACGAGTACCTCATCAGATGCTGTTGTGGATCGGTGGTACTGTCTATTGGTTCATCTGGGGCATATTGAACATCAAGGGGAATTCTACTCATAAGATATCATCAATGAACGGTGTATAGCTTCGATCGACTCCCCAGTCCTCATTCCTGTGTCCTATGCTGTCATTCATGATCCGCCGTACCATGGAAGTCAGATTCGGAGGAATGGCTACGTCTCGGCCAGCTTCTTCAATCGATTGGCCTATCCTGGCTCTCTCATCCGATAATATCGTCAGATTTTCCATTCAGGCAGTCCTTCTTCCTCCCCTGTTATCTCAGTCGATTACAAGATTTCGGGGGAGGGGATGAATCAGGGCTGATTTCCCAGGATAGCATTCTGATGAGTAGAAGGAGAGGCTTCTCGGTCTTTCCGGGTCACGGGACCGACGGTCTCCACCTTGGGCTGATCATCCTGAGTCTGAATGCCTGCCTATAGATGGTCTGGACGTCCCTCGAGACGCAACTGGCGAATATTCTCAGCTCTTTCTAAAGGACTTCGAGACTAACGTGGATCCTTGCTTCCCCCGGATGATGATAAGCTCTTCGTAATATGTTCTATTTAGGGAGGAGGGAGTTGATGGTTCCTGACCTCCCGAGTTTGTTGATTTTTGAACTCCTCCCATTGCCTTGACATGCGAGTCATATCCTGTTGCATCATAGCATTTTCTCGAGCATGAACTTTTAAGGCATACGTAGTTCCCTAAAGCTGAATTAACACAATCATAAACTCATCTCGGGTGGCTAAGGATAAGGCCGGAGCCAAATCGTCAGCGGGGAATAATGCAGGTTGATCCGCGGTAGTTTCAGGTGCAGCCGATCTGTCGGTCGCGTCCACAGTTGTTCCAACCTGTGGTTGTTTTCCAGTATTGCGAGTTATTTTTCCATCCATAACTTCAGCAACGAAAGGATAAAGATAGGATTTTCGTCTCGGACTTGGTGATCCCAAAGTAGAGCAAAAATCTGTCTTAGGCTGAGAATATCAGTTCTCAGTGAAAGCACCAAAGTGTTGACACCAAAACTTGGCACAACACCCGAAGGAAGGGTTATGTAGATAATAAATGAAGATAAATGATTGTAAAAACTAAAAATAGAGGAAATCACACTCAAATTTATAGTGGTTCGATGTTAATGGGCCTACGCCCACTTTAAAATCACTTATATATTCTTTAAACTATTAGATTGAATAGTTACAACGACAATGGAAGAGATTAACAAAGATTTGAAAGCTTAGAATCTTCAAACTTCCAAAAGTCCCTTCTTCTGAGTCCAAAAGAGGTATTTATAGATGATATAGTGCTTGAGCTAGCTTAGATGCACGTTGTATGATCCAAAATTCTAGTTAAGCCTGTAGAAGTGTTCTTCTCCTATGGAATTGGTAATCCTCGAATTACCGGCGATAGGTGGCAATCGGTCCGATCGGTTTGGATGGCTCGAAACGCGTAAGGATAGGCATGAGCTATTCTTCAGGCAGACATCAAGTTCGCAACTAGGTGGACCTGGCTTGATTGGTATGGTCATAACGGCTTCGACTAGGCGCATTTGGCTCTAGTGATAAACCCAAGTAATGGGCCTCACCGCTCGACCCACTTTTTGACTTTAGCTAACTACTTTGAGTATTCGAGGTACAGGCCCACGACATCGTTGAGCCTTGATGGGCTAGCCGAAAGGCCCATCAACACTTCTAAATCTGTTTTTCTAATAGTTTTTTACGAGGTCTAGATTGGGTTTTAATGGATCTATTTTTTTAGATCTAATTATCTTTATTGGCTATATTTATTCTTTCAATTCTTTGTGGATCTAATGTTGAGTTTTCCAAATCCAATTTGGCAGAAATTTGATTACATATGTATTGTTTACATTATAATGATATATAGGTATATCTAATTATAACTTTTCCAATGTACTATTACTTTTCATTTGTAATTCTTTCGGAAGGACCGAGAACATAATTTCTCTTGAAATATCTATTAGATCCTCTGAATCATGATTTTAATGATAACAACTATACAGTAATAATATACGACATATATATACACACTATCTATCTATATAAAATATCTACAACTGCAGGAATATCATCGAAGATTTGGAAATATACACAAGGGACATGTACAAAAGCTATATAGTAAGGTAGCATTGTATGTAATAGTAGAAATAAATGTATAATCTCCTTGGTTGGATATATTTTAGAAGAAGCATTCAAAATATAGGTCTGTGCATATCACAAACGTCTATCTCTTAAGGCCAGACATCTGTATGTACTCTCTGGAAATTTTCTAGACTCAATAGACGTATGGCTTATAAGAGAAAACGTACATCACTGCTCTAGGGAAATTGACGAAGAGTATGAACAGACGTCTGTCTTGAGTGACGACCTGTTAATCCAAAAGGGTTTCTTCCAAATTGAAAAGACACGCCTACTTTCCTAAATCTTATTTTCCACCTATCAAAGAATACAACTGTTAGACCAAATTAGGGCTCTAACACCCAAATTATCTGAATTTGCAGAGATGAATGACTAGAAATGAAAGAAAGTACCGAGAACACCCCAGATTTATAGTGGTTTGGCGTTAACGAGCCTACGTCCATTTTATATATCTTTGATTATACGTAGAATGCAAGTACAATCAGCGGTTTCTCTCAATTTCACTTTTACAATGATAATTCACTCAGTAATTTCGAGATAATACTGATAAGATATAACAGAAGAACAATAATGGTGGAAATCACACTTAGAATTTCCAAAAGATCCTAAAAATGCCAAGTATAGGGCTATTTATAGGCGATATTTGCAGGCGTTTTGTGATAACACATGGCACGGATCCCGAGGATCTCGGACTGGTTCGTGGCTTGATGAAGAAGTGGTCAATATGGCAGTTATGAATAGGTGCCATCAGATCCTGATCTTTCAGATTGTGGAAGACTTGGTCGTGGCCATCATTCTTTGGACTTGGGGTCGGGTCGTGATAGCTAACCACGAGCGGGTCATGACAGCTAATCACGAGCGAGTTGTGATAACTCATCACAAACGGGTTGTGATGATCCTCGCCAGCGGGTCAGTCCTTGGTTTGCCACAAGCAGGATCCTGGGCTTCTTTGGTGATGGTGTATTCGTCTTGAGCTTGATTATGTAATTCCCCTTCTTGTTTGACTATGAATACTTGTGTTCCTGTTGGATTAGTTCAAAAGCAAGCCAACATTTTGCCCCCTCGAAGTACGTTTTATCAGAGGTGGAAAATTCTTTGAAACTGTGAGAGTACCTTTTCCTGGAAGAGCGTGAACCAACTGTTGCATCTATTCAAATAGTTGCGATATATCAAATCGTCACGTCCTTTGATGAGTATAAATACAAGGTCGAATTTCCCATTATTCTTCCATTTATTAGTTGACTTCCATCTTGTGAATCCCAGAGCATATCGCAATCATTTTTCCAGGTGAGTCCTTGAACTTTTGCTAGGATAGCCTTAAATAATTACATTGTTTCTGTAATCAAGAAGCTCCAACTTTTCAATTCAAACATTATTTCGAAATCTGGGTCGCCAAATAATGTCACGGTTCTTGCCTCCTGGGTGTACATCACGAAATGGTAGTAAATTGGGATGTTGCGCGAGCGATCTGTGGGCTCGTTCAGACCTTCACGGTCCAGCGGACCAGGTAACCCCTAATGAGACAAAAACGGGAAGTGCAAAAGCCTCCATCAGTGTTATATAAAGTGTTTCTTCTCGCTCTTCTACTCTTTCTCTCTTTTATTTTCACTACTTCCGTCCAGTTCTTCCCGGTACAAAGCCCTAATTTGCGATTTCCAGAAATCAACATCATCCCATAATCTAAACTAAAAAGATAATGATGTTAGGATGGTCTCTAGTTTTTATATTTCCCATATTTTCGCATTGTTCTTTTTGATCTTCTTCGATTTGCATGAATATCCACCAATCTTGAAGCCATCGCTGTTATGAGCGATGATAGTGGCGGAGTTTATGGCGTTGAGGCCTGAAATTGGCGATGATGTAACATGTTCGGTTCAGATGGAGAGTGTGGATTTATAAGTAGGGGAGAGAGTTGAGGAGGAGGAAGACGAGCTTTAGCAGGTCAGTTCGTGGATGGTGCGATGACTCGGTTCATGACCATAGTGAGATGGAGGAAATGAAACGAGCTATGGATGAAGGCAAAATGTCGGTTCGTAGACGTAAAGGAGAGTACGGTTCGTGAGTAGGGACTACAAGGTGGATCATGAAGAAGGGTTATATGTCAGATTGAATTGTGTTGAGGAGCTGGGTATCAGTTCATGGAAGGGAGCAAATGAGATGGGTCGTGGCAGCGTCTCGTAAGTCATCGTGGCTCGTGGATGAGTGCTCTGGCACGAACCCTATGTAATCACGAGCTGCATATCATAGACTGTTGTTTGAGTAAGCTGATGCCATGCCTATGTAGTCATCCCATCACGAACCACACCTTGATCACGAGCCGAACCCTCGGTTATGAACCAATTCTATGTCACGAGTCGGTGTCTTAGGACTTAACTGACCAATCTAGCTGGCAACTCGACATATGCTTTGACTAGATCTTGATGCAATCTTAACATTTTAATGAACAGGTTAGGATAGAGCCTTCGAGGTGAACTTTCTGAACTAGACGATTACATAACTTAACAGCAGACAATGACGAATATCGTGCCCATCTGATTAACTTTATGCTTTTCTTTTTCGGTACTATACACACTTGCACGCACTTGCACTTGCACATGCACGGGGTTCACGGTTAACTGCATTCTAATATGTCATGTTTATTCGCAAAAACAACCATGTCTGATAGATATTCATCGAGAATATCAGAATTGAGGGCAGATCCAGAATCGTCAAAATATCACAATCATGATGTACTTCCCTCCTACCCAGAGTTGGAAAATTCTGGATCTGATTTTGAGGCAGATATCGATAGTGAATCAGCATCTTTTAAGGACACATCACTCGAGGAACAAGAAGAAGAAGATGATTGAGCTCCTGACGAAATCCCAGGTGTTAAAGAAGTAGAGAAAGAGAAGCTGAGTGATTCCATTGCTTCCAAATTGGACAAGTTGAAATTGGAGAAAGTCTGTTTAAGGCACGGGATTCCTTGGGACGATGTAAAAACTCCAGAGGAGGGAGATAGGCCTCATTCTTCTCCGGAAGGATACATGGCTGTCAGTAGGCTCATGTGTTGGGTAGGCGCCATCCCTTTATTTCCTCCGATTGTCGTTGATCTTCTGAGACGGCTACATATCGCTCCCATGCAACTCCACCCCAATGCTTACATAGCTCTGTATACCTTGTATATCACATATGTAGAGATTTTAAAGACTGATCTCACCTTCAAAGATTTGAAATTCTTTTATCATTTCAAATATCGTTCCACGGGGACCTCGAGATTCTCTTTTTTTGAATCGATTCCTGGTATAAAGGTTTTGTCAGATGGCATAGCAACTTAAGGGATGCTAGATCCGATTGGTTTTACATAAAACATCATGCGGGATGTGCAAGGAAATGGCTACGATCAAGTAGGTTTCAAATCCTACAACGCATATTCCAATTTCATAATCGAAGTGCTAATGTATTCTTTTTTCTGTACAACTCACAAATTTGAGAAAACAGAGGGTTCAGTGTATGAAGATGATTATCTTGCCTCTTAGCAAGAAAATCGGATTTTTGTAGAATCAATAAGTGCATCACCAATGAGAGCCTTCATAAACACCACCTTTTGGATATAAGATTCGGGCTTGGTAAAGGTGGCAGGCCTTACAAGTATGTGCCCCTTCTGAGGGAGAAGGGACTCCAGGGGCCACGAAAGCAACCGAGTTTCGTAAGAGTCCTTCACCGATGATTAATCAAGATGATGAGGATTTGAATGTATATGAAGGAGATGAAGCTCAGGTTATTGAGCCGAAGGATGCTCCCTCCTCCAAAGACAGTCTCCCCTAAAGTCCCCACCATCAGTAGAGCCTACATTAATAGAGGAGCAGATTTTCGGGGATTTAGAAATGATCCCCCTGCCAGATGACATCTTTACCTCTGAAGATTTCAAAGAGGAACCATTCTTCCCTGTCTCCGAGGGAGAGACCTGTCCTGCCAAAGATAAAGATACTACACGGACGAGCCAAACTTCGGGCCCTGGTCTGTTAGGGGGGATTACACGGGCACACAAATCACATGCACCACTTGTCACAACACTTATATGTTAATTGTATTCACGGTCCTGACACCTATTTGTTATTTTCTACAGAAAAAATGCCTCGTCATTACTCTTATTCTTACCGCGATCTTCGCGAGAACACACCCAGGCTGTCTTCTGTGTCTGAATATGATCGTAGTGATAGTCGAGGAAGGGATAGTCAACGACGCCATGATTCTTATCAGCCTCACTCTACGCGTTCTCTCTCTCCCTTGAAACAGGATCCCAGGAAGTCTCACAGTCGCCAAGTACCAAACACGGGGGGTAAAGAACTTCCAAAGGCTCCAATTCCCCCGAAAGGCTCCTCTAAGCAAATCCTCTAAGAAGCATCACGAACCCAAAGATAAACAAAAGGAGCCGAGCATAGATAAAGAGAAAGAAAAGTAGCTCTTATTCCCTCTGGTCAGCATAGTTTGGGTACTACTGGGGTACAGGAGGGTGCCATTACTCTTGTTAATCAGGCAAAGTTAGAGTGCTTACGGAAGGAATTTCCCGATATCTATTTTTGAGAGGATGCATTTTGTCCCGTATCTCAAACTAGTTTCTGATGAATGGGATGTAGAGGTTGTAGGACAGACTAGCTATGTGGCTAAACAATATAAGGCGATGAAAAAGCATGCCAAGATTTGTCAGATGTTATATGTCGTCTAGAAGTAGATGCTGCCAGGGCCAGAGTGAGGATCAATCACGATGCTAAGGATAGAAGTAAGGCAGAGAAAGATCTTGAGGATGCGCAAGCTCAACTCGCCCTAGCTCGGCGAGACGCTCAAAATTAAAAAACCGAACTGGACTATGCCAAGAAACGCTTCCACCTCGAGCTCGATTCAAACAGCCAAGAACGCGTAGCTTCGAAGAAAGATATAGAGGATCTCAGGATAGCTAATACTGAGTTAAAGGCGCCGAAGGATCGTCTTGCGATGGAGAAGGCTGCTTGGGAGAAGAAAAAAGCAAGCTTGAAGGACGATCTTGCTCGTATTAAAAGGAAAATGCTGACTTGAACAACAAACTTGCTCATACTGAGGAACAGGCAGCTCTTGCCGAGAGTAATGCCAATGATGCTCTTGAGTCAGCCTCCAATGGCATCGCTAACCTTGCCACAGCCGAAAAGGAAACAAAAGGGTTTGAGGAGCTGCTAATGGATTTCTTTGCTCAAGTAATTCGAATTCGAGACATCTCTTGGATTAAAGACTATCACATAACCTTGGTCAATGTATGGGATATAATTTTCGAGGGAGAAAAGCAGTGCTTAAAGGTTAAGGAAATCGACCAGGGCCAACTTATGCAGACTTTCCTTTGGGGTGGAGAGCCCGAGGCTTTAGCAGAGGGAAGGCACCAGATTCAAGAAGCCAAGGAGAAGGAAAAGATGGAGCTCAAGGGTAAAAACAAAACTAGTGAAGATCCGAGCTTGGCACCGGAGCCCCACACTTCTGATGTTGAAGAGTACAGTCCAGATGATCCACTTATCCCTAGGGTTTCAGTTCCCCTTGTTGTCAGGGTTTCTGCTATAGCTTCAGCCGAAGAGTCAGCGGAAGGTATCTCCATATTTTCCCTACAATTTGTCAAAGCTGTCGTATCTTGTCGTAGCACTGTGGATCAAACAGTCAAGAAAACCACATTTTCTCCCAAACTAATAACAGTTGCTTCTCGTTACATAGGTGTCAAATCTACTGAAGATGTTGTGGAGAAGAAGGCTGTGGCTGACAAGGTCAGCGTGCCTCCGATCACTGAGGTCTTCCCCAAAGCTCTTAAGCATACTGAGGTTGAGACAACTAAGGAGACCATCAAGGTAACAGGCACAAATGGCCCAAAAAATGCTGAAATCATTGGAGCTTTGCAAGTTACCGATGAGGGTCATGGGGATGAAGAAGAGGAAGTAGAAATCATGGGAGAGAGCAAGGATGATGATAGCGTGACTCTGGCCGATATGAAGGCAGAGAGAGATAAACAGCTGGCCTTAAAAATGGAGGAGCAAGATCCTCCAAATGTGGCACCTATTACTACAGCTGACCCCAAGACTGGATTGATCATAAAGCTGTCCAGTTGATCGATAATCACACAGCTTGCAACTCAATCTTCCGATCCTCCACAAGATCTTCCTTCCCGTAAGAAGTATAAGAGAAAGCAGGACCGATCCGATGCCGACAAGGAGGAATCGGAGAAGAAGAAAAAGGAGAAGAGGCCAAGGTCATCCCGAAGCCCAAGTAGATCCCGCTTGCTAATGTTTTTATCTTTTAAGTTATTCCACTAGCCTCATGATGTAATTGCGAGTATGGCCCTCGCCTTTCGTCTAGTCTTGTTTTGTAAACCTGCATTTGGTAAATGAAAATCCGTTTCTTTTGCATCATTGCATACCTGCAAGTTCATTATGAATATAATCAACTAAGATAGAATCATATGTGATGAACATTACAAAGTTACTGCACTATACATAAATGTGTAATGTGTATGAGTATGCCGCCAATCAATCATTAATATGATGCCTGGCTAGTACTTGTTGAGGATAGATTAGAACAACATATGTGTTTCCCTGCATGCCCGAACATGAAGGGTTCGGTCACATCTTTCAATCTTGCCCCCGATACTACGACGAGGTAGGAGCCCGTTAATGGCATTTAGTTGATATGCCTTTATACTCTCTTGTCGTATGCCCAGGATAGAGTTCAAACTCAGCTTTCAATTTGCCCCCGGTTCCTTCAGCGGGGTAGGAGTTCTTTCGGGGCGTCTAGTCTCTGGTGCCTTTATACTCCCCCGTCAAATACCAAGAGTAGAGTGTTGTTGAGACGGTCTTTTGAATCATGGTGCACCTTCACGTCTCGTGGACAATCCATGTCCTTGTCTTATGTACTCTTTCTCAGGTCGTGAGAAATAGAGTGTCGGTTGCTGTGTCATTTCGACATCTTGAATACTGTTGACCTTCTGATCTGATAGAAGGCACTTTAAATTACGTGTTTTGAGATTGTTGCAAAGCTCATAGCAAATTTTAAAGATTATAACGATTCATGTGAGTAAAGAATAACAGAATAGACAAGAAATCGTGCAGTAAAAGTAAATGACACAAGATATTTTATAGTGGTTCGGTCGAATCATGACCTACGTCCACTTTATAATCTTTTGCTTATATAATAGGATTGTTCTAGGCAAGTCATGCCTTTTTACATGGTCCTAAAAACAAAAGAAAAAACCAACAATTTCATGTCAGGAATGCTACAAATGCTAGGCATTCCACACTCTAGGGATTTCATCTCCATCCCTGGTCGCTAGCTTGAAGGCTCCATTATCAAGCCTCCTAAGATGGCATAAGGTCCTTCCCATTTCGGATCCAAGTGTACTGGGGGCGGAATGACGCGCTTTAGAACCAAGTCTCTGGGTTCAAATGTTCTCGCTCGGACCCTTTTGTTGTAGCACCGAGCGACTTGTTGTTTGTGTCCCAAGGCACGTAGATCTGCCTCATCCCTTTTCTCTTATACCATATCCAGCGATTCAAGAAGCAGTTTACTGTTATTCACTGGGTCGTAGTGAGTGACTCTGTGAGATGGTACTTCAGATCCAAAAGCAAAGGGAAAGAGGGTATGCCCGGTGGCTGATTTAATGGTTGTCCTGTAGGCCCATAATGCCATAGGTAGTTCATCAACCCACATGGCTTTGGCCCGCTTCAATCGCTTTTTTCAAAATGGACTTGATTACTTTGTTTGCTGCTTTTACCTGTCCATTTGACTGCGGATGCGCCACGGCTATGAATCTCTTATCAATATAATATCTCTGGCAAAAATCATGGAACTCGGTACTGTCAAATTGGGTCCCATTATCTGTTATGATGGCTTTCGGAATTCCAAATCGATAGATAATATTTCTTACGATGAGGTTGATCACCCTCTTGTTTGTGATTGTGGTTAACGGTTCTGCTTCAACCCACTTCGTGAAGTAATCTACGGCTACCATGGCTTACTTAGCTCCACCTTTAGCAATAGGGAGGCTTCCAATAATATCAATTACCCATATGGCGAAGGGCCACGGGCTCATCATTGTTGTTAACCGGTTAGGAGGTGCTCTGGTGATCTTGGAGAATTTCTGGAAGCTGTCGCAACGCCGTGCATATTTAGCTGCATCTTTATTCACAATGGGCCAAAAATAGCTGTGTCTCAGTATCTTCTTCGCTAGTATCAGGCCTCTAGTGTGGTCGCCACATTCACCTTCATGAACTTCCCTTAACACTCTTTCGATGTCGTCGTGGGCTATACACCGGAGGAGTGACATCGAGAATCCTTGTTGGTATAAAATTTTACCTTGCATGACATATCTGGAGGCTTAACGAATAACAACATGCCTTTCACTCTTTTTGGTGGGAAGTGCCCCATTTGTCAATAAGTTCTTTATGGGTGTTATCCATGACTCCCTTTCTGGCTCAGTTTCACATGATCAATTTCCATCTGATCGATACTTGGAGACTGCAGTATCTCTATTGGGACCATCTCTGTGTCCTCTGGGTTATCGGAACTTGCTATCTTGGCCAACTTATCCGCCCTCTAGTTCTCTGATTGGGGGATGTGTGTTATGTTGCAATGTTCCAGGCCACCCAGCAGTTTTCTTACTTCCTTCAAGTATGATACAAGCCTTGGTCCTTTGGCCTGAAACTCTTCATTAACCTGGTTCATCACTATCTTCGAATCGCAAAAGATATCTAACTTCGTTATTCCTAGCTCCCTTGCATGCTTAAGCCCGATAATTTGGGCTTCATACTCTGAGTCATTGTTGGTGGAGTGGAACTCTAATCTCAAAGCATAATATATCGATCGTTCTTCAGGGGTTACAAGTACCACTCCAGCACCAGATCGCTTGTCATTCCTGGCCCCGTCGGTGTACAGTTTCCAGGCGTTAGGGTCAACAAGTTTTTTTGGAGGCTCAACTTCCTCACTCACCATATTGCCCTTCGGGATAGTAAACTCTGCTATAAAATCTGCCAGTACTTGCCCCATTATTGATCTTCGGGGCTGAAAGTTCAGGTCGAACTGACTCAACTCAATATTCCACTTGAGTAGCTTTCCCGATGCCTTTGGTCAACACTTGCCGTAGCGAGTGATCAGTGTACACAATGATAGGATGAGTCTGAAAATAGTGGCGGAGCTTTCTAGATACAATCAGCAAACTGTACGCAAGCTTTTCTATCTTTGGGTAGTTCCGTTCCACTGCCACTAATTTCTTACTTACACAGTACACCGACCTCTGGACTTTATCTTCTTCCCTTACCAGGGCTGAACTTATTGCGTGGGATGATACTGCTAAGTACACGAACAAATCCTCGTGATCTACCAGCTTGGACAATATCAGAGGTTTTTGCAGATGATTCAGGAGGTTTTGTAATGCTTCTACACAATCAGGAGTCCACTTAAAATTATGCTTCCCTCGCTTTATCAAATCGAAAAACAGAATGCACTTATCCGTAGCTTTGGAGATGAATCTAATTAATGCGTCTACTTTTCCAGCGAGGCTTTGCACATCTTTAATTTGCCTTGGTTCTTGAATGTTCCTGATTGTCGCGATCTGGTCCGGATTGATTTCAATTCCACGTGAGCTAACGATAAAACCCAAGAACTTTCCAGAGGCTACACTGAATGGACATTTTAGTGGGTTGAGCTTCATCCTGTATCTCTTAAGGATGCCAAACATTTCTACTAAATCAGCGGTATGGTTGGATGATTGTCTGGACATCACAAGCATATCGTCGACACACACTTCCATCGTTTTCCTAATCTAACTGGTTTACTACTTGTTGATATGTTGCTCTAACGTTCTTCAAGCCGAAAGGCATCACTACATAGCAGTACGGTCCAAAATCTGTAATGATGCTGGTATGCTTTTGATCTGGCACATGCATTGGGATTTGATTGTATTCAGAATACGCATCCATGAAGGAGAGAAGTTCGTGACCTGCGGCTGAATGCACCAATTGATCGATTCTAGGAAGTGGAAAACTGTCCTTCGGGCAAGCCTTGTTCAAATCTGAAAAATAGATGCAGGTGCGCCATTTCACATTGGCCTTCTTCACCAAAACCGGATTTGAAATCCATTCCGGGTAAGTTTAATCTCTAATGAATCCATTGTTCTTCAACTTCTCAACTTCTTCCATTAAGGCAGCTGACCTTTCTAGGCCTAGCATTCACCTTTTCTGCTTGACAGGTGGATGCTTCGGGTTGATACTCAACGAGTGGCTCATGATTGACGGGGATATCCCACGCATGTTAGCATGGGTCCAGGAAAACACATCCAGGTTGGCTTTTAAGAAGTTAGTTAATACCTTTGCACGAAGGGGGTCTAACTGGGATCTAATTTTCAAGTCCTTCGCTGGGTCATTATTGTCGATTGGAATATCCGCAGTTGTTTTTAGGACTCGCCATTCTGTCTCCAGGTTCCTCGTCCTCTCTAGGATCTATATCCTCGGGCAGTTCTCTGGGCGGCTCCTTCGGGGCCATCTTTAATTGTTATGTCACGTCCTCCTTTGCGGGTGGAGGAGTACCCATTGGTTCTATATTTAATCCTTTGAGCAACAACTTCAACTCAGCTATGTAGCAAGCTCGTGTTATGACCAGATTGCCTCTAACTACTCCAACTCTTGCATCCGTTGGGAAATTTAATAATAAGCACCAAGGTGCAACACAAGCTCTGAATTCTGATAGAGCTGGTCAGCCCAAAAAGGCATTATACGGTGACTCAATGTCCAATACCACAAATGGAAGATTTCTCACTCTCCGACGATCTCCTTCTCCCAAAGTTACTGATAATTCCACATATTCGGTCGGGGCTGTTGAGGCTCCATTGAAGCCACGTATCCATCCCTCACAGGGCTTCAAATCTTTCGTCCCATGCTTCATCTAGTCAAAGGCCTTCTTAAACAGGATGTTTACCGAACTTCCATTATCTATCAACACATTGTGGACCAAAGCGGGACCAATGGTTGCCGTGATCACTAAAGGATCTTCATTGGGGGCATGAACTCCAATACAGTCTCTACCACGAAAGACGATATCGTCAAACATTGTCTTATGCTGTTTATCGGGGCTGCAATTTCAGAATTGTTGCATTCTCCTACTTCAAGATGTTTAGCCGCATTCACATACTGATCCATTGCCCTAAAGCTGTGCCCAGCAGGATGAGGTCCTCCTACTATAGTGTTGATGACAATGTTCTTTCCTTTCTGCTGAGCGGTTGGCCTAGCTACGGGTTTGTTTTGGTTTGGGGCTTGCCCAGCTTGCCCCCTATCTCTTGGTGCAACCTTGTATTCGTCTAACTTTCCTTCACGGAGCAATTGTTCGATGACGTCTCTCAAATGATGACATTCTTTGGTGGAATGGCCATGGGTCTGATGAAAAAGACAAAACTTTCATGTCTTACGTTCTTTTTCTGTTGAATATCTAGGTGGAAGTCTCTTATACGGAAGGACGTTATAGGTATCCAGGAAGATGTTTTGTAATGTATCATTCAATGGCGTGAAATTTTCAAAGGGCTTGGATCGAGGCCTCCTCTGTGAGTCGTTTCCTCGATTTCTTCTCTTGTCGCTGTTCCTGGGCAGGCGACCATTCCCCTGGTTTTGTTCCCAACGTTGACTCTACCTTTCTAGAACTATCCCCAGATTGTTTGATGGCCACATTGCTCTGTATATCCTCTTTGTTGGCAACCTTCCTTTTCCGATTGGCATATATCTCTTTTTGTCGCAAACGAATGTTAGCTTTTTCGTAAAATACCGGCCAAATCCCGTGTCATTATCTACTCCATCAATCAAGGCCATCAGGACAGATTTCTCGTGTGGTACTTTTACTTCTGTGACTGCCAAATTGAAGCGGTCCAAATATGACCTCAGAGTTTCGTCGAGACGTTGTTTGATGAGCGATAGCTCAACAACATTTTTGGACCTTTGAGCGTGAAGTCGGAACTGGTTTACGAACTTTTTGCTCAGTTCCTGGAAGTTGGCGATGGATCGTGCAGGCAAATGAGTAAACCACATCAATGTCACATCCTCCAGGAATATCAGGAATGCTTTGCATTTTACTGCGTAAGGAGCGGCAGTGGCATTCATGTACTATGAATACCTCATCAAATGCTGAACTGAATTTGTCCTACCTGCATAACGATTCATGGTGGACATAGTGAATCGTCTCGGGAAGCGGACATCCAATATATCATCAGTAAAGGGCGTATGACTGCGGCCTACACCCTAATCTTCATCCCTCTGTCCACGACTATCTACCATGACCTTCCTAATCATTGCTTCAACATCAGCATGAATTAGCGTAGATTCAGTATCTGCACTCCTTGCCCTACGGGGTCCTCCAACGTCCCTTCGACGTGCTGCTGCGAAGACCGAGGCTTGAGCAGAACTTCCTTGACCCTATTGCCACGGTCAATCATGTGATGAGGGGGTTGCAATGGTTGATTCTCAACAGGATCATCAATAACTTGGGCTTTGGGAAATGTTGCAGAATTATTCAAATTGTGGTTGACGGGCCCCAAATTGAGTGCCACCTCTTTTCGAGAAGGAAGCGATCCAAATCGAAGATGTTCTATATTTTCAACCCTTTCCAATGGTCATCATGGAGATCTCGGAGATTCCTTAGATGAAGACAAGTACTCTGGAGTTAGAGGACGGGCTGGCGGAGGTGCCCTCTGCCTCTGAAGATCATCAATTCTTCTGTCCAATGTAGTAATGTTCTGTCGTAACAAGGAACTTCCTTGCCTTTGGGCTACCAACTCATCATTCGTCCTCTCCAATATAATGAGGATGTGAGAAAGATCTCCTTCGATAGCTAGAGCAGAAGGGTTGAACCGATCATCAACATTCTCTCTTATATGTAGAGAACCCGAGCCAGGTCGAGCAGAAGCACCGGCACGAGCAGAACGAGCCATAATTTCCTTTCCAGGTCGAGTTGTGGTCTTGTAGTCAGGGCGGTTTGTGCCCCCTCCTGTTGATGTCTCGTGGTTCCTTGCTGATGTCGGCTCGTGGTGGCTCCCTGGAGGCAGCTCACGGTAGCGTGAGCAGGGTGGCTCATGATGTTGTCTTGGGATCGGGTCGTGGCGCCAGCCGTGGGTCGGATTGCCCCCTCATCTTCACGATCCGAGGACTCCACCTCGGCCTGCTCGTGAATGCTTTCTTCATTAGCTTCGTTTGCTTCTTCGTTTACATGCGAAGATCGTACATCCTTGGATTTCTTCCCTGCCATAATGCCTTGACTTTGCTAAAATCTTCAAAAACTGAAACAGTGGAGATTCAGACTATTTTCTTCGGACTTGAATATCCAAATAGTAGAGCAATAATCCGATATGTTGAGGCTTCAATTTGCAGTAAAAGCACCAAAATGTTAGACCAAATTATGGCTCTAACACCCAAATTATCTGAATTTGCAGAGATTAATGACTAGACATGAAAGAAAATACCGAGAACACACCAGATTTATAGTGGTTCGGCATTAACGAGCCTACGTCCACTTTATATATCTTTGATTATACGTAGAATGCAAGTACAATCAGCGATTTCTCTCAATCTCACTTTTACAATGATAATTCACTCAGTAATTTTGAGATAATACTGATAAGAAATAACAGAAGAACAGTAATGGTGGAAATCGTACTCAGAGTTGCCAAAAGATCCTGAAAAATGCCAAGTATAGGGCTATTTATAGGCGATATTTGCAGGCGGTTCATGATAACACGTGGCACGGATCCCGAGGATCTCGGACTGGTTCGTGGCTTGATGAAGAAGTGGTCAATATGGCGGTTATGAACAGATATCATCAGATCCCGATCTTTCGGATCATGGAAGACTTGGTCGTGGCCATCATTCTTTGGACTTGGGGTTGGGTTGTGATAGGTAACCACGAGCGGGTCATGACAACTAATCATGAGTGAGTCATGATAACTCATCATGAACGGGTCGTGATGATCCTCACGAGCGGGTCAGTCCTTGGTTTGTCACGAGCAGGATCCTGGGCTTCTTGGGTGATGGTGTATTCATATTGAGCTTGATTATGTAATTCCCCTTCTTGTTTGACTGTGAATACTTATGTTCCCGTTGGCTTGGTTCAAAAGTTAGCCAACAACAACTATTCAATTGAAGAGTTTTTATTCCGAAAACAATATTTTCATTAAAATCTCTTTAATCTCTCTATATGGATGGGAAACAAAAGTGTTTAGGCACCGAATATTTCTAAATATATCCTATACTCTTTATATTCACTTGCAATCTTTTCATCACTCAAAAGCATGTTATTTCTTCTATATACAAATGCACTTTAACTCATATATCTACTCAGGGAGATTATAGGAGAATTTTGTAGCATTTAATCAAAATTAGTTTTGTAAAGAACACAATCTTGTTAAAGCAAACTACTCTTTCATAAGCCTACTCCTCCGGGAAAAGAGAGAATTAATTTGGTAGTTAGAAAGTTGAAGGGTGCTTTTAGACTGGACATAGGACGGGAGGTCCAAACCAGGATAAAAATCTAGTCTGATCGCTTGTTACTTTACTTATTTCTATACTTCTAGCTTTTATAGTAGTTGTAATTGCTTAATTAGATACACACGATCTACATAGGTACTTTCAATTAGTATCAGAGCATAGTTTTTGATCAAAATATATTAACATGTATTTGTATCATAATAATGCGGTAAGTATAGTTCAAGGACAGTCTACAGCACGTCCCTCACTTTTTAATGGTTCTAACTATGCTTATAGGTCAAGTCGTATGCGATTTTTTATAGAAGCTAACAGATTAGAAATCTGGTCCTCCACTCAAAATAAGTACGATGCACCTACCACTTTAATGAGTGCATCTACAGTTGCACAAAAAACTATAGCTTCATAAAATGCAAAAGTAATGATTGTTTTATTTTGTGCTTTAGATAAAAATGAATTTTCATGAGTCAAGTTTTGTAATATTGCATATGACATTTGGTATACCTTACAAGTAACACACACCTTGTAAAAATATATATTAAGTAGACGAGATAATTAAGTAATAATAATAAGATAAATAAACAATAATTGTGAAATAGTAGAAAAATAGAATTTTGGACAACTAATTTAACCACAAAAATATTATATGTGTGTTCGTAGCGAAATTCTGATACGTTTTCATATATAATATGTAACACCCCAAAAACTAACACATTACAACCACACTTTAAGACAATAAATTGGGGATAACCTAATTAAATATTCAGAATTAAGTGAAACTGACATTATCGTTACGTTCTTCTCGGAATTCTAGTTCAGATAGACCCCAAATTAGCGAAATGGATAACGTATGAAGAAGTATGGCCATTGGAAGTTTGTAAACATATAAGGAGCTTATGTTAAATATAAGAACAAAATAATTACAAAATTTTCAAAAGAAACGAGGCAGGAAAAGACGAGGGACTAGGGCCATTGTGGGATAACCCACACTTGGCCTAAGTTGACCCTAGGGTTGACCCCATGGGTTGGTGGGTTGACCCCATGGGTTGGTGGGTCGACCCATTATAGATCTGGGCAGATTCCTTCTGCGAACCTGGACTATTTTTCGAACTATATTAGTTGTTGACATTGCACTGCGTGTACGGTTAAGATTAAAACCCTAGAATATAAAGGCTGAGGTTGACTCTATGAATATATAAATAGGTGGCTTCTCACACTCCAATACACACCATTTCTTCATATATTCTGCCTCTATGAAATTATTCTGAAATTATAAACATACAATGGGGGAATGCTGCCGAGACTTAGATCTACAGAGACAACATTCAGGACTTGCATACATACAACTAAAATAAATTGGATTGGACTTTTCTATGGCATGGTTATATATATATACAAGAGATTTATTCTCTTCTTCACCAAGAACCACTATGAGTTCCCTGTCATTTTCAGATTTGATTTCTTAGATTACAACATGACAGTTAAATAAAATTGGGTTAGGATATACAGTGTTTTATAAGATAAATACTATGCATGTTTATCACTGTTAATCACCTATGCCATTATAATAAGTAAAACAAATGCCTTTGTTGTTGGATAGTTAACAAATTATATGTATTTATCTTCCTTTTCCCTATTTCTATGTTTTATGTTTATTTTCAGTCTTTCCTATATGCCTATGTGAATGATTCTATTCTTTTCCCTTCTTTTTATTTTATGCTAAGCGTAGGCCTTTCAAAGCCTAGACTATACCTGATTAGAGTGTGCATATAATTGGTGAAATAATGAATGATATAAAAAGAGGAATTTAGGCATGTTATTATTGGGATAGATTAACTATAAATTGGGAAAAGGGATAATATATACATTTTTAGACTTGTTGTAAACTGATAAAAAGGGATAATATGTATATACTTGCTGTAAATGGATAAAATGCATAAACCTATACTTGTTGTAATTTGGGAACATAGTTGATAAATAGTATGCATATATATTGGACATGTTAGATTTGACTTAATACAGACATTAAGTAAATGACATGTTAAGTACCAGGTGTAGGTTAACAAACTGACACGCTGTAGGAATTGTATACATCTGGGCATTTAGGGAAGGGTTGTACACACAAAATGACATGTAACATTACAACCATGCTTATTAGTAAATCTAAACCTGCTAGGTTAAACATTAGTATTAATAAGCTAAGAGGTCCCTCGTTCTGCTATTGTATTGGGTTTTAAGGGGCTCTTAAATCCTAGTTTTAGGGGCACATGATTAGGGGTTTTGGCTTATGTCAATCTGCTGTTTAGAACCCATATCAGTTAGTATCCCTGTTTGTATTTTGTTAGAGGGGACCTCGCATTAGGCAGGGGCCAGAGTGCGCTTTATTGAACTAGATAGTAAGAGGTTCACATGGGGAAGGTGGGTACGGGAGCGTTCAGGCGAAGTCATGAGCGTGTATGAGTCCGATTAGGGAAACTAAGCCGATGTAACACCAGTAAATAGGTCTGTGTTATATACTTGCCGGGTTAAGAAGTGATACACCATGCTGCTTGGGCTAACATAGGGTATTTATATAGTAGGGAGCCGATCACATGGGTAATAATTAGGGTACACCTAATTCTACTGTTGTGTAATTAGGTTAACACCTGATATGGTTATGTAATTAGGGTATGCCTAATCCTTCTATTAATCCTACTATTTTGTAATTAGGTTAAACACCTAATCATGTTAATCTTGTTATACTAGTATTGGTGCAGACATACCTGTTCAACATATAAATGTGAAGCATTACTCGATTATAGTTTATTCCTGTTATTTCTGTACATCCTGCTATTCTATTTAGTTTACCTTATATGACACTATAGCATTCTCATCCAGTCTTATTTACATGTCTTGGCATTTCTAATTTATGCATACTTGAAAATAACTGGAACTCACCAGACTTTATGTCTGACCCTTTTTCTTTTGCTTCTTTCTTCCTTCCCCCTAGGTCCTCAGAGTGGAAGCCCTCAACAGTGACTTAGACTTTCTCTTATAGCTTGGGATTGGATTTATTAAGATGTACCGTTTGGTACTTGCTCTCTACTCTATATGGCTTATGGCGAGGGATATGATTTTATGTACTATGATGTTTATTTTTATGAGATGTTTTTATGAGGCAGATTTGATGTAACTAGTTTTGTTGTAACTTGCTTGAGACTACGTTTTTATTTTTAATATTGAAGTTGAAATTTTCCGTTGCTTATTTTATATCTGTCTTGTAAATTTTCTGTACTGTTTACCTATTGTACTTCATGAAACTTAATGCATTCTCTTATGAGAGACATTAATAGACGTGGGGTGTCACATTTGGCATAAGAGATGAAGGTTATAAGATCAGAGAAAAAGTTTTTAAACTTTTTTCAAAAGCGAAGTATTTTCAAATATAAATCTGTTTTTGAAAAACATATCCCCTCAGCAGATAGTCGATATTCTCTCGATCCCTTATTGAATCATTTTTCTTTTCTTTTCTGTATGTCTGTGGAACCCAATCTTCCCGAGGGCATTCTACTACCGACATGGTTCCATAGGTATCTTGAGGCTACGACACCTACCGGAGGTCAAGGAGATGCCCCACCCCTAGTTGCAGCCGCTATAGCTTCACCTCCTTAAGTTGATAATTTTTCTAAGTTATGTAAAGACTTTATCCCTATGGTAGGAAAACCATTCCGTGGTACCAATAGCTTTGTTGAAGCATGAAATTAGCTATGAGAAATGGAGAACATGTTTAGGCTTTTTGAGATCGGTGACCGAAGGAAGATATAGTTGGCCGCATGGCAACTAAAAAATGAAGCTTCTTACTGGTGGGAAGTAGCGCGGGCAGGCCAACCAGTAGCTACTTGGGATGATTTCAGGCAGAGATTCGAGATGAAATTCTTATCTCAGGCAGAAGAGGGATTACAGATGGAAAGATTCTTGGCTTTGAAACAAGGGGCTATGTCTGTTAAGGACTATGTGAATAAGTTCAATCAGATGGCAAGATTTGGACTAGACTTGGGGAATACACCCTACAAGAAGGCGCTTAGATTTGCGAGAGGGATGAATTAACATCTCCAAGGACTTGCTTTATCTCATATACCGATGGGGGCAATGCTTGAAAGGCTAGTTGATATGGCTCTTATGCACGAATATGGCAAGGAGGAAAGGGAAGATAGGAAGACTGAGGAGACACAGGCTAAGGGAGAGAAACATAAATAGTGGCCTAGAAAAGGAAAGCAAAAGAAAGGTGTAAATCCTAACAAGGCTTAGATCAAGAAGGATATCAAGTGTCATGGTTGCAGAGCTATGGGTCATTTTGTGAAGGACTGCAGAAAGACGAAGATAGCCTGCTTTAATTGTGGACAAGTGGGACACTTTAGTAAGCAATGCCCTAGCAAGCAAGGACAAGAGGCAGGAACTTATGTACAAGTGCATGCTTTAGAGGCTAGTGGACCCGATCGAGGTAGGAAAGTCATGGTTGAAGGTTTGATTTCACTTTTTGACTAACCTATTAGAAACTTGTTTGATTCTGGCGCTTTACATGCGTTTATATCCAGTTCTTTAGTAGATAGTTTGCATCTTAATACTAGTATAATTTCTGATCCCCTAGTAGTCTCAAACCCCATATGAGGATCAACCATTTATCCATGATGTGTAGGGGTTTGAGAATTTTTGTCTTGGGCGTCGAGTTTGAATGCGACGCATACGTGCTAGCCTTTATGGGTTACGGTTTAATTCTAGGCATGGATTGGCTAGCCATGTATGGTTCCATTCTTGATTATGAAAAGAGAGTTTTTAGACTTATTGCTTGTTATGGTAGAACTCTTGAAATTTTCTGTGACCCACAGGGGTCAGTGATGCCCAGTTTTCTAGAATCACTATATACTTCTATTGATGAACATCGATCAATACCCATAGTCAGAGGGTATCAGGATGTGTTTGAGGAGGTTAAGGGGTTACTTCCAAGGCGTGAGATAGATTTCTGGATTTATTTGGTAGAGAACGCGAAGCCATTTTCTCTACCAGTGCACCACATGGCTCCTGAAGAGAGGAGGGAGCTCAGCAAGAAAGTAGGGGAGCTGTTCGAGAAAGGTTTTATTAGGCAAAGCATCTCAAAGTGGGGAGCTCCAGTCATCTTTACAACTAATGCGGATGACCCACTTCGTATATGTGTGGATTATAGGGAGATGAATAAGTTCACCAAGAAGAATAGGTACCCGCTGCTAAGAATTGATGACTTGTTTGACCAACTAGTAGGCACATCAGTTTTCTCGTAGATGGATTTGGCCATGGGATTTCATCAGCTAAGGGTGGTAGAGGATAACATTAATAAGACTGCATTCAGAACTCCAGATGGTTTCTTTGAATGGTTGGTTATGCGTTTTGGGCTAACCAATGCACTCACCTATTTTGTGGACTTGATGAGGAACAAGTTTGTAGTGGTTTTTGTGGATGGCATTCTTATCTTCTCAAAGAATGAGGAGGAGCATGCCCAACACTTGTGAGAGGTTCTAAGCACTCTCTGATTGCATCAGCTCAAGGCAAAATTTTCTAAGTGTCACTTTTGGAGAAAGGAAATAAGGTTCCTAGGGCATGTGGTCTCCAAGGACGGTGGACCCCGCTAAAGTCTTTGTAGTTCAAGATTGGAGGGATCCAAAGAATGCGACGAAGGTGAGAAGTTTTCTAGTGTTGGCTGGCTACTATAGGAATTTTATCAAGGACTTCGCACGTGTATCGGCCCCACTTACTTGATTGACGAAAAAGAACTTGGCTTTTTCGTGGGGCATTGATTATGAGGATGCCTTTCAGAGATTAAAAAGGGCTTTGACAACAACCCCAGTTCTGACTCTCCCAGAGGTGTTCACGGTCTTTGAAGATCCATGTGGCACAAGCTTAGTGCCATTATAATGCAAGATGGAAGAGTAGCATGTTATGGAAGCAGACGGTAAGGTTTCATGAGAAGAACTACCCTACCCATGAATTAGAGTTGGCTACAATAGTGTTCGCATTGAATTCTTGGCGACACTATCTACTTGGAGAGAGATTTGAGCTATACACAGGTCATAAGTCACTCAAATACCTGTTCTTACAAAAGGATCTCAACCTAAGGCAACAACGGTGGATGAGTCCCTAGTGTCCAACGACTTTGAGATAGCTTATACCCCGGGCAAGGGTAATGTAGTGGTGGACACATTGAGTAAGCAGAGGATGACCTTGAGTCCCTTATTCTTAGAAAGGCGAACTTTGGAGTACATCTTGACCTTTAATTTTAAGCCAAATAAGGATTTCACATTGGGATTGTTAGCATCATTAGAGGTGCGACCTACTCTGTTGGAGCATGTTGGATCTATGCAGCGGAAGGACCCGCAAATTTTGGACATCTTGGATAGGGTTGGTAGAGGAGAGACTTCTAGTCACCTTGCTAGATATGCCATGGACGAAAGAGGTTTTCTAAGACGAGATAGAAGACTATATGTCCCTAGGATTGGGGAATTGCTAAAGGTAACACATGAGGAAGCTCATCATTCTCGGATGACTATCCATCCAAGCGGTGACAAAATGTATCGAGACATGAAGAGTGTTTTCTTTTGGACTGGAATGAAGAAGGATGTAGCGGAATATGTAGCTCGATGCTTGACATGCCAACAAGTAAAGGCCGAACAAAAAAAACCAGGCGGATTGCTTCAACCCTTAGATGTCCCACAATGGAAATGGGAGAGCATCTCTATGGGTTTCATTGATGGATTGCCCCGATCAAGAAAGGGCAATCTAGGCATTTGTGTGATAGTGGGTGGACTTACGAAGAACGCTCATTTTATTCCTGTTAGAAGTAAAAGGACGGTGACTTGTCTAGAGTCAATATATCTTCAAGAGATAGTTTGATTGCATGGGGTACCTTCCAGCATAGTAAGCAACCACGACCCATCTTTACTAGAGAGTTTTGGAAGAGCTTACAAGAGGCGTTAGGCACACAACTATCTTTGAGCACATCATACAACCCTTATACAGAGGACAGACTTAAAGGGTAAATAGAGTTCTTGAGGATCTTCTAAGACTATGCATCCAGGACTTTGGAGGGACTTGGGAGGAGCATCTCCCATTAGTGGAGTTCGCCTACAACAATAGTTACCAGTTGAGCATAGACATGGCACCCTTCGAAGCGCTATACGGACGACCTTGTAGAACGCTGACTTGTTAGTAGGAGTCTATAGACAGACTTCTACTTGGACCAAAAATGATTTGAGATACATCAGAGAAGACTGATCTTATCCACCGAAGAATGAAAGCTGCTTAAGACAGGCAGAAATCATATGATGAAAAAAGGAGAATTGGTTTGGAATTCGTAATGGGAGATATGGTCTTTATTAAAGTGCCACTGCAAAGGAATGTAGTTTGCTTTGGCTTAGTAGGGAAGTTGGCACCGAGATTCATAGGGTCATTCCCTATAGTAGAGAGAATTGGTCAGATGGCTTGTAGGATTAAGCTACCTGACATATTGGCGAGCGTGCACGATGTGTTTCAAGTTTCCCATTTGAGGAAATGTCTCCATGATACGGCAGAGATAATAGAGCCGAGCACACTTGAAGGCGTGGAAGTTGAGAAGGAAGAATCAGTGAGATGAGTTCCTACTCATATCCTTGGATCAGAAATCAAGAAGCTACATAACAAGGAGATCAGATTGGTAAAAGTACAATGGGGAGAGGACCGCGAAGACGCGACGTGGGAACCTGAAGATAGGATTCACACTTATTATCCTTTTCTTTCTGAAAGTACATTCATGACTTCTTTTCCAAGCTTTTACTTTGCATTTGCTTCTGTCATTCAAGTTTGTTTATCCCACCGTTCAAACATTTCAATCCTTGGGTAGAATCCAATGGTTGGAAACATGTGTTTGAAACATGTTATGATTGATTGTTGCAAGTGGATGCAAGTGTTTCCTTGTGGTTGCTCGTGGATTCATATATACACATTAGGCATTAGATCGGCTCAATCACTTACATATTGCATATGGATATGTGTGCATTTTAATCTTCTATGGATGGAAATGGATGAATCATCATATGAATATTGCATTTTGGTGAATGATTACGCACACATATAGAATTTATATGATATACTAGGATTATTTGCATACATCATGGACTCATAACACAAACATGTATTGCATTAAGGAGGTCAACTGAATCAGTCGACTGCTTGATTTTTGCATTAGTGTAAGGATATATATACACAACACCTTTGTATATGTTCATACAAGCATTAGAAATTCTTAAGGACAATGGATGCATGTGGATGATGGTTGAATAGATGGTTGTGGGTGGTTGTTAGGATAGTAACATTCTTCTTAACTTAGAGATTTCAGGGACGAAATCCCATAAGCGAAGAGAATGTAACACCCCAAAATTTAATAAACTATAACCATGCTTTAAGATGATAAATTGGAAATAACTTAATTAAATATTGAGAATTAAGTGAAACCGACATTATCATTGCATTCGTCATGGAATTCTGGTTCAGATAGACACCAAGTTTGCACAAAATGGATAACACATGAAGAAGTTATGGGTGTTATAAGTTTGTATACATATAAGGAGCTTATGTATAAATATATGATCAAAATAATTCAACAATTTTTAAAAGGAACGACAAAAGAAAAGACGCGGGAATCGGGACTGTTGTGGGACGACACACCTTCGGCCTGAGTCCACCCATGGGTCTCCCTAGGGTCGACCGACTACAGATGTAGGCAGATTCATTCGCGAACCTGGACTGTTTTTCGGACTATATTCATTGTTGACTCAGCACTATATGCACGGTTAAGATTAAAACCCTAGAATCTAAAGGCTAAGGTATACTCTGTGAATCTATAAATTGGTGGCTTCTCTCATTCCAATGCAAAACATTTCTTCATATCTTCACTACAACAAAATGACCATATTACAACAGTGGAAAACCTTGTAATATACATTTTACGACGGTGGGCTAACCGTCGTGTATTAAGAAGTTGTAATAAACTAAAATCTTTTACAACTTTTTTTGCACCATTGCAACACCGTTGTAATATGTATATATTACAACTTTTTTTCCACCGTTGTAATAAACTTAGTTATGCACCGTTGTTGTTGTTGTAATTTTTACAACTATTTATAACCATTATGATATATTTTATTACAACTTTTATTTTACATTTGTAATATATCCACAAATTATATGAGAATCTATATATATTTTATATGTGCAACAATAAATAAAGAAACAACATAAGAAATAGGTGTAAGTTTAAAGGCATCATGATCTAATCATTGATAAAAGTCACAACTTTATATCCAGAATACAAATTATAAATCATATACCACATAAAAATGTATAAAATTACAATCGTTACCATAACATCCTTAATTAAAAGTGTACTTCAACAAAGCGCAAACAAGAATTTTTTTTCCACCAGTTAGAACCCATCTCAAGTCCAAATTACACATCATCTATGATTTTACATGTTAATGCAGAAGATACCACTTCTCATTCAAGCTTTTTATTTGGTAACTGTTGACGTTAAAAGTTGGTCACTAGTGATGTTCAACCCCCAATCGTGTGAAGAGCACACGAATACTGATTATAAAATATCGAAAAAAATAAATGAAACGAGGAAGACAAAAAGACTTTTTACAGTGGTTCGGCAAAGATTGTGCCTACGTCCACTTTATATATTATTTCTGCTTTAGATTACAAGTACAATGCTTTTTTCTATTTAAAGAAAAGAAAGGATACGACTATTTTTCTCTTCCACATAAAACCTCTTTGGGAATAAGAAGAAGTAGGAGCCCAAAAAAGGTCCTTCTCCTCTTTAAGCCTTGAGGTATTTATAGGTGGAGATGGCGACTTGGGCTGCTGTGATGTGGACTGGCCTTTCTGGGAAGACTTGGACGCGTGGAGTCCATTCCATAGATAGAATAGCGGTTGGAAGACAGATTCCACTATTCATAAATAGTATCCTTGGAAGTTGCGGCTTACGTGGCATCCATGGTGAGGTGTATCAAAAGTAGAGCTTTGTCCGGATGTGGTTGACCGCCTTTTCTTCCTTGAAAGTTGGGCTAAGTATTTGAACAACTCAGCTGGATATTTGCACATAGACCTGAAATACTCGGTCGATATGCCCTGTATGAGAGCGGTTCTCTTGGTCGACTTGGAGAGCGAGTCTTTCGGAGTGAAATATTAACTTGTTTGAGAAGTAGATCGACCCATTACGTGATGACTTCGGGCCGACCTTCTGCTGGGCTTTCTAGAATGCAATCCGCCTAATTTGGATGGTTGCGCGTTTGGGCTTCAATATGACCTGTTGCGGCTTTTGCCAAAAAGAGAGCTAACATTTTGCCCCTTAGAATGCATCTTCTTCGACAGAGGGAGGTGTGTTCTGAAGTATGAATCGAAGCACAATCGTTTGAGTAGCTATGGTCACGCCGGACCATATTAAGGCCAGAAACCCGACGTTTTTGATGATTGTATTAAGGCCAGAAAACCGACAACCACATTAGGTTGTATTAAAGCCAGAAACCGACAACCATCAGGAACCATATTAAGGCTAAGATGATCATCGTTTTAATGAGAGTTAGTTCCTACAAAGACAAAAACAACCGTTCTCGACTTGGAGAAGGATGATGGGTCGAGCATTTTATTTCACTTGGCTTTAAGAGGTGGCGAGTATCAACCATACTCGGCTTAGTGGCGAGTATTAACAATATTCGGCTTAGTGGCGAGCATTAACCATACTCGGCTTAGTGGCGAGCATTAACCATACTCGGCTTAGTGGCGATGATTAACCATACTCGGCTTAGTGGCGAGCATTAACCATACTCGGCTTAGTGCAAGTGTTTTTCATGCTTGATTCATGTTAGATTAATGTGTCCGGTCCGGCGAGCAGTAAACACTCGTGGTGTAGAAAAAAGGGGAGGCGAGTATCATCCATACTCGGCTTTAGAAATATACCACACTCGACTAAGGGAGTAGGTGTTTAGATATGGTGGTAGGCTTTCTCGCTGACCACATAAAAGGGGGGCGAGCATTATCCATACTCGGCTTTAGAATTCTCCAAACATTATCCATATTTGCAAAAGAAAAATCATTGCTACTAAATAATTGTTACAAAGGAAAGAATCTAAGAAGACACCAATTGATTCTGGAGCATGCCTAGTAGCTAAATCCTAACCCCATACATGTGTACATCGAGGTGTCCTTTTTATTGAAAGAAATACATCAGAAGAAATCTAATTAATGATAATGCTGCAAGCACTAGTCTCAGGGTCCTTTCCATTCCTAGGAACTCATGGATTGACCTGAGGAGCTTGGGTAGAAGATCGCGGTGGCAAGGTCGGGGCGCGATTCTTGACATATTCGGGAAGCTCTCCATTTTTGACTAGATCCTTAATGAGATCGCGCAGATGCCAGCATTCATTATCCAGCTACGTTGTGGAATATGCAATGTTTGCCGGAATGCAGCTCCATCTATGTTGGCTCTCGTCGACGTGGTCTCGGAGTGGGCAGGGACCCTCGTATGTCATGGTAGATATCGAGAAGAGAGGAATTGAGTTTAGTGTACTGATCGTACTTACTTTCGATCCGAGGTCACACTTGACGCTCGCTCTTTTCCGGAGCCTTTCCTCTTCCTTTATTCCGGCCACTGCTGTTGGATGGACCTTGTTGCTTGGCGGCTAATACCTCTACGCTCTCCATCCCAATGATGGCATCTTCTTGTCGGAGGAATCACTCGACCTCAGAATAAAAATCATCTATATCTTTGGAGGGATCTCTAGTTAAAGAGATTGAGAATTTTGATCGGTTATGAACTCCCGCAATGGCGGCCATAAGTACCATCGATGGCTCGAGCCGATCGACTGACGCTACTGCCGCGCTGAACCTTTCGAGGAAGGACTGGAGCGTCTCTCTTGTTTTCTGCTTGATGGTGGATAAGAACATAACACTTTTTGGTCGAGAGATATGTACCCTGAATTGGTCGATGAAGCGGGTGACCAACGTGTTCCAGCTGCTGACTGACTCCGTTGTTAGCTGTCGAAACCACATTCCGGTTATGTCAGTAAGAAAGAGTGGGAAGCACTTACCCATGATGTTGGTCGATGCACCAAGTACTTCCATATGTCGCATGTATCGTATGAGGTGGATGGTTGGATCAGTGCGACCGTTGTATGGTTTGATAGCTGGGAACTTGAAGTCCGAGGGTTTTGGGAATTTCTAATTTCCCTAGCAAAGGGGTTGCGATTGACGTTATTTATATCCTGCTACGAGGAAATGCCCCGAGTAAAGTGTCAGATGATGCTTGCAAGTTGGCTTCCATCCCCGAGGAGTCATTTCCATGAATTTAGCTCAGCATCCGGAAGAATTAGTTGCGAGGATCTGAAAAATGCATGCTCGGAAGGGCGGCCGTTGGTTGGGCCCGTCTTCTGAGAGTTGAGTGAAGGTGTGAGGGAAGGTGAGCTCTGGTAGGTGGTTATAGGGAGAATCGCCCCTCTTGAATTTGATGAGTAGTGGGTCGGGCCGTACCCATAACAGAGGGCCTAGGATGATCCAGTATAGCATGTGATGTTCGGAGCTCGGGGGTGCCCTAGGTAGGAGCAAGGTTAGGAGGGTCTATGGTAGTGATTTCTTCTGCCACAGTAAGGACCGGTATGGCGGGGTTGCCCCCCTGGTTCGAAAGGAAGGCCGCACCACCTCTTCGTTGAAGGGGAAGAGTGGTTAGACTGGTCTGTGGTAAGATTCCGGGTTGTGATGGGAATTGCATTGATTCCGATGGGCCTAGTGGTCGCTCGACTGGTTTGTTAGGTCGAGCTATTTCAAGAATGGAGGCAAAGTGTTCGAACGATCCATATCTTAATCGTGAGCCTCCTGAGGTTCTGTCGTTGCAGCTGCGCTGGTCATTGGAAGCGATACTC